>SKCR01021727.1:32500-173528 GCA_019454045.1 Zanthoxylum bungeanum | reverse complement strand
GGCGATTTGGTACTTAAGCAGTCGAGGCCATCGACGACGGATCCGAGAGGGAAATTCAGACCTAACTGGGAAGGACCTTACAACGTTTCAGAAAGTCCTGGGAAATGGAGCAGTGAAGCTATCAGACTTGGAAGGAAATGAATTCACAGAACCCATCAATGTTGACAGGTTGAAGTTGTACTTTGCTTGAGAAGACTTGGTCGCCAGCGGAAGACCTAACCCAACGGAGTAAGAAAACTCCTGCATACATGCATACACGTAACCTATTGCATATTTTTGTTTGTTCTGTTTTGTGTAAACAGGTGTTGAAGACGGGAAAGAGCGAGCAGTAAGCCAATCAGAGATAGTAAAGGCACAGCATTTGATATGGGCAGTAATCTGAAGATTGAAGTCCCAATGAAGTTAAGTTCCGGGTATGGGTCTCGGAGGGCGAAGCCCATATCGGCTAAGGGTCGAGGCCCACATTTTGTCAGCGGTATTGGGATGCGTCCCAGGGTCGAGGCCCCCGTTGTCGGTTGCAGCTATTGGGATGCGTCCCAGGATCGAGGTCCACTGCATCATCATTTTTGGGATGCGTCCCAGGGTCGAGGCCCACATTTTGTCAGCGGTATTGGGATGCGTCCCAGGGTCGAGGCCCCCGTTGTCGGTTGCAGCTATTGGGATGCGTCCCAGGATCGAGGTCCACTGCATCATCATTTCGGGATGCGTCCCAGGGTCGAGGCCCACATTTTGTCAGCGGTATTGGGATGCGTCCCAGGGTCGAGGCCCCCGTTGTCGGTTGCAGCTATTGGGATGCGTCCCAGGTTCGAGGCCCACCTCATCAGCAGCATCGAGATGCGTCTCAGGATCGAGGTCCACTGCAGTATCAGCTCAGCTCGAGACAGCTAGCTAGCCAGGTAAGTAAAATGCATTGCATAACTTTGATAGGATTGTTCAAAGTCACACACTGCACAAGTCCCATCAAAGTGGGGGCGACTGTAGGCATTGCATTTTCGCATGTGAACCCGATGATGAGTCTCATTTGGAGGCACTACCTTTGAGTCATGAAAGCCGCGGGAAACGGATATCGGAAGGGGGGAATTCAGAATAAACAAGCTCACTGTCTTCGTTGGTGCTGCGTTCGTTGCTTCGTTCGAACGAGAAACAGATTGCGGGCGTTCGTTTAGCGTTCGAGGGAGCGTTCGAACGGTCGGTAATTCTGGTTTTGCTGCTAGCCTCACACCCAGCCCATTTAGCTCCCCAAAGCCCATAAAACACATCCCAAATTAAATAATTAAATATTAAATTAAATATTAAACATTAAAATAAACATTTAAATCATTTACCAATTAAAATAAACAATTACCAACTTAAACTAAATCATGATGCCCAAATTAAATATGTTAACACTAAATTAAAAAGATAATATGCCAAATTAAAATCAATCATAACCAATTAAAGCCAATCATATATTTGACTTCCTAATCTAATAAGATACTTACCAATATAAAATATTTGTATTCCTAAACCAACACAAATTAAATATTACAACTTCTAAAGTAAAATTTTTGTCCCCCCTCAATCCTTTGACTTCCTTGTTTAAAACTAAATCATATCCTAATTTAATGCACAAATCCCTTCCCTTGTAACCCTAGCCATTCTCTATATAAACAACCCCTAACCAAGGCCATCCGCTGGACACACAACACAATTCACACCCAAGCTCTCTCGAATTTCTCTAAACTCTCTCTACACACCCAACACACACAAAAAGAAAACAAAGAAACCACCACAAGATCACCACCGAAAACCAACCCCTCTAAACCTCCATACATCACCGAAAATCACACAAACACAGTACCCAGCCCAATCCTTAAAAAACAGTAACTTAGAAAACTACATAGGTAACCTTAAAAATAATCACTTTTAATTGCACTAAGAACCCACACAACTTGGAATAGTTCTTTGAAAACATTGAAACAGGTAGCCCGTGCAGTGAGCAGCAAAACAGGAGCCGAATAGGAGCAGAACGGAGTTCGAACAATAAGCAAAGCAGCGAAGCAGTGAGCTAGGACGTTGAACCAGGGACCAGAAAAGTTGCGGAGCTTTACCCCCCTTTCGATCTTCGTGGAACGTGAGTCCGAGAGACGACTAAAAAGGTTAGACCTGAGGGTATCTTTCACACTTGTTTTCCTTTTCCGCATTATTTATTAAGTATTCCTTGTATGATTGTAATGTTGAAATGTGTGTGTGATTTTTGAGTATGTAAATATGCATGAATTATGAGATGTAATATGTCGTGGGCATTAGATGAATGAGAGATGTGTCAACTCTCGCGTTATATCGGATGGAAACCCGGACATAAATTTCATAGCCGATTCCGAATGGACGGTAATATGATCTGTACTCGGGCCACAACTCCACGTACCGCTTGAGTAAACGGCACCATCTCTCTTTCGTGTGTTGCTTTGTGTTTATTTAGTTTTCTCTTGAATTCAACATATTTTTTATTTTTGTATGATTCAACCAAGCGCATGGGCTTAGTGAGTTAGTCCAAAGGTCCTCCATTTGTGAGACAAAGAGCCGAAAAGGCCACCTTCGTGACACTACTACTTCGCCGCGACGGTTGATGTATGTTCTGTTGGACGCAAGATACGTTCAATCGAGCATACTTAGTTTGATATTATTATCTTTACTTTCGTATGTATAAGTCAATCGAGCGCATGGGCTTAGTAAGTGTGTTGTGAGATCCCCTATGGGGAGGGGCTAAAAGCCCTTTACCACGATGCTTTGCCGCGCCGGTGACGTGTGTTCGGATTGGATGTAAGATGCGTTCAATCGGGCATACTTGGTTGATATGATTGGTTCTATTCTTGCATGTGTGATATGACGCGCATGGGCTTAGCATGTTGGCCTAAAGGTCCTCTCTTTGAGAGATCAGAGCCCCAAAAGGTCACCTTACGGCAGTGCTTCGCCGCGCCCTTTTATTTTCTGTTTATGTATTGCATCAGGTCCGTATCCGTTCGAACGCGTTCACGAACGCAACCGAACGCGCATGTGTTTTTGCCTTATATGTGTCAGGTCTCGTATCCATTCGAACGCGTTAACAAACGCCATACGAACGTGAGCTTTCTGTCTCATCTCCGTTCGAACGCGTTTACGAACGCTACTCGAACGTGAGCATTCTGTCTCGTCTCCGTTCGAACGCGTTTACGAACGCTACTCGAACGTGAGCATTCTGTTTCATTTCCGTTCGACGCGTTTACGAACGCTACTCGAACGTGAGCATTCTGTTCATTTACGTTCGAACGCGTTTACGAACGCTACACAACGCACCCACACTGAACTGAGTCTGTCTTTTATATTCATGCATAATTGCCTATTAGTTGATCTTTCTTATGCAAATGTGTCACAATTCGTATGCTTATGTCATGATAACATTTGAGCATTATTTCTTGCGGTATATCGGATGGAAACCCAGACGTAAATTCCGTAGCCGATTCCGAATGGACGGTAGTGCGGTCTGTACTTGGGCCACAATTCCACGTACCACTTGAAAAGTGCCCATATGTGTGCTTATATGGTTATATGTGTGCTTATATGGTTAATATGTGTGCTTGTGTCTTTTTCCTGAATGTGATATGCAGTAAAGTTGTATGTTAGTTGCTATCTTGATATATGTTAAGCATGCAAATTTAAATGTAAGAAATATGTGAAATACATGTATATTTAGCGCATATTTTATTTTATAAATGTGAATTTAGAAGCATGATACCCTTAGGAATAAGTGCTACTTCAGCTTGTTTAAATTATTATATAAATCCTTTCATTACAAGTGACATAGTAAGGGACCATTCCGAACCCAACGGTTTGAGGTCTTCCCTTGCGAGGGGTGAGTGCGGCCTTAAATCTTCGTCCCGGTTCACACCGGGTGGCGACTCCATGTTATGTAATCCTTCCCAACTAGGCCGCGAGCCTAGGAACGGCGTCGCTCAGTTTCTGTGTCCCACACAAATTGCACATTAAATGAAATGAAAATTCAAATGTGTGTATAAGATACACAAATTTGGAATACATTACACATCTCTCTCTCTCCATCCATTCTTTTTCTTTCTCACGCCCATGGAGGCAAAATACTCACTGTATTTTCATCAAAATGTCGTGAGTTTGGGAGGCTTGGAGTGGGATTTTGTGGCAAAATCCCAAGTGCTAGCACACTTACGAGACATGCGAAGGTGATAGGGAAGCTCACCCATGAGCCGAGAACCGTTCGATGAAGCTTGGAGCTTGACGAAGGACCAAAAACGAAGCCAAAACAGTGAGCACAAAAACTGCAGTTCACGCCAACCAGTGAGCGGATTTTTGAGTTTCGTTGCTTGCCGCATCGCTCAACCGATCGATGTAAGTATTCTGTAACTTCTTCGATGTGTATTCGCACTATATTCATGCTTATAATCGATCTTGGGACCTTAATAGAAACCAACAATGGCATCTTGAGCAAGGTTTGAGCATGAAAAAGTTTAGGGCTTAAAATTTGGGCAAATTGAATTTGAGCATGATTTTGTGAAATTGGATTGATGAATATGCTTAAATGTGTTTGAATTGAATATTGATTGGATCAATTTCATGAAAATTGATTTGGAATAATTTTCCCCAAATTTGGTGAGCATGGCCGAATGAATAGAATGCCCTAAAATGTCTGGTGATTTTGATTCTTTAATTCATTGGATGAGTTAGAATCAATTGGGATGAGATTTAATGTCGATTGTGAGTTTAATTGGATTGAAACCGAATCGGACAAAATCATCCCTCCTTGGCCGAGACATGTTGAGCATGAAATGGATTTGATTTTAATCAAAATGTGTTTGACATGTGATGATGAAAATGAGCATGATTAATTGTGTATATTGATGTTTTAGAAATGTTAATTTGGGTAATTATCATGTGATACACTATGGTAATTAAATTGGGAAAATTGGATTTTTGGAATTTAATTATTTGTGCCTTCCAATTGGATTTGGGCTTGTTATGTTGTAATTGAGCTTGTTGGGCTTTGTTGTACAAAGTTGGGTTTAGGCAAATTGGATTGGATCCAATTGGGCCCAAAACCGCCACCATAAAGCCCAAATGCGACTTAATGGACTTTAAAGTTTAATTGGGCCTAATGGGCCAAAATTAATTTATGGGCTTATGGGGTAGCTCCCGGATTGGACTTTGGTTTTCGGTTTGACCCGAGTTGACCAAAGTCCACGCCTTAAGAAATTAATTAAAGCCCATTGGACTTTAATTAATTGACGTTGGATGTTAAATCGGGCTTTGAGACCCGTTGCGATTAAATTTTGGAATTTAAGTCGTAAAGGTTCGTAATTAAGTGTAGTATTTAATTTGGAATTAAATAGTGAATTAGAATTAAATACAAATTGAATTGGATTTAATGTGTAGTTTAATTTAATTCGAGAATTCGTACTTTGAGTACTTATTCGAAAAACGAGTTTGACTCGCACAAAATCAAATCGTTGTTTGAATATTGGACGATCACTAATTATCAGATTAATTAATAGAATTAGATTGATTGATAATATGCTTGTGTGAATACATGGGTGCGAGCATGAATAATGTATATCGGATGGATTAGATGGGTGTGGCAATTTTAGAAATTGTAATAAATTTGATTTATTAATTGGACCTGCCTGCGTTCTAGCCTTATTACCTCTCATTCTTTGTATTCTCTTCTCATCTATTCCCCTCAATGTAAATGAGGTTTCTTTAGAAGTGTAGTGTAACGGGTAGATAATACTTGTGCTAGCGGGAGAGAGAAAGGGAGAGATTTGATCTAGGATCAATGTGTAAGTATCCATCCGCATATCATTATTATTTTTCATATGCGCTTTATTATGTGTTTTAGAATGCATGTTTAAGGGTGTATGATGAGGAGACCTTAACAAAGATAATAATTTGGTTGCCAATTTGCACGCGAAAAACCCTCGCATAATATTAAGCGTCATTCCTTCCATTGAGTGATTCTCACTCAAGATCCGAGACGGCATTGGTTTGTTGGCCAAAGTCAAGGCCTTTGTCTGTCAAAGATGTGTTTGAATCACGAGAGCTTTGTTCCATGTCAGTGTCTTGTCCAAGTTGTGGTTTGTTGGCCAAAGTCAATACCACTTCTTGTCCATCGACATTGATTACGAAGCTTTCCATGGTCAATGGGCCACGCTTGACTGGGATCGCTAAGTTTGTTGTGCCAAAGCCAAGGCTTAGTTGATTCAGAGGAAAAAGGTTAGGTAATACATTGGATGTATTGACATATATAGATATATGTTCGGACTTGGATGTCCCCCTACCGGATCTAGGAATTGGATTGGATCCAATTGATCTTAGAGATATACCTAGTTAATTATCATACAATTTGTTGGCCAAGTCAAGATTGTGTGATATTTAACGGGATCCTAGCCCACTAGGAAACACACGGTTTCCCGAGTACTCGACAGGGTTGGAGGCTCGCCGAAAAATAGTGGGAAGCAAGAATTGAATTTGCAATATTCGTTCAATTACTCGCCATACGCGCTCAAAATCAAATATCACTCGTCAATATCGATTAAATGTTAGTTGGACTAATAATATTAAATTGTTGTTTTAAAAGTTTTGGACTATATTCAAACAATTCACTTATATTAGATTATATAATTGGATTATAATAATCAATATATTTGATTTTATTAAGTATAGTTGATTATATAGTTCGACTATTGTGATCATTATAATAAATAGTACCTAAATCGTTGATTAAATAGTTGGACTATTAAAATCAAGATAAAATTGAAAGATTGACATTCAATACAAAATCCTAGGGAAAATGTTTTAAATAGTTTAATTTTCAAATTGTGAATAATTTCAGGATGGTCCTGGAAAAACTGATAAGTTATTTTATTTGATAAAATAATATATTAGGCCTTAGCCCGGAGTTAAGCAAACAGTAGAGCATAATCTTTGGAAGATTATGTGATGATAACTTTAGTGCTTAATCCATTATACTTACCGCAGTAGACTCCTTAATTTCTGAATCAGAACTAAGGATTAGATTCTTAAAGTATGATAAAGGAATTGAAGGATCTTCATAAATCTATACTTAGATTTTAGAAGTACTAAAATTGCAATAATAACTCTTGGAGGGTTAATGACTGTTCTCAAGAGACAAAGTCAAAGTTTGCAATTAGGCAAGTAGCGCTAGTCGCACTTTACTTCGATATTCTAGAAGGCTGAGGCTAGGCCAAAGGCTTCTGGAGTATTGAAATAGGCAAAGGCAAAATCATTATAATCTTCTAGGAAGATAAAGGACATATCCCAAAATGTTTGCCTAAATTGTGGCATACGGATCGCGGAAGCGTGACTGCCATTTGGACAAAGCAGACATGAAGGAATTGAAGAACGAGCAAGGCTCTGACTTCATATATGTTTGTCAACATTATGTTCACTACTAGTATTAAAATTGGATTTTATATACTTAGTGCGGTACATAAATATATATTGATGTTCAGAATCTGCTGTTAGCAGGATACTGACTTCAGTTGAGATTCATCTGCGAATTGGAAACGGGACGAAAGTCACTGTTTTAACCGCATAAACCTAAGTTTAGGAACTACCTTCGGGTGCGTACTTAAATTAGGAAAACTGTATAATGAAACTGGTTTGACTAGATACATTATCTTTATATCAGTGTTTAACCCGCTGCGGGTGAACCTTATATTCTAGAACACTAAAATGTTTTATTATATAAGGATGATATTGAGATAATCACATTAGATGTGAATAACAGAATTTATATTTTGATATAAAATAAATCTCGAATATATATATGACAAATGAATAGCTCAACTGATTTGATCAGATAAACTTAATTGTGGCATTAATGTCTGGGACACAATTAAACAAGAATCGTATATCCACGCTTTTGAAGAGTGGATACTAGGACTGATTTGATCCTATTCAAATAAAGTCTACGAATCTAGTTTATTGGGCAAAGTGCCTAAAACACTATTTACTTGGTAAAACTGTAAATGCCACCAGTCTGTTAGCCCTAGTTCATAGTGAAGCAATTGGGCCCATGTCTAGCTAGGCTAGATGTGGATATGAATATTTCGTGACCTATACGGATGTGGCATCGCGTAATGGTTGTGTGTTTCTTTTGAAGAACACAAATCGGAAACTTTAAGTTTCGACACGAAATAGACAAACAGATCGGCTAAAGTATTAAGCCGTCACGGTAAGACCGTAATGAAAATACTTAAGCAATAAGTTTCTAATATACTTGAAAGAGTATAGTATTCTTTCAATGAGGACTCCTCCCGGAACACGTCAGTTGACGGTGTGTCCGAACTGAGTAACCGAATTTTGTTGGACATGATAAGGTTAATCATGAGTCGCTCTGAGCTACCATTTCCTTCAACGGATAAGCTTAACAGTGCAAGAACTTATTTTGAATAAGGTTCCATTAAATCTGTTTGACATATTTCATATTAGATATGAACGGGAAAGAAACGGGTTTTCACATTCCTGATAATTTGGTGTGCTAGGCATATGTTGGATGATACCAAACTAGAACCCAAATTGGATAAGTGCCAATTGTAGGTTATCCTAGGGATACCATAAGTATTGTACTTATACATCTCACTAGAGAACAATTAGATTGTTGCTCACCATGCGGTTTTCCTAAGAGAGAATACCGATATGCAGTGGTAAGTGGGAGGATAGTAAAACTCGATGAAAAATCGAGAGTAATACTATTCCAGGCATCCGATTCCTAATGGAACACAAATAGTTCATCAAGGATGAAACTATTACCATTATCTTCGAATACACAAGAAACCGCGTATGTCGGAGAGAGTCAGAAAACAACCTGGGGTATGGGTTCTGATCTCACCTCATAAAGATGTCAATCTTTTGAGGAATACCAACTGACTACGTATGAGGAAGTGATACAAGGTATCGACTCCCTATCAACAAAGTGTCATGAATCCGAAATGGATTCCATGTATATCAACTAGTTTAGACACTAGTTGATGTACCGCAAGGCATTGTGCCTATTGGTACTATAAGTCTTCGAGGAAGACATACATGGAAGGCAACATACCAACGTATAAAGCTAGGCTTTTAGCGGAAAGGTATCGTTATCAACATTGTGTTGATTACGATTCAACCTTTTAACTGTTGCCACGGTAAATCCATTTGGATAATGCTTGCTAAAGCTGCATGTTTCATATGTGAAATATGTCAGCTTAACGGGAAAATCGCTTTCCTGAAAAGGAAACCTTTTGGAGGATGTTTACAACATCCTGTCGGTTTTTGTCGTACCATAACAAGCAAACAAGGTTTGCAGGTTATTCGATCCATGTTTGGATTGAAGCAAGCATTAGGTTCTTGGAATTATCGTTTTGATGTAATCATAATAGTTATGATTTAATTCAAACGAAATGATTCTTGTGTATATAAGAAGGTTAGTGGGAGCGCACTAAAGTGGATGTCCTATAAATAATGATATATATGTCATTTCTTGGAAATGATATTCCCAAAAATAACTATCGGTGAAAGCTTGGCTTTCGAGAAAAACTCTCCGGGAACCGTACATTGAAAAATGTACGCTACCTGGTGTCTCATACGCTTTGAGCATATGGAGTCACAAACAGGCCAATCCGAGTGATAGTCACTGGATTGATGTTAAGAACATCCGTTAGTATCTTAGAGAACTAAGGATGCTGTCTTAGTCTATGGAGAAGGAGAACTTGAAGTGACTGGGATCACTTGTAGCGTTTCCTAAACGATAGACGACTATAAGTCGCAAACGGTACTATACAGTTTGAATAACGGTACAGTGAGCTGGAAATCTTCCAAGCAAGATACTGTTACCGAAATAAACAACAAATGCGGGTTATTGCTGCAGCTGAGGCAGCAATAGAAGCCTTCTGGTCGATAAATAATCTAATTAGATTAGATATAGTTCTTTTAGCAGCTGAGCTAGGCTCAGCACATGCTAAAGAATTAATGGTCTCATCAACGATCCAGATAAATACTTCGATATTCATCTGATTCGTTCGGATCATACATCGTGGCGATGTGATGATCGAATAAATCACATCAGACGATAATCATGAAAATCCGCTGACGAAAACTTTTCAGCATTTGAGCCAACCGTACATAGTTCGGTGTCAGACACTCGAGTGACTGGCTATAGGCCAAGTGGGAGATTGTTGGACAATTATGACCCATAGCGTCACTATTTGTACAGATCATTGTGTTGTTGTACAAATTAACTATGTGACAAAGGAGATTGCACTCTTATCATTTGTGATTAGATCACCTAGATGTATAAATGATGAGAGGTCCCTATGATTTGTTCCTGGACGAGAGAATGATATGAGACAGTATCAGTCCACGAAGGATAAATCATTAATATCCCTAGTCAGAGTATTATCGAGATTGGACATCGATAAATACGTAAAATATAGTATTACACTTGTGCGCGTTGTGAGGGCACAACGGCATAGTTCTCATATATTTGGGTATATGATACTCATGCAAGTGTAATAGGAGGTTGTGTTTTACCGATGGTACGGGAAACAGCTTCGCTCTGGATAGACCCCCGCAGAATTCCATTGGTAGTATGACTATGTGTCGATGGAAGTCCGAAATCAGAGTAGGTGTATTTGGTCTTAACCTGAGACTTGCACCGCTAATACTTGCGACAATCAATATACTTTGGTTGAGGTCGTCCAGGGCTTTAACAGGTTCTGTGTACGCCAATACTGGGTATATTGAGAATCGTAGTGTGTTGGGTGTGATGTCAAGACGGAAGTGTCACTCCAGTCATGGAGATGATGTTCACGTAGATGATACGGGACTGGTTCTCTTAAATGCTGCAGCTATCGGGATAAATGACAAGGTCAGGTTTATCCGATTATAGAGACTAGTCACCAGACATCCGACATGTGCTTCTACGGGCGGGCAGACACAATTCCAGCCCCATGCCTAGCACGTGATCATCCGATACTGGACAGAAATACGCAATACTACGGTATATACTACGCTGATACAGATCCTTTATTCCTGTAAGGATGTTTCGGAGAATTGGGTAGGCATGGCGCTTTGCTAGAGGCCAACCTTGTCTTGTAATCGGTATAAACGTAGTACGAGGTACTTACGTGTTCGGATAGTCCGACGACCGAATTTACTGCCAACATATCCGGGGATCTCATGGGTCGCTTCCCAAAGATTCACCGATGACGTATAACTCGCACTCTAAATTAATCTGGGATTAATTAGAAGAGAGAGAAAATTAATCTGGGATTAATTACAGAGATATTTTATCTGGGATAAAATATCCTTTAAAGAGAGATAACGGTTAATTTGGAATTAATCGAGAAATTAATATATTTGATATATTAAACGAAATTAGATTTCGACGCAGAATTAAAATTAGATTTTAATTCGGGCGAACGAATTAATTTAGAGTTAATTCGTTAGCGACGTGAATAGTGACTTCGCTAGGCGTAATCATTTAATTACGACGCAACAGAAAATTCGTTAATTAGAATTAGCGGACCCGAGCCCGAGATTATTTGCGAGCGCATTCGCATTTCGAATTCGAGTGCGGCACGTCAAACAAGCGTCAAATCACTAGTCACATCAAGCGTCAAATCACTTGTCACTTTGAGTGATGTGACTTGACAAATTGATGGATTGAAGTGATGTGAGTGGTTGGGCTTTTAATTTTTGACTTTTGAAAGCCAAATGCACATGAAATGAAATCCAAATTCAAATGTGTGTATAAGATACACAAATTTGGAATACATTACACATCTCTCTTCTCCATTCTTTTCCTTTCTCACGCCCATGGAGGCAAATACTCACTGCATTTTCATCAAAATCCGTGAGTTTGGGAGGCTTGGAGTGGGATTTTGTGGAAAAAATCTCAAGTGCTAGCACACTTACGAGACATGCGAAGGTGATAGGGAAGCTCACCCATGAGCCGGGAACCGTTCGATGAAGCTTGGAGCTTGATGAAGGACCAAAAACGAAGCCAAAACAGTGAGCACAAAAACTGCAGTTCACGCCACCAGTGAGCAGATTTTTGAGTTCCGTTGCTTGCCGCGTCGCTCAACCGATCGATGTAAGTATTCTGCAACTTCTTCGATGTGTATTCGCACTATATTCATGCTTATAATCGATCTTGGGACCTTAATAGAAACCAACAGTATGATTCGACCTAAATTAATCTGGGATTAATTGTGGAGAGACTTTATCTTGGATAAAGTACTATTTGAAGTGAGAGAAAGATTAATTTGGAATTAATCATTAAAATAATATATTCGATATATTATTCGAAATTAGATTTCGACGCGGAATTAAAATTAGATTTTAATTCGGGAAAATGAGTTAATTTGGAATTAATTTGTCAGCGACATGAATAGTAATTTTGCTAGGCATAATTATTTAATTAAATTCGATTTAATTACGTCGCCACGGAGTTCGTTAATTCGGAATTAGTGAACCCGAGCCTGTGAGTGTTTGCGGGCCCACTCGCATTCAGAATCGAGTGGGGCCCACATGTCACATCAACCATCACATCACATGTCACTTTATTAGCTTGATGTGTTTATGTGTGGTTGTTGGTGATAGAGTGTAAAACACTCCAAATGAAAGACTTGTGTGACATATACCAACCAAGGTTTGGTATAATTTTTATTATTGTTTTTGAAACAATTATTATTGATTTAGGAAATCAAAAATACACAACTCCTAACTTTTTCTCTCTTGACCGAAACCAGTGAAGAAAAACTCTCCCCATTTTCTCTTCTTTAGCCGTGAGTTACACAAGAGGAAAGACAAAGGATTTTGTTGCAAAATCTTCCATAGAGCTAGCACTCTTCAAGAGATCATACAAGGTGATTAGGGAAACCTATTCAAGAGTTTGGAAAGACAAAACAAAGCTTGGAGCATTGTGGACTGCCTTGGCCGAATTCTTGGACTGCTTGGAGGGAAAATTTTTGTTGTTAGACGCATCCAAATCCGTTCAATGTAAGTGTGTTTTCGCCACTCTTCTTTTTTATTCATTCATCATTCTATGCTTATTTGATCTTGGGACTAATCATAGAAACCAACAGCAGTGAGCTCGTTTTGACGCGAATTTCACCGTTTTCTCCCATTTACGCCCCAGAACAATTTTCGGAATTAATCCACCACCCAATACACATCCAAAATCATCCAAATAACATATTTTTCCATGAAAAATATTCTGTTTTAACACTCAAAATCATATCTGATCCAGTTTTAATTTTTGTCCATTTTTCATGCATAAATTCAATTTATTCACAAATTAATCCAATTAATTTTACACCAAATTTAATCACCACAATATAAAGCCTCAAGAATAATTATGGACAATTTTTGAGTGGCAACATCTCTCTAGAATGACAATTAAAATTTTGAGATTAATTCCCTAATTAATCTTAATACACATGCTTTTAAAGAAAACTATTAAGGTTATATAAACAATCTACATCAAGTTTTATCTTCAAATACATATCCAAGATACATATATTTCTAAAACATGCAAAATATATATCCAATACATATTTTCATGCTTAAGAAACAAAAGCTAAGAAATTAGAAATTGGAAACTTTTAATTACCTTAATTCCAAGCTCCAATTTTCAAATTCCTTCTTCCTTGGTGTTGATCAATTGTTTACAAACCCTAACCCCTCTTTTCTTTGGTTTCTCAACACATGAAAATAACTTAAAGCCTTGCAAAAAATGAAACAATTTCATTTATATATTCTTTGGCCGAAAATTGGATGATTTTTTTAACAAAAAATAATAATTTTTTATGGCCAAAATTTTGACACAAATTGAGATTATCCAAATTAATTAATTATTTTGATATTTTATTAATTAAAAATATTTGTCAAAACTACATGGTTTAGCCAATAAGAATTTGCCAAAAAATAAGAATATTCCAAAATAATATTCTTATCCAAAATCAATTAATTAATAATTATTTTATTAATTTATTTTTTAATTAAAAATAAATTAAAATAAATATATGGAAAAATATTCCAAGAATATTCTTCCATTTATTAATAATAATAATAATAATAAAACAAGTGTCAACATCCAATTGATCAATAATGTGTATCTAAGCTAAATTATATATCGTATACAAATACACATTATTTAATACGCATGTGTAAATTATGAATAATCCGAATTATCCATAGTTAATTGCCCAAGTGCTCAACGAGTACACTTTATATTGTGAGACTCTCTAAGTTTAAGTTTATCTGTCATGGAAACCATTTCCATGTCCGTAATTTATCCACTCATAAATTACGACGACCACAAATAATCAAGTTGAACCATCCAAGTCGAAGTCATTGCATATATATAAACTATCTGTCATAGCTAGGTTATCCGAATTATTCCGGAGATATAGATTAAACATCAAATCTCCGCTATGAACAATTCATTTGTCGCGACATATTTATGATTTTTAAACAAATATTCGGAACTCGTTTCTGAATCATACATCGACCAAGGATTTCATAGAATCACAAATTGGATACCTAAATCCCATATATGGGACTGAGAGATCCTATCTGGATGCATCACAAGATATGGTGAGTATCAATCCATACCCAACGAACATGCAGAGATCTGATATTAAAAGATCGTTGACGTGATTGCCATCAAAGTAAGGAGGATATCTCACATATCCACAGTGGTATCACAAGTCAAAGGAGCTAATATGCTATTCGACTCGTAAAGATTCCTATTGACGTTGGTGTACCATCAATCAGGAATCTTGGAATGAGTCGTTCAGTATTTACCCAATAAATACCTACGTGTTTATATGAATATCCCAAGACTCATGGTTTATCGAGATAAACCATTAGAACAATTTTAATACATAACATGTACCGATCCAGGTTTACTAACTGACCAAGTATGTAAACCTTGACTCCGAACAATTTTAAGAATGAATTATATTGTGATATTTCTTAGTAACAATTGTGGCATTTTTGTAATTACGTCACAACTTTTCATTCAAAGGCATTTTACGCCTTTATCATATAAAAGATTATATTGATGAAAATTACTAAATTCATAATAAAATAGAAATGTACATTGTATTTATAATAAATATAATAAAATTTGGTGCGCCGAGCACCAACTCTAATATTTTCTCCCACTTGCTCTAGTGCCAAATTTGATGGTATCTAATACCCATTGCCTCTACATGTCTATCATACAGTCTCGAAGGAAAGAATTTCGTAAGCGGGTCTTCTATGTTGTCCTCTCCGGATATCTTGTATATGGCAACATCTCATCGAGCAATAATCTCACGAATAATGTGGTACTTTCGCTCCACATGTTTCGATTTCCGATGCGCTCTCAGTTCTTTTGTCTGTGCAACGACACCACTATTATCACAGAACAAGGAGATCGAATCCTCGGTGCTTGGGAAAACTTCCAATTCAGTGAAAATTTTTCTAATCTATACAGCCTCATTTGCAGCATCTGATGCAGCAATATATTCCGCCTCAATAGTGGAATCAGATGTTGATCCTTGTTTGGAACACTTCCAACTGACTGTAGCATTATTAAGAGTAAATACAAAAACCTGATGTAGACTTTCTATCATCAGGATCTGACAAAAAGTCAGAATCTATATATCATCTATTCTGTAAATCACATTCTCCATAAATAAGAAACTTATCCTTAGAACCTTTTAGATACTTAGTATATGTTTAACAGCCATCCAATGGTCATTACCTAGATTTGACTGATATCTGCTAGTAACGCTTACTGCATGACTAATATCAAGTCTCGTACATAACATGACATACATGATGCTTCCTAAGCATGATGTACATGGCTGACTAGACATTCTAGCCTTTTCATCTTCCGTTTGAGGACACATCTTCTTCGAAAGATGAATTCCATGTTGAAAATATATATTAGCAATTTTATAATTGCTAAATTTGTACCTTTGTAGGATCTTATCTATGTACGAAGATTGGGATAACCCAATCAGCTTCTTTTCTCTATCTCTATAGAGTCTTATATCAAGTATATAGAAAGCTTCAACCAAGTCTTTCATGGAAATTTTTTTATAGAGATATGTAGGAAATGACTTTCCTTAGCGCGACAGAAGTTGCTTGTGTGGGCACCGACTTCGGTATGGATCTTTAAAATTTTCTTTGCCTTAATCCTTTATTATAGTAGCCGAAATCAATCCTTTGATGTCCAACGCTTGGATCAACTACTCGATCTTTCGAACTAGGACTCGAAACCAACAAACCGAAGTGTGGGCTTCACTCACAAGATTAAACTCTAAACAATTTAGAGAATAAAGATGTCACAATGGTATTTGACTTTTGGAATTTCAAACACTCTCACAACACTTGTGAATGCTTGAACTCTATCTATTTTTTGTCCTTTGCACTTGCGTGAATGAATGCAAAAATGTTAATCTTAGAGGTGAGAGAAATGGTAGAGATTATATTCTCTTACACAAGCCAACTAACCTTGTCATTAACCATATAATGATTTCTTGCAATGACAAACACAAAAATATGAATGTCATACCAAAGAAATGATAAGCTAAAGACAAAGACTTTGTCATTAAGCATCTAATGCTTTCTTTCAATGGAAAACACATAAATGTGGAGGCCATACCAAAGCATAAAAATGGATTAGCTAATGACAAAACTATTAGGCGTATACATGCCACATAATAGACATAATAAGTTGGAGAGCATATCAAGCCATATGGATTTGTCTCCAAGGTAAATAAAAATCACTATCTTAATAATGATTAAATTACCTTCAATTATGTTGTAGTAATTATTTCATAATTATTACTAACTTGATTATCTCATAATCAAGATTTGATTATCTCATAATCAATGAATTCTAGAAAACATTAAGTTAAATTAATTTAACATAATTTTAATTTGTGATAATAAATATTATTAATCTCATTAATAATATATAAATATAATGTGAGCATATTATTAGACAATCTAATTGTATTAAGTTTGCTACAGTTAATCGAGCTAGCACGGGGACCAAATGGACCTACGGTTCCGAGCTCAAATAATTCTGAAATATTAATTAAACTATTTAATCAAATATTATGAATTATTAACTCTGTATTATTCCACTAAAAACTCAAAGTTGAACTCCCGTTACCGTAGATGGATAAAATAAATCAAACAACTTCGGTGTCCATCGATATATTCATTACATATAGATATAGCCCTTCACGAATATCTCATAAATAGAGCCAGGTCAAAAGTCCATTAAACCCCTCTAAATATTTTGTCTCTTAAGGACCATTGATTCTATAATGAACAATTAATTCATAACAATTATGAATATAAAACTTTCTATTCGTAATATAAAAGTTGATCGCTCAAATTATTCAAGTCCCGAATCAACTCTTATAAGAGATATTCTTCTGTTTCTCGTAAGAAGGAGTGAATTCCATATCTATGTAAAACGTTCCCAGCTACACACCAAAACACATCCCCAAAATACGTAGTTATTGGCCGGGAATACAACACCAACCTCACAATAGAAAATCAAAAGACATAGCCTGTCATGCAGGAGTTCGTAATACACTCAGGATTAAGATCGAATCCATATATGACCATCTATTAGATAAAATGAATTTCTTCGATAAACGAATATTAAAAAAAATTCGTATTTATCTGAGTCCAGTCCTATATGATCTCATCATACAAGGTGCCTACATTCCCATGTCACTACATGAACGAACCTGGATCAAGGTTGTCATACAAGTACATAATGGACTTCAGTTAATGATAAACCACAAATAAATTACCCTATTTGTTTGCTCTCTATGGACTATTTAGATTACTAACTTCAGACTTAAATCCCCTCGTGCATCAAACATACACCAAGTCTGAAGGTACAAGAGTAATCAAGGTAAACAAGACAATTGGACAATATGCGATATAAATCCAACAACTTTGGTAAAATGAATAATGCATTTATTATTATTACAATAATCAATTATGTTTACAATACATAAAGCTCTAGGACATAAATCCCAATAATGTCACACTTTAGAGCAAATGAGACATGTCATGTAATCCTAAACCCTTTAGGTGACCTTCAAACACTTTAACTGATAAGGTATTTGTAAAAAGATTAGCCAGGTTTTCTATGGATGGAATCTACGTGACATCGACATCTCCTCTCTGCACTATCTCTCTGATGAGGTGATATTTTCTCTCAATATACTTACCCAGCTTGTGGCTTCTTGGTTCTTTGGAATTCACCACTGCACCACTGTTATCACAATAAAGTATGAGCGGTTTATCCATATCTGGAACAACTTCCAGATCTGCCAAGAACTTATGGAGCCAGATTGCTTCTTTAGCTGCTTCACAAGCTGCTACATATTCAGCCTCCATGATGGAGTCATCAATACAAGATTGCTTAATGCTCCTCTATACTATAGCCCCACCACCTAGCGTGAACAATGATCCAGATGTTGATTTCCTAGAATCAATATCCGTTTGAAAATTAGAGTCAATATATCCTCTCAGGATCATATACTGACTAGAATATACAAGCATATAATTTGTCGTTCTCCTAAGATACTTGAGAATATATTTTACCGCCACCCAATGATCTAATCCTGGGTTGGATTGAAACTTACTGACTATTCCCACTGTAAAACAAATGTCCAGTCTCGTGCATAAAATAACATACATAAGACTTCCAACTGCTGAAGCATATGGTATATGTCTCATCTCCTCAACTGCTTAAGGTGCCTTAGGAGACTGTTCCTGAGACAAATGAATTCAATGTCTGAAAGGTAAATTACCTTTCTTGGAATTCTGCATACCAAATCGTACAAGAATCTTGTCGATATAGGATGCTTGAGACATTGCTAACAGTCGTTTCTTGTGATCCCAAATGATCTGAATCCGAAGTACATAACTTGCCTCTCCCAAATCTTTCATTTGGAATTGATTAGCTAGGCATAATTTCATGTCCGTTAATATCTTTACATCATTCCCAATGAGTAAAATATCATCGACGTATAACACAAGGAAAACCACCTTACCATCAATGATGCACTTGTAGACACAATCCTAATCGATGTTCTGCTCAAAGTTATAAGACTTGATCGTAGTATCAAACCTTATGTTCCAAGATATAGATGCTTGCTTGAGCCCATAGATGGACCTTTACAACTTACAAAACTTTTTTCTATTGATCTTGGGTTATGAACCCCTCTGGTTGTACCATATAGATACTCTCATCAAGATTGCCATTCAAGAATGCAGTCTTGACATCCATTTTCCAGATCTCGTAGTCATAATATACGACAATGGGAAGAAGAATCCTGATGGATTTAAGCATGGCTACTCGCGAGAAAGTCTCTTCATAGTCAACTCACTCCTTCTGGGTATAACCCTTTGCCACTAGCCTAGCCTTGAAAATATGTACTTTCCCATTTATTCCTCTTTTTATCTTATAGATCCACTTGCAACCTATGGGTTTTACTCCATCAGGTTGGTCTATAAATTCCTAGATTGAGTTAGAGTACATAGACTCCATCTCAAGGTTCATGGCTTTGAGTCATTCCTCTTTATCAATATCTTCCATTACATTATGATAGGTCAATGGATCATCTATACCATCACAAAATGCAACAACTTGCACCTCAACATTTCCTAGATAATGTTCAGGTTATCTTTGTTGGTCAATTATGACCCTTAGCATCACTATTTATAAAGGACGTTGTGTTTTTGTACAAATTAACTATGTGACAAAGGAAATTGTTATTTTATCATTTTGTAATTGGATTACTTGGATATATAAATGATAAAAGTCCATATGGTTAAACCAGATTAATAAGATATGAGACAATATTAATCCACGAACTATTTTATCATTAAATATCCCTAGTCATAGTATTATCGAGACTGGACATCGATAATGCGGAATAGACTAGTATTACACTTGTGCGCGTTATGGAAGCTTAACGGCATAGTTCTCATATATTTAAGTATTGGACACTTATGCAAGTGTGATAAGAAGTTCTGTTAGCCGTTGGATCGGGAACAGCTTCGCTCTGGATAGACCCCTCAGAATCCCATTGGTAGTTTGACTATGTGTCTATGGGAATCCAAATCAGGGTAGGTGTATGTGATCTTTAACCTGAGACTTGAATCGCTAATGCTTGCGACAATCAATTTACTTTGGTTTTGGTCGTCCGGAGCTTTAATAGGTTATGTGTACGCCTCTGCTGGGTTTACTGAGAATCGTAGTGTATTGGGTGTGATGTCAAGATGGGAGTATCACTTCAGTCATATGGAGATGATGATCACGCAGGATACAGTACCAGTACTCTTATATGCTACAGCTATCGGGATAATATGACTAGGTTATGATTATCCGATTACAGAGACTAGTTACGCAGGATCTGATATATGCTTCGTACGGGACAGACACAGAGCCTGCCCTAGGCCTAGCATGTGACATCCGATACTGGATCGTATGACGCAATACTTTATATACTACGCCTGATACAAATTATATATTCTTCATTGAATATTTCTGGAGAATTGGGTAGTCACGGTGCTTTGCTAGAAGTCAACTATGTATTGTAAATCGGTAAGAATGTGGTACGATATACACACGTGTTCGGATAGTCCAATGACCGTATTTATTGCCAATATATCCAGGAATCTCTTGGGTCGCTTCCCAAAGATTCACCAATGACATTTGAATTGAATAGAATTAATCTGGGATTAATTATGAGAGAGAAAATTAATCTGGGATTAATTACGGCAAGAATTTATCTGGGATTAAATTCGTCTAGAAAAGAAAACGCGATTAATTTAGAATTAATCAATTAAATAATAAATTGGATATATTAATTGAAATCAAATTTCAATGCGAAATTAAAATTGGATTTTAATTCAGGCGAACAAATTAATTTGGAATTAATTCGTAAGCGACTATCGTAATAATTTTGCTAGGCATTATTATTTAATTAAATTAGATTTAATTACGTTGCGATGGAAAAATTCGTTTAATCGGATTAAACGAATCCTGGCCCAAAGTGTGTTATTTATGCCAACTTGAATTTTGAATTTAAAGTGGTGGGACCCACTTCACTTATATCAACTTGTCAAAAGTGTGATGTGAGTGGTTGGCAAAATTTAATGAAACCATTTGCTTTTCACCAACCTTGTTTTTGTTTTTGAAAAATAATTACACAACTACTTGGTTTTTGGAATACCAACACAAGCCAACACATTTCTCTCTTTCCTCTCCTTTAGCCATTGCCGAATCTCTCTTCTTTATTGGAGGAAAATTTTGTTTTTCAAAATTTGAGAAAGCTAGCACTTTAAGAGTCGAACAAGGTGATAGGGAAACTCACCCAAGGGTTTGGAACTCTTCTAAAGCTTGGAGCTTCTACATCCAAATGAGAAATTTTTGAAAATTCTCAACCATCAATGTAAGTATTTTCCGCAACTTATCTTGATTTATTCACACACTAATCATTATTTAGAGATCATTGGCATGTGTAGGACACACTAACAATGGTATCATGAGCCCATCTAAACTTGATTTGAATCTAGGGTTTATACACTTGAATTTGGGGATTTTGCTTAGAGCATGTCTAAATTTGAAATTGATTGTTTGGTTGTGTTTAGATGATGATAAATAAGATATGTGCATCATTGTATTTGAGAAAATTGATTGGATCAAAATTTCCCCAAATCCTTTATCATGGCCGAAACTTGACCCTAGTATGCTCATGGTGATTTTTGTTGGACAGTTATGACCCATAGCATCACTATTTGTACAAATCATGGTGTTGTTGTACAAATTAACTATGTGACAAAGGAAATTGCTCTTTTATCATTTGTAATTAGATTACCAAGATGTATAAATGATACAAGGTCCATATGATTAGTTCCGGATTGAGATGATATGAGACAGTATCAATCCATAAAGGTTTAATCATTAAATATCCATAGTCATAGTATTATCGAGATTGGACATCGATAATGCGGAATAGACTAGTATTACACTTGTGCGCGTTGTGGGAGCATAACGACATAGTTCTCATATATTTGGGTATAGGATACTCATGCAAGTGTAATAAGAGGTTGTGTTTACCGATGGTACGGAAACAGCTTCGCTCTGGATAGACCCCTCGGAATTCCATTGGTAGTATGACTTTGTGTCTATGGAAGTTCGAATCAGGGTAGGTGTATTTGGTCTTAACCTGAGACTTGCACCGCTAATACTTGCGACAATCAATATACTTTGGTTTTGGTCGTCCAGGGCTTTAACAGGTTCTGTGTACGCCTCTTCTGGGTATATTGAGAATTGTAGTGTATTGGGTGTGATGTCGAGACGGAAGTATCACTCCTGTCATAGTGGAGATGATGATCACGTAGGATATGGAACTGGTTCTCTTATATGCTGCAGCTATCGGGATATCATGACTAGGTCATGTTTATCTGATTATAGAGACTAGTTACCAGAGATCTGATATGTGCTTCGTACGGGGCAGACACGATTCTAGCTCTAGGCCTTGCACGTGACATCCGATACTGGATCGAAATACGCAATACTACGTATACTACGCCTGATATATATCACATATTCCAGTAAGAATATTTCTGGAGAATTGGGTAGGCACGATGCTTTGCTAGAAGCCAACCATGTCTTGTAAATCGGTAAAAATGTAGTACTAGGTACATACATGTTCGGATAGTCCGACGATCGGATTTTCTGCCAACATATCCGGGGATCTCATGGGTCGCTTCCCGAAGATTCACCGATGACGTATGACTCACACTTTATTAATCTGAGATTAATTAGTAGAGAGAGAAAATTAATCTGAGATTAATTGCATAGATATTTTATTTGGGATAAAATATTATTTAAGAGAGAGAATGATTAATTTGGAATTAATCGATAAAATAATATATTCGATATATTATACGAAATTGGATTTCGACGCGGAATTGAAATTAGATTTTAATTCGGGCGAACGAGTTAATTTAGAATTAATTCGTTAGCGACGTGAATAATAATTTTGCTAGGCATAATTATTTAATTAAATTTGATTTAATTACGTCGCAACGGAAAATTTGTTAATTCGGAATTAGCGAACCCGAGCCTGGGAGTGTTTTCGGGCCCACTCGCATTTCGAATTCAAGTGCGGCCCACAAGTCACATCTAGCATCAAATCACTAGTCAATCAAGTGATGCAAGTCACATCACTTTGAGTGAAGTGATGTCTAGTCACTTTTGATGTGAATAGTCGATGGTAGTTGTTGAATGCATTTAATGCATTCTTTGCCTCCAAAATTGTTTTGCTTTTTTGAAAAGCTTTGACCAAAATTTTGGTATATGTTTTTAGAAAACATTTACACAAAATAAGACATCCTTCTCTCTCTCTCTTCTCCCTAAGGATTCGGCCAAGGGCCAAATGCTTCTCTCCAAATTATGTTTCTCAAAACCGAGAGCAAGAAGGTGAACATGGAAAATTTGTGGCAATTTTTCCTTTGCTAGCACATGAAGGGTCATCCTAAGGTGATAGGGAAACCAACTTGCGAGCATGGAATCATCATTCGAAAGCTTGGAGCTTGGAGAATCCATGGTGGACATGATCGAAAATTGGAGGACAAAGATCGGTGATTTCCGAGAGTTCAAGCAGCTTAAAGCTTGAAGAAATTGTGTTGTTCCTCGCATCACATAGCCGTTCAATATGAGTATTATTCCGCCATATTTCATTGTTGTATTCACACATGTTTTATGCTTGAAATCGATCTTGGGACTTAATAGAAACCCACCAATTTTTTGAAAATTAGACACTTGGATGTGTTGTTGGCATGAAATGTATGTTAAATGTTGATTTAATTGGATTGAAATCAAATTGCATGATTATTTCCTTGCCTTTGCCGTGAGTTGAAGCATGTTGGATGAATTGATTTTGCTTCAATTTGTGTTGGACATGAATTGGAAAATTAAGCATGATTAATTTGATTAATTAATATTTTTGGAAATATTAGATTAATAGATTAATATGTTAATTACACTTTAAATTGGATTAGTGTGAAATTTGGAATAATATATTAATCCAATTTATTGTATTTGGGCTAATGGGCTTGGTTGGGCCAAATATGGTTTTGGACAATTGGGTTGGATCCAATTGGGCCTAAAACCATTTCCATAAAGTCCAAATATGACTTTTGGGCCTATAATAATTTAATTGGGCCTAATGGGCCTAAATTGATTTTGGCATAGGGTGATTCCTAATTGGGCCTTGGCATTTTGGGTTTGATCCATAATGGCCAAAGCTCATGCCTAAAGAATTAATTGAAAGCCCATTGGACTTTAATTGAATTGGCATTGGATGCTAATTGGGCCTTTGACACCCAATTGGATTGGATTTGGAATCCAAGTCTAAAATGCACTATTAAAAGTGTAATTGTTTAATTTGGAATTAAACATGAATTAGTATTGGATACAATTTAAATTGGATTTAAAATTGTAGTTCGATATAATTCAAGAATACATACTTTGAGTATTTATTCTTAAACGAGTTGGACTCGCGCAAATCAAATCGTTGTATGAACATTGGATGGTCATTAATCAAAGATTAATTAATTGGATTAGATTGATTGACAACATGCTTTGTGTGAATACTATGATGTATTTGTATGAATAATTCAGATGGATATTAGATGGGTGGGGGTAATTTTGGAAATTATTGTAAATATGATATTTATTTAAATTGGACCTGCATGTCCAGCCTTTCACCTCCTATTCTCTTTGTATTTCTCTCCTCACCAATTCTCTTTGGATATGGAACTGGTTAAATCCGGTTCGGTTCCGGTTCCACACTTAAGTGGAACCGGAGCCGACCGGTTCGGTTCCAAACTTTTTTTTAATTTTGAAAATTAATTAAAATAAATGAGATTAATTTTATAAATAAAAAAATTTATTACATTGAAGAGCTTGAGCTTAAATTTTAAAAAATTTAAGTTGCCTACGTATCCTCCAAGGGTGAGAGGAATCAAAGCTCACGTAGTTCCATTACAATTTTAAGACATATCCCCTTTGTAAATTACAATTTTACAATTATCATCATCATCATTATCAGTTGATCCATCGGCTCCAGTTCCGATTGCACTTGTTATTGCACTTGCAGAAACATTATCGAACAAATCTTCAAAATCATCAGGGGCATCTTCTTGTTTTCTCATATCAGCTCGAGTCCAATCATCCACACAAGCTGTTGCTCATAGAGTGCTTGGATGTAATGACGATTGCCTAACTTCCAATATATTACCTCCCAAGCTGAAGGCTTGCTCAACCGCAACAGTGGAAATAGGTGCTGCCAATATATCTTTAGCAATAATTGATAAAACATGATATATATTTTGATGCCGGTTCCACTATTCAAGGATTTTAAAATTTTTACTGCATAAACTTTCATTAGAAAACTCAAAATTTGTAGATAAATAATTATCTAATTCAGGGTTATTAGTTGTCGTATCCCTAACTTTTTTTATTTCGTTGCAATAACCAAATATATTAGTAATTTATATTTTAATTTATAAGTTATTTTTAATTTTTTTTATTATTTGGCTCTCTGCCCCCCCAACGGCTAGTAGCTGTTGGGGAAGGGTTCCAACCAAAACCGTTTGGTTCCGATTGGAACCGTCGAACCGATGGAACCGTATGGTTCCACCGGTTCCGACCGGTTCGAGTTGGGGTCGAACCCCAACCGAACCAGTCGCTAACGGTTCCAGTTCCGGAATCGAAACCGGAATCGTTTGGAACCGGAACATTTCGGTTCTAACCGGTTCGGTTCCGGTTTGGAACCGGAACCGTGGTCGGGTCTATAAATGAGGTTTCTTTTTGTATTATGTAATTGGGTAGAAGAATGTAAAGTGTTAGCGGGAGAGAGAAAGAGAGAGATTTGTTCTAGGAACAAATTGTATTATATATCCATCCGCATATCATTATTAACTTATCGTGTTAGAATGCATGTTTAAGGGTGTATGATGAGACCTAATCAAAGATAATAAATTGGTTGCCAATTTAAGAAAAAACCGTCACTTTAATATTAAGCACTTTCCTTCCATTGAGTGGTTTTCTCTCAAGATCCAAGATTGACTTTGATTTGTTGGTCAAAGTTAAGATCATTGTCCATCGCGGATGTGTTTGAACCATGAAAGCTTTATTATACATCGCATGTCTTGGGCAGTTGTGACTTGTTGGCCAATGTCAAGGTCACTTCTGAACATCGATGTGGATTACGAAGCTTTCCCACTGTCAATGGATCGCGCTTAACTAGAATCATTAAGCTTGTTGAGCCAAAGCCAAAGCTTAGTTGATTCAGAGGAAAAAGGTTAGGATGATATATTGGATATATGTTTTGGACTTGGAGGTCCACCTATCGGATCTAGGAATTGGATGAGATCCAATTGATCTTATAGATCTACCTAGTTAAGTTTCATACATCTTGTTGGCCAAATTCAAGGTTGTATGTTATTTAACGGGATCCTAGTCTACTAGGAAACTGAGTTTCTCGAGTACTCAACAGAGGGTTAGAGGCTCATCGAAAAATAGTGGGAGGCTAGTATTAAATTTGTAATTTCGTTTAATACTTGCTAATATGCGCTCTTTTATTATTATATCATGTTATATATATATATATATATATTAGTTGGACTAATATCTTTTATTGCTTTCTTTAAACATTTAGACTGTACAAGACACTACTACACTTGTAGTTGGTTATATAGTTAGACTATAGTAACCATTACATTTTGAGCGTACCTGAAATTGTTGATTGGATAGTTGGACTATTTCAATCTAGATGGTTGGAAAGATTAGCGTTTGAGACATAATCATGGGCGAAAATGTTTTTAACGGCTCCAATTTTCCAGATTGGGAGATGAATCTCAGGATAGTCCTGAGAGTCGAGAAGTTACTCTATGTTATAGAGAGACCTCTCGGGCCTGAGCCTGGACTTGAGCGACAAGTTGATCATGAGCTTTGGAAGACTCATCGAGATGATAACATTACCGCTCAATCCGTCATGCTTGCTGCAATGACCCCTCAATTTCGTCATCAAAATGAAGGATTGGATCCTTATAACATGAGGTTGAAATTGAAGGACCTTCACAGATCTAACCTTTGATCTCAGAAGTACGAATTGCAAAAGAACCTCTTTCGCTCACGTATGTAAGAGGGTATATCTGTCGAGCACTATGTGTCGTAGATGATTGCTGACATCGAACAACTAAGTCAGTTGGGCATAACCTTTGAGGCTGAGACTTTTATAGATTTGATCTTACAGTCTCTGCCCGACTATTGGGGCGGGTTTGTCATGAACTACAATATGATGAACCAAGAAAAGACTCTTGGAGAGTTAATGGCGATGCTGAAAGTGTAAGTGTCTCTAAGACATGCCAATGATCCTAAACATGATTCTAGTGTGAATATAATCAAAAATAAGTTACGGAATATTTACATTGATTTGGATGAGAAGTTCAAAACTTTCTTTGTTGTAGATGCTCCAAGCCTTTTTGTTGAGTTCCAAACTCTTGGGTGAGTTTCTCTATCACCCTCAAAGACTCCCAAAGTACTAGCTTTGATCAATTTGTGAAGCAAAATTTCTTCCCTAGGAAGCATGAAGCTTACGGTTTTGGAGAGAAAAAGGGAGAGAATGAATAGTGTTTTAAGTTTCCAAATAACTTGTTACAAAAGGTTGTGTGTGTTGTGAGTTAAAGTCCAATATTAATTAGCCAACTACACCCATCATCAATAGTGACAAGTGATGTAAGTTGTAGGTCCCACCTAATTTTGAATTCCAAATTCAAGTTGGCTTACACAACACACTTTGGGCCCAGTTCGTTTAATCCGAATAAACGAATTTTTTGTCGCTAAATAATTAAATCCAATTTAATTAAATAATTATGCCTCGTAAAATTATTACGAAATTCGCTTGCGAATTAATTCCAAATTAATTCGTTCGCTTGAATTAAAATCTAAAATTAATTCCGTATTGAAATCCAATTTCAATTAATATATCCGATATATTATTTTAGCCCAATTAAATAAATTATATAGTAAAATCCAATTTAACTATTAAATTTACTTTGTCGATTAATTCCAAATTAACCGCGTTCTCTCTTCTATACGAATTTAATCCCAGATAAATTCTTCCCGTAATTAATCCCAAATTAATTTTCTCTCTCATAATTAATCCCAGATTAATTCTGTTCGAGTCAAATGTCGTCGGTGAATCTTTGGGAAGCGACCCAAAGATTCCTGGATATGTTGTCAGTAAATATGAATGTTGGATTATCCGACACGTGCGTACCCCGTACCACGTTCTCACTAATTTACAAGACATGGTTGGCTTCTAGCAAAGCATCGTGCCAACCCAATTCACCAGAAATATATTCAACATGGAATATATATAATATGTATCAGGCGTAGTATACAATGTATTGCGTATTGTGATCCAGTATCAGATGTCACATGCTAGGCCTAAGGCTGGAATTGTGTCTGCCTCGTACGAAGAATATATGGGATCACTAGCAACTAATCTCTGTAATCGGATAATCATGACCTAGTCATAATATCCTGACAGCTATAACATTTAAGAGTACTAGTTCTGTATCCCTGCGTGATCATCAACTCCATATGACTGAAGTGATACTTCCATCTTGACATCACACCCAATACACTATATGAATTTAATCCCAGATAAAATCTTCCCGTAATTAATCTCAGATTAATTTTCTCTCTCATAATTAATCCCAGATTAATTCTGTTCAAGTCAAATGTCATCGGTGAATCTTTGGGAAGCGACCCAAAGATTCCTGCATATGTTGCCAGTAATTATGATTGTCGGATTATCCGACACGTGCGTACCCCGTACCACGTTCTCACCGATTTACAAGACAGGTTGGCTTCTAGTAAAGCACAGTGCCTACCCAATTCTCCAGAAATATATTCAACATGGAATATATATAATCTGTATCAGGCGTAGTATACAATGTATTGCGTATTGTGATCCAGTATCAGATGTCACATGCTAGGCCTAAGGCTGGAATTGTGTCGGCCTCGCACTAAGCATATATTGGATCACTAGCAACTAGTCTCTGTAATCGGATAATCATGACCTAGTCATACTATCCCGATAACTGCAGCATTTAAGAGTACTAGTTCTGTATCCCTGCGTGATCATCAACTCCATATGACTGAAGTGATACTTCCATCTTGACATCACACCCAATACACTATGATTCTCAGTATACCCAAAAGAGGCGTACATATAACCTGTTAAAGCTCCGGACGACCAAAACCAAAGTATACTGATTGTCGCAAGTATTAGCGATGCAAGTCTCAGGTTAAGACCACATACACCTACCCTGATTCAAATTCCCATAGACACATAGTCATACTACCAATGGGATTCCGATGGGTCTATCCAGAGCGAAGCTGTTCCCGGTCCAACAGATAACAGAACCTCCTATCATACTTACATAAGTATCCAATACTTAAATATATGAGAACTATACCGTTAAACTTCCATAACGCGCACAAGTGTAATTCTAGTCTATTCCGCATTATCGATATCCAGTCTTGATAATACTACGACTAGGGATATTTAAGGTTATCATCTGAAATGATCTTTTTGATCTTTACTTCGCCACGATGTACGATCTTGTAGACATTGTATTTTTGCATAAAGCCTAATGATGAGCCTCGTATGAAGGCACTACCTGATAAGTTGCGGAAGTCGCTGGAAATAGACGTCGGAAGGGAAAATTCAAAAATTAATACATTATCAAGTTTAATTCATTTGTTTTGCATCGGGTTCGCTTGATTGATCTCTGTTTTAAATGTTAGCCTCGACCCAAAAACCCCCCGCAACCCTTAAAAGCCCACATACCTATACACACCCATCCAAAACCCATGCAACCCATGCAACCCTTCCAAGCCCACACGCTCAAGCCTAATCCAAGATAATTAAAACACATTCCAAAATCTCTACCAAATCTTCTTCAAAATTTAAAAATATTTTGAATCCATTCCCCACCAAAATTATAAAATTCTTTCCCTAAATAATTTAATTAAACACATCCCATATTTGCAAGATTTCCTTCATTACCTAGAAACCTTAGCACACCACTATAAAAATATAACATATCCAAACCATAACACTCTCTCCACCCTCACGCCTCTCTCCCCCATCTCATCAACTCACAAATCAAAAGCCCTAAGACTAACGAGAAAACACTCACAAACCCACCAAAGAAAACCCTAAATACCACTCGCCTTCCTCTCACTGGACAAAGACAAGAAAACCCTAACTCTCGGCCACTCTCTCTCTTATCTCTTCCCTCTCACAAGCCAACTTAGCAGCAACAAACACAAATGAATAAACCATAGGCTCTCGACAACCATCATTTACCATCTATTTAAAACATCCACACGACCAAATCAATAAAAAAACACACTCACGACATCAATAAAGAGACCCTAACCTTCCCACTCTCTCCTCTATCTTTCATTTGGGAAGACACTCGACAAACACCCTAAATAAACCCTAACAGCACATGCTTCTTTGGACTCTTTCATGTCTCTCTCTCTAACCACCATCATTCTTCTCACTCAACACACATTCACGGTAAAGACACACACGACAGTTGTTGACACACACACACAGCACACTCACACAAAGACACACACTGCCTTAGCATCGAACAAACCATAAAACAACCCTTCACTGACCAATAACTCCTCTCTCAACAAAATACCCTCATCGACCCTTCAACAACAACGAAGACAACCCACTAATCGAACAACTAAGACACGTCCCTTGCCTCACTGACACGTAAAGAACTTACACTTCGACATACACACACTTAAGCCACAAAGCTAAGCCCAACCTACCAACAGACTAGCGGCGTGACCAAACAAAGCAACAAATCCAAGCCCTCAGCAACGTGAAAACAAACAACCCACAAAAAAAAAACAGCATCCCTCCACGTGAAATAAAGCCACGACGTATAAATAACAGCCCTTCACCCTTCACTAAGACAAACAACCAGTAACCTTTCACCGAGAGCGATAACCAACAAAACAGTGAACAAAATCACGCTAAACCAGTCCAGAAAATAGTGATCTAAAATAGAATCCGAAACAACGAAACAGTGAAAGAAAAAAAAGTCCAAATCAACGAACTAGAAAAGTCGCAGAACATTAACCCTTCCGGCGACGTCTCAACGCAATTCCGAGAAGCGACTTAAAAGATAAGACCTGAGGGCCCTCTCTTTAATATTCGTTTTGTTATCTCGAACACAGCATGCTTGGTTGGACATGGAATACGTCCAACCGAGCATGCGAGATCCCACATTGCCTTTTGTCATTGTTCATTTATTTATTTACTTTCATTATTCCACATTTTATTCTATTGTTTATTTTCATTTTATTTTACGCTATTTACTTTCCGTTCATTATTCCGTTAAGTTATTTATGTATCATTATTTAGTGCGCATGGTCTAATTATGTCGGATTAAAGGTCTTCCCATTTGAGGGAAATGCCTGAGGGCAACCCTTACCACAATATTTTGCCACGCAGGACGAGGTACGTTTGGTTGGATGTGAAATACATCCAGTCGGGCATACAAGGTCCCATATAGATGTCAGCCAAGTCTCTTGGTCCCATCTATTTTCTTATTTTGTTATTCGTTTCTTATTGCTTCTTCATTTACTTATGCATCGTCATTTAATGCGCATGGGCTAATCATATTGGATTTAAGGTCCCCCGTTTAAGGGAAATGCCTACGGACAGCCTTTACCACGATATTTTACCGCGCCGGACAAAGTACACTTGATTGGATGTGAAATAGATTCAATCGGGCATACTAGATACCATTTAGATGTCGGCCAAGTCTCTTGGACACATCTATTTTCTTATTTTGTTATTCTTTTCTTATTGTTTCTTTATTTACTTATGCGTTGTTATTTAGTGCGCATGGGCTAATCACATTGGATTAAAGGTCCCATATTTGAGGGAAATGCCTAAGGGCAACCTTTACCATGATATTTTACCACGCCAGATGAAGTACACTTGATTGGATGTGAAATACGTTCAATTGGGCATACAAGGTCCCATATAGATGTCTGCCAAGTCTCTTGGTCGCATCTCTTTTCTTATTTTGTTATTCGTTTCTTATTGTTTCTTTATTTACTTATACATTGTTATTTAGTGCTCATGGGCTAATCACGTTGGATTAAAGGTCCCCCGTTTGAGGGAAATGCCTAAGGGCAGCCTTTACCACAATATTTTGCTGCGCTGGGTATGCAAGATCCCATATAAATGTTGGCCAAAGCTCTTGGTCGCACCCCTCTTCTTTTAATTTCGTTATTCACCTCATTTGGTTGTTATTTTTCGTTTATTGTTTCGCATTCATTCTATGTTAATGCTTGAGTTTCATCTCTCATGGTATATCGGATGGAAACCCAGACATAAATTCTGTAGCCGAATCCAAATAGACGGTAGTGCAGTCTGTACTTGGGATACAACTCCACGTACCGATTGAGAAATATTCACGCACGTGTTTAGGTCATTTTAGATACTACTTTGGTAAAATCGTTCGAACGTGTTCCGGAACGGTACATGAACGTATACATTCTGCCTCACTCTATTCGAACGCGTTTCTGAACGCTACTCGAACACATACATTCGACCTTACCCTGTTCGAACGCGCATGAATTCTGTTTTACCATGCATCTTATCCCATACCGTTCGAACGTATTTTCGAACGCTACACGAACACGCATACAGTGAACAAACCTCTTTTCATCATGTTTTATGCATGTTTGCCTCTTTGATCATTTCTTTTGCATTATGTACTTAGTCATCTCTCTTTATTATTAATGCTTTTTATTGGTATTATTCATATTTATTACGTTTGTGGAATTATACATTTTCTTTCATTTCTTTTATTTTACGTTTATGGGGTGTGCAAAATTGTGTGTTGATTAAATTATCTTGCATGCTGCCTGCAAAGACTTGGTTTATTATATAAATCCGTTCATTACAGTTGGCATAAGTAAGGGACCATTCCAAACCCAACAGTTTGAGTTCTTCCCTTGCGAGGGGTGCGTGAGTGCGGCCTTAAATCATTTCCCAGTTCACACTGGGTGGTGACTCTTTTATTCTCCAGTTTAGTCCCCCGCGGGCTACTCCTTACTCCAACGGGCCGCTAGCCCGGACAGCGTCGCCGTACCTTTGTACCATGTCTACAGTATGGCGTCTCCACTTGGGATAGAGAATCGGCCCCGAATAATAACTTGTAATGCTTGTGGTTTTTGCTTTAGTTAACCTAGTCTCATATACTGCATACCCTTTTTACCATGATGGTGTCATGTATCGTGATGTCATTTTCACTCGAGGCGGCGGATTGTATATGAACATCATCACTCGTTGGCACGTACCTTAGGGTATAAAAAAGGTGCTTGCGCTCACTTGGCGCTCGAACCCTTGAGTGGGGAGACCTAGTTGTGGCAACCCTTCACGGCGGGAGCCTTTATCTATACCCCTATAAACCCACATGTGAACCATAGTTGTATGACCTATAGAAGCCATTCTTTATGCTTGTGTTTGGGACCATCATCATTTGTATCCATTTGGACCTCTTGTCATGAGATACGAACTTGTTGGGCCATTCAAACTGAGACACGTTTATATCTTATGATGATTGGGCCAAAAGCTTTCAAAATGATGATGGGCCACTTTGTGTTTGGGCCCCCTATCATTTGAAGTTGTTTAGTCACCTTATTGTAAAAGTGTAAACCTGTTGGGCCTTTTTCAACTGGGACAAGTTTGCACCTCGCAATAATATGATTGAATGCTTTAAAATGATAACGGGGCAACTTGTATGAAAACCTTGATGAACTTAGAAGATCCAAACATGATCTGAATATGCCAGAAGCATGTGTTCGATATCCGCACTGGCTTTCATCCAGGAAGGATACGCCTTGTTACAACATATTTGTATACTCTTAGATATCTCCAAGTCCATCCCCATGACCGCGATTACCAAAGGCCCAATTTGTCATTTGTAGACAATGACAAGATCCCCATAATAGGCTTAGTCAACATTGTAAATGGGCGGTCTTTGTCTTTTACCGATGGAAAGGGACTGAGGTAGCCAAGGTTCACATTTGTAGCGTAGGAAAGAACGATTTTGTGTACCCCACATCGGTGCATAAAATAAGGCATACCTAGGACATAAATAGATTTACCACGAGTGTGGGAGAAATAAGGTCGGAAGGATATATGCTATTTTGATAACCACATGCATCTCATGCATACACGCATCATGTTAACCTCGTGTCTTAAAAGCCATCATAGATATCTGTTGGGTTAGAGAAGAAGGAAGACTTGTCAAAAAGAGTTTAGCAAACATGGATATCAGGGAAGAGGAAGCGAAAAAAAAATTTACAGCATGAATAAAAAGACCATTAGGGGGCCTTCAGCAAAAAAAAAAGAAAAAAAGCAAAGAAAAAAAAAAGCAAAAAAAAAAAAAAAAAGAAAAAAAAAAAAAAAAAAAGAAAAAAAAAAAGAGGAAAAAAATTGTTGTTTTTAGTCCTTAATAGTTAGACATAAGTCCAATGATGAAATCGTTTGGTTTAGGGTGAAATCTTAGAAACGATAAGTTCTTGATGTGCTTTTATCTGACACTTGTGAGTAATTGATCTATGTTAGACTAGCAAGCACTTCATTATGGGTTCTTAGCAGTGAAAACCTGAGTAGTCGGCAAGGTGACTAGTGAAGAAATTACAGGTCGATGAATGATCGTTTGCTTAGTGGCTATCCTGATTTGCTGTGTGTATGATTGATGTATGGTTTGAGTCTCGTAATTGGTGATAAACCAAGGTTGGCTGAAAAATCAATATTAAATCTCTAATTGAACTAACATAACCGATAAACGTGAAGCTACCCATGGGCGAGTATTAGGACCACCATGAGGAGAAATGTTACCTTAAAGGGTAGGTGTGTTGAAAAAAAAAAAGAAAAAAAAGAAAGAAAGAGATATAAAAGAAAAAGAAAAGCATACCATATTGAGCACAGAAAAGCAATTGCAGAGCATAATTGATATATCTAGGTTGGTTGACCCATCGATCCTAATTTTTGAAACAAAATCATTGACTTGGCTTACCTAGGGATCAAGCTGTAAAAAAACCTTTGCGCACACACACACACACACTGTGAGTCTAGCTTAGATGATTTATTCAAAGACTTGGATTTGAGTTACATCGAGTGCTTTGAAGGTTCTCTGGTTTCATTACTGGGCATTCTTTGAGGACAATAATATGTATAACTATTGGGACTATTTTGTAGCCAGTAATATAATATATTGATACGGAGTGACACATCACGTAGTCCACATTGACCTAGTGCAAGCAGCGGAGAGCAGAAAGCTAAGCTAGGTCTGGGGGCGACCGGTCTACCACCCCGCGAATAAGGGACACAATGAGATCCTGAGCTATGGAACCAAAGAGAACTGAGCAATTACTAGAAGAGAATTGACGGAGGAAATTGTAAGCAGGCCTAGGGGCGACCAAAGGGCACAAGGAATGCCACCTCGGGAATGAGGACAAGCAATTCCTCGGGAATGAGGACGAGCAAGCTAGGAATGGTATTCCGGGAATGGAGCATAACCTCGGGAATTAGGACAAGCAACTCCTCGGGAATGAGGACGAGCAAGCCTGGAATGGCGCTCTGGGAATGGAGCATAACCTCGAGAATGAGGACAAGTGACTTCTCGAGAATGAGAATGACCAAGCCGGGAATGGCGCTCCAAGAATGAAGCATGACCTCGGGAATATGGATGAGCAACTCCTCGGGAATGAGGAAGAGCAAGCTGGGAATAACACTCCGGGAATGGAGAACGGTTCAGAAATGAACCACTATCAGTAACGGTTCGGAAATGAACCACCTCACATCAGTAACAGTTCAGGAATGAACCATCTCATCAGTGACGGTTCGGGAATGGACAACCTCTCAAGCAACGGTTTGGGAATGAACCATCTCATTAGTAACGATTCGGGAATGGACCACCTCTCAAGTAACGGTTCGGGAATGAACCACCTCTCAAGTAACGGTTCGGGAATGAACCATCTCATCAGTAACGGTTTGGGAATGGACCACCTCTCAAGTAACGGTTCGAGAATGAACCACCTCTCAAGTAACGGTTCGGGAATGGACCACCTCTCAAGTAACAGTTCAGGAATGAACCACCTCTCAAAGTAATGGTTCGGGAATGAACTACCTCACATCAGCTCAGTTTGGTAATGAATCCTAGAGATCGTAACATCTTGCAGGGATGAAACTTAGGGGTCGCAGCACCTCGTCACCAAATAAATTCAGTTCGTAGCATCTCGCAAAGCAGTAGGTAAGTACGACAGCCGAAGAACCAGGGAAGTAAAAAATACATGCATAACTTTGATAGGGTTGTCACTGTCACACACTGCACAAGCCCCATCAAAGTGGGGGCGACTGTAGACACTGTATTTTTACATAAAGCCCAATGATGAACCTCGTATGGAGGCACTAACTGATAAGTTGCGGAAGTCACGAGAAACGGATGTCGGAAGGGAAAATTAAAAAATTAATACATGATCAAGTTTAATTAATTTGTTTAGCCTCAGGTTCGCTTGATTGATCTCTATTTTAAATGTTAGCCTCGGCCCAAAACCCCCGCAACCCATAAAAGCCCACATACTTATACACACCCATCCAAAACCCATGCAACCATTCTAGGCCCACACGCCCAAGCCCAATCCAAGATAATTAAAACACATGCCAAAATCTCTAACAAATCTTCTTCCAAATTTAAAAATATTTTGAATCCATTCCCCACCAAAATTATAAATTCGTTCCCTAAATAATTTAATTAAACACATCCCATATTTGCATGACTTCATTCCTTACCTAGAAACCCTAGCACACCACTATAAAAAGATAACATATCCAAACCCTAACACTCTCTCCACCCTCACGCGTCTCTCCCATCTCTCATCAACTAACAAATCAAAAGCCCTAAGACTCACGAGAAAACACTCACAAACCCACCAAAGAAAACCCTAAATACCTCTCGCCTACCTCTCTCACTGGACAAAGACAAGAAAACCCTAACTCTCGGCCACTCTCTCTCTTATCACTTCCCTCTCACAAGCCAATTTGGCAGCAACAAACAAAAATGAATCAACACTAGGCTCTCAGAAACAACCAGTTCTTCTCTCTTTAAAACATCCAACGGCCAAATCAATCAAAAACACACACTCACGACATCAAGAAAAAGACCCTAACCTTCCCTCTCTCTCCTCTATCTCTCTTTTGGGAAGACACTCGGCAAACACCCTAAATAAACCATAACAACACACGCTTCTTTGGAATTTTTCACGTCTCTCTCTCTAACCACCATCACTCTTCTCACTCAACACATATTCACGGTAAAGACACACATACGGCACTTGTTGACACACACACACGACACATTCACACAAAGACTCACACTGCCTTAGCACCGAACAAACCATAAAGCAACTCTTCACCGACCAATAACTCCTCTCTCAAGAAACAACCCTCACCAACCCTTCAACAACACACAAAGACAGCCCACTAACTGAACATCTAAGACACGTCCCTTGCCTCACTGACACGCACACAGCTTACACTTCGGCACACACACACACTTAAGCCACAAAGCTAAGCCCAACCTACCAAACAGACCAGTGGCGTAACCAACAAAGCAAAAAATCCAAGCCCTCGGCAACGTGAAGAAAAACAACCCACCAAAGCAAACACAGCAGCCATGCACGTGAAATAAAGCCATGACGCATAAATAACAGCCCTTCACCATTCACTAAATAAGAAACTAGTAACCTTTCACCGAGAGCAATAACCAACAAAACAGTGAACAAAATCACGCCAAACCAGTCCAGAAAATAGTGATCCAAAACAGAATCTGAAAGAACGAAACAGTGAAGGAAAAAACAGTCTAAATCAACGAACCAGAAAAGCCGCAAAACATTAACCCTTCTGGCGACGTCTCAACACACTTCCGAGAAGCGACTTAAAAGGTAAGACCCGAGGGCCCTCTCTTTAATATTCAATTGTTATCCCGGACACGACATGCTTGGTTGGACGTGGAATACGTCCAACCGAGTATGCGAGATCCCACATTGCCTTTTGTTATTGTTCATTTATTTATTTACTTTCATTATTCCGCATTTTATCTTATTGTTTATTTTCATTTTATTTTACGCTATTTACTTTCCGTTATTTAGTTCGTATGTGTTGGTCTCTATTAAGGTCCCAAGATCAATAATAAGCATGAATCAAGTGCGAATACAAATCGAAGAAGTTGCGGAATACTCACATCGATCGGTTGAGCGAAGCGGAGGCAACAAAAATTTTAGATTGTGCCTCTCCACTGGTTCGGCAGTGAGCTGTGTGAAGCTCACTGGTTTGGATCGGTTTGGGTCCTTCGTCAAGCTCCAAAACTTTGTCGAACGATTCCCGGCTCATGGGTGGACTTCCCTATCACCTTCGCATGTCTCGTAAGTGTGCTAGCACTTGTGATTTTGCCACAAAATCACACTCTTTGCTTCCCTCACTGCTCACGGTTTTGTTGAAAACCAGTAAGCTTTTTGGCCTCAATGGGCGTGTGAAGTAGAGAGAAAGAGAGAAGGAGAGATGTGTTGAATTAGTTGGAAAAATGTAAATCAAGTGAATTACCTTTTATTTGATTTTCAAAAAATCAATAAAATGGATTTACCAAATTTGGCTCCAAAAGTCAAATGGCAACAACCATTCCAACAACTACAATTAATCACATCAATCACATCAATCAATGGTCACATCACTCAAAGTGACATGATTTGACGCTTGATATGACGCTAGATGCGACTAGCAATTTGACGCTTCATTGACTTGCGTGTCGCACTCGAATTCGAAAATGCGAATGCGCTCTCAAATAATTCAGGCTCGGGTTCGCTAATTCCAAATTAACGAATTTTCCCGTTGCGCGTAATTAAATGATTACGCCTATCGAAATCATTATTCACGTCGCTACGAATTAATTCTAAATTAACTCGATCGCCAAATTAAATCTAATTTTAATTCCGCGTCGAAATCTAATTTCGTTTAATATATCAAATATATTAATTTCCCGATTAATTCCAAATTAAGCGTTATCTCTCTTTTAATGATATTTTATCCCTAATAAAAATATCTCCGCAATTAATCCCAGATTAATTTTCTCTCTCTTCTAATTATCCTAGATAATATAGAGTGAGAGTTATACGTCACGGGGTGAATCTTTAGGAAGCGGACCATGAGATCCCTGGATATGTTGGTAGTAAATTCGATCGTTGGACTATCCGAACACGTAAGTACCTCGTACTACGTTTATACCGATTTACAGGACAATGTTGGCCTCTAGCAAAGCGCCATGCCTACCCAATCTCCGGAAATATCCTTACAGGAATAAAGGATCTATATCATGCGTAGTATACGTAGTATTACGTATTTCTGTCCAGTATCGAATGATCACGTGCTAGGCCTGGGCTGAATTGTGTCTGCCCCGTACGAAGCACATGTCGGATGTCTGGTAACTAGTCTCATAAATCGGATAAACCTGACCTGTCATTTTATCCCAAAGCTGCAGCATTTAAGAGAACCAGTCCCGTATCCTACGTGACCATCATCTCCATATGACTGGAGGGTGACACTTCCATCTTGACATCACACCCAACACATTACGATTCTCAATATACCCAGCATTGGCGTACACAGAACCTGTTAAAGCCCTGAACGACCGCAACCAAAGTATATTGATTGTCGCAAGCATTAGCGGTGCAAAGTCTCAGGTTAAGACCAAATACACCTACCCTGATTTCGGACTTCCATAGACACATAGTCATACTACCAATGGAAATTCCGAGGGGGTCTATCCAGAGCGAAGCTGTTCCCGTACATCGGTAAAACACAACCTCCTATTACACTTGCATGAGTATCCTATACCCAAATATATGAAGAACTATACCGTTGTGCCCTCACAATGCGCACAAGTGTAATACTAGTCTTTTACGTATTTATCGATGTCCAATCTCGATAATACTCTGACTAGGGATTTAATGATTTATCTTCAAGGACGGATACTGTCTCATATCATTCTCCGTCTAGGAACAAATCATAGGGACCTCTCCATCATTTATACATCTAGGTGATCTAATCACAAATGATAAGAGTGCAATCTCCTTTGTCACATAGTTAATTTGTACAAAAAACACCATGATCTGTACAAATAGTGATGCTATGGGTCATAATTGTCCAACAGTATGGCTAATTGCATCGGATTAAAGGTCTCCTCATTTAAGGGAAATGCCTGAGGGTAGCTTTTATCACAATATTTTGCCGCGCCGGACGAGGTACCTTTGGTTGGATGTGAAATACGTCCAGTCGGGCATACGAGGTCCCATATAGATGTCGGCCAAGTATCTTGGTCGCATCTCTTTTCTTATTTTGTTATTCGTTTCTTATTGCTTCTTCATTTACTTATGCATCGTAATTTAATGCGCATGGGCTAATCACGTTGGATTAAAGGTATCCCGTTTAAGGGAAATGCCTAAGGGCAGCCTTTACCACAATAATTTACCGCACCGGACGAAGTACACTTGATTGGATATGAAAGCGTTCAATCAGGCATACAAGGTCCCATATAGATGTCGGCCAAGTCTCTTGGTCGTATCTCTTTTCTTATTTTATTATTCTTTTCTTATTGTTTCTTTATTTTACTTATGCATTTTTATTTAGTGCAATGGGCTAATCACGTTGGATTAAAGGTCTCCCATTTGAGGGAAATGCCTAAGCGCAGGCCTTTACCACGATATTTTGCCGTGCCGGATGAAGTACACTGATTGGATGTGAAATACGTTTAATCGGGCATACGAGGTCCATATAGATGTCGGCCAAGTCTCTTGGTCGAATCTCTTTTCTTATTTTGTTATTCATTCTTATTGTTTCTTTATTTACTTACGTTGTTATTTAGTGCGCATGGGCTAGTCACGTTGGATTAAAGGTTCCCCGTTTGAGGGAAATACCCAAAGGCAGCCTTTACCACAATATTTTACCGCGCCGGGTATGCAAGATCCCATATAAATATTGGACAAAGCTCTTGGTCACACCCATATTCTTTTAATTTCGTTATTCACCTCTTTTGGTTGTTATTTTTCGTTTATCGCTTCGCATTCATTCTATGTTAATGCTTGAGTGTCGCCTCTCGTGGTATATCGGATGGAAACCCAAACTTAAATTCCGTAGCCGAATCCGAATGGACGATAGTGCGGTCTGTACTTGGGATACAACTCCACGTACCGCTTGAGAAATATTCACGCACGTGTTTAGGTCATTTTAGATACTGCTTTGGTAATCTCGTTCGAACGCGTTCCCAAACGCTACACGAACGTATGAATTCTTCCTCACTCTATTCGAACGCATTTCTGAACGCTACTCGAACGCATACATTCGGCCTTTCCCCGTTCGAATACGTTTCCAAACGCTACTTGAACGCACATGAATTTTGTTTTACCATGCATCATATCCTATACCGTTCGAACGCGTTTCCGAATGCTACACGAATGCGCATACAGTAAACAGACCTATTTTCATCATGTTTTATGCATGAGTGCCTCTTTGATCATTTTGCATTATGTACTTAATCAGCTTTCTTTATTATTAATGCTTTTTATTGGTATTATTCATCTTTAATACGTTTATGGAATTATACATTTGCTTTCATTTCTTAGTTTTATATTTATGGGTGTGCAAACTTGTGTGTTGATTAAATTATCTTGCATATGCTGTATAAGACTTGGTCATATTATTGCATAAATCCGTTCATTACAGTTGGCATAAGTAAAGGACCATTCTGAACCCAACGGTTTTAGGTCTTCCCTTGCGAGGGGTGAGTGCGGCCTTAAATCATTTCCCAGTTCACACTGGTTGGTGACTCTTTTATTCTCCGGTTTAGTCCCCCGCGGGCTACTCCGTACTCCCAATCGGCCGCCAGCCCAGACAGCGTCACCGTACCTCTGTACCATGTCTACAGATCTCACGAATCAGATGAAACCATCGAAGTACATACTTGGATCATTGATGAGACCGTAATTCTTTAGCCTGTGCTGTAGCTCAACTCAGCTGCTAACAGAACTACTCCTAATCCAATTAGGAATTTTATAGATCCAAAATGCTTCTTTTGCTACCTCAGCCGCAGCAATGTATTCCGTTTTTGTTGTTGAATCAACAACAGTATCTTGCTTGGAAGATTTCCAGCTCACTGTTTCGTTGTTCAATCAAAATATGTACCCTAATTGCGACTTATAGTCGTCTTTATCTTTTTGGAAACTTGCATCGGTGATCCCAGTCACTTCAAGTTCTCCATCTCTATAAATTAAGAAAGCATCATTAGTTTGTCTAAGATAATAAATGATGTTCTTAAGATCAATCCAGTGACCATCACCTGGATTGGCCTGATAGTGAATGCAGATGCTCAAAGTATATGAGACATCAGGTCGCGTACATGTCATGGCATACATGATCGATCCGACTGCAGAAACGAATGGGATCTGACACATGTTATCTCTCTTATCTTGAGTTTTAGGACACATGTCCTTAGATAGAGAGACGCCATGTGACACGGAAGCAGCCCCTCTTGGACTGATCCATGTTGAATCTTTTCAACACTTTGTCAATGCACGAGTTCTCGGAGAGTGCCAATAAATTTTAGATCTATCCCAGTAGATCCTTATTCCTAGAATAAATGTTGCCTCTCCCAAGTATTTAATGTAATTTTAATGAAAGCCAAGCTTCAATCACCGATTTTAATATGGGAATGTCATTGCTAAGAAGCAATACATCATCAACATATAGGACAATGATGTCAGTGCACTCCCACTAACCTTCTTATATACACAAGAATCATATTCGTTTTGAATGAAACCATATTCTTATATGATCTCATCAAAAGGTTGGTTCCAAGAACGCAATGCTTGCTTCAATTCATAAATGGATTGATTTAACTTGCAAACCTTGTTTGCATGTTTTGGCACGAAAAAACCATCAGGCTGTTGTATGCAAACATCCTCCAAAAGATTTTCGTTAAGGAAAGCGATTTTGACGTCCATCTACCATATTTCCTAATCGAAATATTCAGCATTAGCAAGCATTATCCGAATGGATTTAATCATGACAACGGGTAAAATGTTTCATCGTAATCGACACCATGTTGATGACGATACCATTCATCGCTACAAGCCTAGCTTTGTATATTTGTATTTTCCCATCCATGTCTGTCTTCACCATGAAGACCCATTTGCTACCAATAGGCATAATGCCTTCTGATATATCAACCAGTGTCCAAACTTGGTTGGTTTACATGGAATCAATTTCGGACTTCATGGCACCTTGCCATATAGCGGAGTCGATACCTTGTATCATTTCCTCATACGTAGCCAGTTCATCTTCCTCAATAAGATTAATATCTACATGAGGTGAGATCATGATATGATCCAGGGTACCTTCCAGAGGGTCCTCGATGACAAAGTTCAATTGGGCTTATTGTGGGTTAATTTGTATTCAATCTTCAAGTCCAAGACAACTTTCAAACCTAAAGAACCGGATTGAAATAGATGAGAATGATGCAAGCCCAATATAGAAGTAGTTTTGACGAATCAAGTCCGACACCAGAAATTCGGCCAAAACAAGACTTAATGGGCTTGAGACACATAATTTGGGCCTTATTACATGAAGGCCAAGAAATTTAGGATCTTTTGGTGCAAGGAGACAACTTTAGACATTTTGGGAAAAGTTTTCCACATTTGTTGACTTATTAGGCATCTTTATTGGATTTTTGTGATTTTGTTGTTTTTCCTTCATTGACTTTTTTTGGCAAAGTTTTTGATTAAGTTTCTATTACTTTTGACTTTCTTGGAAAGTTGTCTAGGTTTTTAAATGACCATTAAAGGCACATCTTTTAATTAGCCATAAGTTAGCAATTTAGGGTGTTTTGGTCTTTTTCACTATTAGGGTTTCTTTTATTGTACTATATATTGTAACATTTATTTCTTAATGAAAAAGAATCATCAATTTTCGAAATTAGCTTCATCTTGAAGGCTTGGCTTTGTCCAAAATTGCTTAAGGGAAGGATTCCCCTTATTTCATGTAATCGACTTATCTAAGGCGTGGCAACCTTAGTGGCGTCTCCGTGCTAGCAGAACACTACAAGGAATCATCTTAAGGTTCTCAAAGACAAGTTCTTTGTGGGTCTTCTTTGTGGCCTTGGAAAGGTTTTGTTCCTATAAAATCAAATTCGCGGTGCTTGGGAGTGTACGATAGAGTTCAATTGGGCTTATTGTGGGTTAATTTGTATTCAATCTTCAAGTCCAAGACAACTTTCAAACCTAAAGTACCGGATTGAAATAGATGAGAATGACGCAAGCCCAATATAAAACAGTTTGATTTCAACATGCTCAAGCTCATGACAATTGTATAAAATAACATTCAATTTTGATTTCATTCCAATTAAATCAACAATCAATATTCATTCCATGAGCATTTCTAGGGCATACATTCGGTCATGCTAAGGAATTGGGGATTTTTGATCCAATCAATTTATCACAATTCCAATGAAGCAAAAATCCAATTTAACATCATACAAACACAACCAAACAATCAATTTAGATAAATCATGCTCCAAATAAAAATACCCAAATTAAAGTCCATAAATCCAAGAAATTAAAATCAAGTTTAGGTGGTTATGATACCATTGTAAGTGTCTTTAAGACATGCCAATGATCATAAACATGATTCTAGTGTGAATATAATGAAAAATAAGTTACAGAATACTTACATTGATTTGGATGAGAAGTTCAAAACTTTCTTTGTTGTAGATGCTCTAAGCCTTTGTTGAGTTCCAAACTCTTGGGTGAGTTTCCCTATCACCTTCAAAGACTCCCAAAGTGCTATATTTGATCAATTTGTGAAGCAAAATTTCTTCCATAGGAAGCATGAAGCTCACAGTTTTGGAGAGAAAATGGAGAGAATGAATAGTGTTTTAAGTTTCCAAAAAACTTGTTACAAAAGGTTCTGTGTGTTGTGAGTTAAAGTCCAACATTAATTAGCCAACTACACCCATCATCAATAGTGACAAGTGATGTAAGTTATGGGTCCCACCCAATTTTGAATTCCAAATTCAAGTTGGCTTACACAACACACTTTGGGCCCGGTTCGTTTAATTCGACTAAACGAATTTTCCTTCGCTAAATAATTAAATCCAATTTATTAAATAATTATGCCTTGTAAAATTATTACGAAAGCCGCTTGCGAATTAATTCCAAATTAATTCATTCGCTTGAATTAAAATCCTATTTTAATTCCGTATTGAAATCCAATTTCAAATAATATATCCAATATATTATTTTAGCCCAATTAAATAAATAAACAGTAAAATCCAATTTAACTTTTAAATTACTTTGTCGATTAATTCCAAATTAATCGCGTTCTCTCTCTCTATACGAATTTAATCCCAGATAAATTCTTCCCGTAATTAATCACAGAATAATTTTCTCTCTCATAATTAATCCCAGATTAATTCTGTTCGAGTCAAATGTCATCGGTGAATCTATGGGAAACGACCCAAGAGATTCCTGGATATGTTGGCAGTAAATACGGTTGTCGAATTATCCGAAATGTGCGTACCTCGTACCACGTTCTCACCGATTTATAAGACATGGTTGACTTCTAGCAAAACACTGTGACTATCCAATTCTCCATATATATATTCAACATGGAATATATATAATTTGTATCAGGTGTAGTATATAATGTATTGCGTATTACGATCCAGTATCAGATGTCACATGCTAGGCCTAGGGCTGGAATTGTGTCTGCCCCATATGAAACATATATCGGATCACTAGCAACTAGTCTCTGTAATCGGATAATCATGACCTAGTCATACTATCCTGATAGCTGCAGTATTTAAAAGTACTAGTTTTGTATCCCTGCGTGATTATCATATCCATATGACTGATGTGATACTTCTATCTTGACATCACACCCAATACACTACGATTCTCAGTATACCCAGAAGAGGCGTACACAGAACCTGTTAAAGCTCTAGACGACCAAAACCAAAGTATACTGATTTTCGCAAGTATTAGCGATGGAAGTCTCAGGTTAAGACCATATACACCTACCCTGATTCGGATTCCCATAGACACATAGTCAAACTACCAATGGGATTCCGAGGGGTCTATCTAGAGCGAAGTTGTTCCCGGTCCAACGGCTTACAGAACCTCCTATCACATTTGCATAAGTATCCAATACTTAAATATATGAGAACTATGCCGTTAAGCTTCCATAACACGCACAAGTGTAATTCTAGTCTATTCCGCATTATCGATATACAGTCTCGATAATACTACGACTAGGGTTACTTAATGATTAAACCTTTCGTGGATTAATACTATATCATATCTTATTAATCCGGTACTAATCATATGGACTTTTATCATTTATTTATCCAAGTAATCCAATTACAAAATGATAAAATAGCAATTTCCTTTGTCACATAGTTAATTTGTACAAAAACACCATGTCTTTTACAAATAGTGATGCTGTGGGTCATAATTGTCCAACAGAAAGAATCATAGCTGGAGCTTCAAAAAGGCAAGAAGCGCGAGGAGCATCTTACTTCGACATCCTAGAAGGCCAAGGCTTGGCCGAAGGCTTCGGGGGGTGTGAAGAAAAAGAAGAAAAAAGGGCAAGGTAAAATCATCAAAGTCTTCTGGGAAGACTAAGGACAAATCCCAAGACGTCTGCCTACACTGTGGAAAATGGGGTCACTGGAAGCGTGACTGCCGTGAGTACAAGGTGGAGTTGAAAGAAACGAAGGCGGCAAGGTTCCGCCTTCAGGTATGTTTGTTATTGAAATAAACATGTCCACTACTGGTTTTAAAAATTGGATTTTTGATTCTGAATGTGGTACTCACATATGTAATGATGTTCATGATCTGTAGATTAGCAGGAGACTGACCTCATGAGAGATCGACTTGCGAGTCAGAAACGAGATGAGAGTCGCTGTTTTGGCCGTAGGAACCTATGTTTTGAATTTTCCATCGGGGTATCTAATTACATTAGGTGACTGTTATTTTGTACCTAGTTTGACTAGGAACATCATCTCTGTATCTTGTTTAACCCGATGCGGGTATACCTTTGTATTCCGGAACACTGGATGTTTTGTATATAAAGATGATATTTTGATATGTACAACAGATGTTAATAATGGTCTTTGTATTTTGAATATAAATGAATATCAAACATATAACATGACAAACAAAAGGCTCAAATTGAGTAAAATAGACTTGACTTATCTATGGCATTGTCGTCTGGGACACATTAACAAGACTCTATATCCAATCTTGTTTGTTAGGTAAAATGCCTAAAACACCTTTGAGTGGTAAGGGTGTACGTGCCACCGAGCTGTTTGTTGGACAATTATGACCCATATCACTATTTGTACAGATCATGGTGTTGTTGTACAAATTAACTATGTGACAAAGGAAATTGCTCTTTTATCATTTGTAATTAGATTACCAAGATATATAAATGATAAAAGGTCTTTATGATTAGTTTCGGATTGAGATGATATGAGACGGTATCAATCCACGAAGGTTTAATCATTAAATATCCCTAGTCGTAGTATTATCGAGATTGGACATCGATAATGCGGAATAGACTAGTATTACACTTGTGCGCGTTGTGGGAGCATAACTGCATAGTTCTCATATATTTGGGTATAGGATACTCATGCAAGTGTAATATGAGGTTGTGTTTACCGATGGTATGGAAACAACTTCTCTCTGGATAGACCCCTCAGAATTCCATTGGTAGTGTGACTATGTTTCTATGGAAGTCCGAATCGGGGTAGGTGTATTCTGTCTTACCCTGAGACTTGCACCGCTAATACTTGCGACAATCAATATACTTTGGTTTTGGTCCTCCAGGGCTTTAACAGGTTCTGTGTACGCCTCTTCTGGGTATATTGAGAATCGTAGTGTATTGAGTGTGATGTCAAGATGGAAGTATCACTCCAGTCATAGTGGAGATGATGATTGTAGGCATTGCATTTTTGCATATCAGCCCAATGATGAGCCTCGACTGGAGGCACTACTTTTTTAGTTGCGGAAGTTGCGGAAAGCGGTCGTCGGAAGGGAATGGTCAAGAATTGACATTTTTGTTGGATTTGGTTCGCTTGTTCAAGTTTCGGGTTCGCTCGTTCGGTCTCAGTTTCAAATTATCCTCACGCCCACTTCACCCAATTTGATAAACAAACCCAAATATCCATGCTACCCCCACGCCCATCTCTCATTTACAAAACACAAGATGCCATTCAACAAGAAGCTAAATTCCACCTCTTTTTCTTTGCCACCCACGTGAAAGCCACCCATTTCTCCATAAACACCAAATCACAAACACAAACGAAGCAAGAAAACCACTACCCATCACCCCACGTACAGAAACCCATTTCACTACAACTCCCTCTGCCACCTTTCACCATTTCAATAACAATAATTCCTCCACATTCACGTGAACCACCCACCTCATTCTTTCCAATCGACAAACAAACAATATCCTCCATGACCATTCTGCACAACCCATAACTCATCAATAACCACTCATATCAAGCCAGATCCAGCCCATACTCTCATCACTCATGGCACTCATCAAGAAACATAAAGCCTAGACAACTCCTTCACTGCCCCTTGAACGGGAACCAGCCTTCACTCTCGCCTTCAACACACTCGGCACTCAAACCCTTCACCACACAGCCCTTCACGCCAACAGCAAACGGACCCCTGATCACCATCTTTGATCACCTTCATCACCTTCTCGGCATAACCCACTGCAGACACAGCTCACGCCAAACTGCCCTCCACACCACACGGCCACAAGAACCCTTCAGCCACTTCACGCCCACTGAACACAGCCCACAAACCCTAGCAATTAACGCCATAACCTTTGCAAGCCACTGCCTCCGAAGCATCGTCCAGCAAAACTCCTTCACTGCCCAGCCTCAGCAGCTCACGCCATCACACCAGCCACTTGGCCCCTCTCCCCACACAGCAGCTCGGCAGCAACTGTCATCACATCAGTGTGAACAAGCAAAAAACCAAAGAGTATAGCCATGCAGCCCTAGACGTGAGCTATGAACCTGCCTGGACGTGAGACATATAACCAGAACTGACCATTAACCATCATCTCGCATGAATCAACCAAGAACCCTTATCAAACTCTCGACTAGGACACCATCTTCATCACTGCCGAACAGCCACTGCACCTCACAAAGAAACACACTGCATCCACGTAACCCTCAGCCGAGCCATCACACTCACGCACCTGCAGCTCACAGCCCCCTAACCTTCTTCTTCCTTACACACCATATAGCCCCACTGACGAGAGTCACTCAAAGATGAGCAACAGAACTCACGTAACCCCCATGCGCATTCAACAGCCCATATATAAACCCTAAACAACCAACACCCTTTCCTGCTGGTCATCACCTCTCTCAACACTCGGCAGCATCCTTGATCCATTCATAAATAGTAATACCCCTAACAGTCAGCCCTTACTGACCAGCAAACCCTAGACACCTCATGTCAAGCCCTCACTCTCTCAGCACACACGCATAACCCTCACTGTCCTCACCCAAACCAAGCCACTTACTCACGTCAAATACACACTGCAACACGTTCACATTCACTGAATACATGCCTACGAACAAGCCTTCCACTTGGTTCCACGTACAAACAATAGCCCGCGTCCACATAGAGACTGCCATAACACGTGCACAGGCTGTGAACTGCCGCTTGTAACCAAATGAAACCAACACTAAAACAGTCCATTGACCAAACAAAACCGTGACCAAAATAACCCAAGAATAATCCAAGAGAGAGAAAGAAAATTGAGTTGAAACAGAGAGAAAACAGCGAGTGAAAATAGAGAAAAACACAGAAAAATGATGAGTGAAAATAACGAGTGGAAACAGCGAGTGAATCAGAGAAAACAACGGACCAGTGAAAACAGAGAAAACAGTGAACCTGTGAAAACAGTAGAAACGGCGAACCAGTGAAAGCAGTGAAATGATATCCCTTCCGGCACCGTGGAACGCACTCCCGGATAGCGACTAAAAGGTAAGACCTGAGGGCACCTATTTTATTTATCATCATTTATTTCTTAGTTAATTTGTTATTTTTATTCACATGAAATAATGAATTAGAAAGCATGTGTTTAGCTTGAATAGTTAGTTTGGCATGTTGTTTGGAATTCGTTCGCATGAAATAATGACTTAGTATGTGATGTGATTTCGGATGAATGGAATATGTGTTCTTGCTTGTGGTATATTGGATGGAAACCCGGACGTAAATTCCGTAGCCGATTCCGAATGGAAGGTAGTGCGGTCTGCACTCGGGATACAATGCCACGTACCACTTAAGATACACATATCTCGTCTCATCCGAATTTGTATTTGAGCATGATTAGACCATTAGAACGTTGTTTTACTGTAAGCATGATTTAGTTTAGCTTGTTATTTATTTGTTAAAGCATATTTAGGTTGTCTTTTACGCATGTTATTAGTTTATGATGTGTTTGGGTAATGATCTATGCATGTTAATGTAATAATTCAATGTGCTCATTGTGTTATGTTGCATGGAATATTTAGATGAAAGCATGTTAGATCTAAGTACCCTTGAGCATGCATGCTAAGTAGACTTGGTTAATATTACACAAATCACAAGCATTACAAGATATCATAAAGTAAGAGACCATTCCGAACCCAACGGTTTGAGGTCTTCTCCTGCGAGGAGTGAGTGCGGCCTTAAATCTTTGTCCCGGTTCACACCGGGTGGCGACTCCATGTTATTTCGTACTTCTCAGCTAGGCCGCGAGCCTAGGACGGCGTCGCCCAGCTCCTGTTGTCTACAGTCTGGCGACTCCACTGGGGATATAGAGAATTGGCTCCGAAATGATATCTTGTAATGTTTGTGATTTGTGTTTTAATTAATCATGACTACTGTGTTTATGCCTGTGTTTTAGACTGTTGTCATTTGTGTTTATGTTTGTGTTTTGGACTGTTGTCATTTGGATTTAGTTGGACTATTTGTTAAAAAGATATGAACTCGTTGTCGTTTAAACCGGGACAAGTTCATGTCCTTTTGACAATTAGGCCGAAATTTCTGAAATGCCGATGGGCCAGTTTGTGTTTGGGCCTTTTATCATTTGAAGTTATTTAGCCGTGTTATCGCAAAAGTGTAAACTTGTTGGGCCTTTTCAACTGGGACAAGTTTGTATTGCGCAATAGTGTGATTGAATACTTTAAAATGATAACGGGCCAATTAATGTAAATTATTTTTGAATATGTTTACATCATACATCATGTCATGCATACATGCATCATGTTAACCATTTTTGCCTTAAAAGCCATAGTAGACTCCCGTTGGATTAGGAAAGAAGAAAGATCCGTCAAAAGAATCGTCAACCAGCATGAGTGAAGTCAGTCAACGAAGAATCCTGCCTAGATTGATTGGAAGCCAAGGTAGCCGAGATTGTTGAGCAGTTATAAGTTCTGAACAATGATGTGACCAGTTTGACCGTGCCCTATACAGCTAGTAACAGAGACTTGTGCAACCAGAATGAAAAGATCATTGGGAAACCTTCAAAGACCGAGTCTACTTCCTCAGAGACTGCTCCTATCAGAAACAGACAATTCTCTAGTTTGGGTAAACCGTTATCAAAAGATGTTTGAAAAATTGAAGATGCAAGAAGAATATGAGTTAAATGAAGAATGGTTGTTTTACCTCAGAAGTCTGGCATAGACTATCCCTGGTTGCAAATTTCAGAAAATCAGATGACTGACACATTGGTGACACTAGCTGCGGCTTGAGAAAATCCAGAGAAATTGGTGATGGGACCACTTGTGCTGAAAACTGCAAGCAAGCCGGTGTATGAGACATGAGAGATATCGGATGTGGGAGCCGATGACAGAAACCCTTGGTATCATGATATTCAGAGATATCTGGAACACAGAGAATTCTCAGAAGAATAAGCAGCAGAAAAGACAGAAGATTGGGAAATAAGGCAATGAGACTACCAGATTTGGGAAATGAGGGATTCACCAAGTCGGTCGACGTAAGCAGATTGAAGCTGCACTTTGCTGGGAAAAAAGAAGACTGAGCAGTCACCAAGGAACCGGTAGAAGACCTAACCCAGCGGGATAGGAAACGCATCCATGCATACATGCATACACGTAACTTGCATCCTTGTTTTGTGTTTTGTTTTTGCAGATTTCAGAAGAAAACCAACAGAGAGAGACCAAGGACACCGAGGAGCACAATGAGGATCTAACCCATCACGAAAAGGGAGTATCTCTTCACTTGCATATTTACATGCACATGTATTCATATTGTTGTTTTGTATTTGCAGATTTAAAGAAAAAAGAGAAAGGAGAGAAAGCAGTAAGAATCAGAAAATCAAAAGCAGCAAGCACTAAAGACGACGGTGATGCCACACTGACAGAAGAACTTCGATCATGTCTGGCTGAAGACAATGAAGTTAATGCTGAAAGGGAGGCAACCTATGCAAGTTGTTGTGATTCATGTTTCATGTTCTTGTAAAATCTCTAATTTTGTGTTATTTTTGCAGGTGAAAGCAAAGGCGGAGCAAGTTAGGACATAGGGATTGGTGCTTGGCAATCACAAGAATGGGAGATAATTCATTAATGGTGGCAGAAATCTATAACTGTTTGGACCATTCACGACATGTTGAAGTGGAAGAGATCCACAACTTTTTGACATTTTAGAGCTTCCTTTGGTATTTTCTGTTATTTTCGTTGAAAGAATCCACAGCTTTTTGACGTATCACGATCTCCTTTGTTATTTTCTGTTATTTTCATGGAACGAATCCACAACTTTTTGACATCTCACGATTTCTCTCGTTGTTTTTGCAGACATGATCTGATGGCCTTTCTTGACTTCTGATGACTTCTTTTGTGATCTAGCTAACCGTCATTTAGTGGAATATGTTATTGTAATTATTATTCACCTCTTTTGCAGGTCCTATAAATTCAGCGGCATTGCTCTCCTCAACACATTCAAATATACATCCAAGTAAGAGAAAAAAAAAAGAAGCTACTTCACAGCAGCGATTCAAGCGAATCTGTGTTTTCTGTGGATCCAACACTGGCAACAAACCTGAATTCACAGAAGCTGCTAGGGAATTGGGGCGAGTTATGGCTGAGAAAAACATACACTTGGTATATGGGCGGTGGAAATATGGGAATGATGGGAACAGTATCAAAAGCCGTTCAGGATGGTGGCGGTCACGTTTTGGGAATCATCGCAAGGCCTTTGGCAGACGAGAAATTAATTGGACCAACAAACGGAGACGAACGCATTGTGCCAGGTATATCTGAACAAATTCGTGAAATGATCAGTGTTGCAGATGCGTTCATTGCATTACCTGGTGGACTTGGTACATTCAAAGAGATATTTACAGTGGCGTCATGGGGACACTTGAACATTCACCGGAAGCCCATTGGACTGCTTAACATTGAACACTTCTTCGATTTTCTGTTTGTGTTTCTTGCAGAAGCCAAGAGACACGAGTTTGTCACTAAACCTGTGGAAGACATTTTTCTGACGGCAACAAAGGCCGAAGAGTTGATTGATCAGATCCTGGCTTTTGAGCCGAAGCTCGACCCCATCCTCTCCAGATTGGACTGGACTGACAGTGATCCAAGCAAGAAACGCAGATTGGACATTGATCTGAATCGATGAGGTTCCCTCCTGACCAGGTATTCCAAGGCCTATATTGAAAGTTTGTGTTTATTTTGAAAAGTTTGTATTTTATTTGTTAAAAAATGAGTGTGAAAGAGAAAAAAAAAAGAAAAAAAAAAGAAAAAAAAAAGAAAAAAAAAAAACAAAGAAAAAAAATGAGTGAAAAAAAAAATGGGTGAGAGAAGTCTTTGATAATTAGACATATGTCCTGTGATGACATTGCATGCTGTAGGGAGAAACCCTAGAAACAAAAAGTGCGAGACGCGCTCTCATCCAGTACTTTGAATGGATTGATCTTAGATTAGACTCATAAGCACTTGATTACGGGATCCTAGCAGTGGAAGCCTGAGTGGTTAGTTAGGTGACTAGTTGAAGGGATGATGTATCGGTGAATGACCGTTTGCTTGAATGTCCACGCTGGTTTGCTGATGCATGATATATGATATGGTTCAAAAAAAAAAAAAGAAGAAAAAAAAAAGAGTCTCTGAAGAAAAAAATGAAAAGAAAAAGAAAAAAAGACCACCTATAACCGATAAGCGTGAAGCTACCCATGGGCGAGTATTAGGACCACCATGAGGAGAAATGCTACCTTAAAGGGTAGGTGTGTCAAGAAAAAAAAAGAGAAAAAAGAAAGAAGAGAAGAAAAAGAAAAAAAAAAGATACAAAAACCATATCATATTGAATATGCTGAAGTAATCACAGAACGTGATTAAGACATCCAGGTTGGTTAGACCCACTGGTTCGAATCTCTGAGGCGAAATCATCAAGTTGGCTTACTTAAGGAATAAGCTGCGAAAGATCTCCGGCACACACACACACATGGAGTCTAGCTCAGATCACCCGTTCAGATGATTGGGTTTGAGTATGTCAAGTACTTTGAAGGTTCTTCGGTTTCGACGCGAAAGCATTCGTTGAGGACAAAATATGACTATCTATCAAAGACTATCTCGTGAGAGGTGATGTAATGTGTGAAGTAGAATATCATATCAGCTTGGGGGCGAAGCCCCACATCAGTATCAGTTTGAAGGCGAGGCCTATCTCAACCTGGGGGCGAGGCCCACACCAGTTCAGTATCAGTTTCTGCCGGGTATGGCATTCTGAGGGCGGGGCCCACATCAGTTCATGATCAGCATCAGCCGGGTATGGCATTATGGGGGCGGGGGCCCACATCAATTCAGATCAGTTTCTGCCGGGTAAGGTATTCTGGGGTCGGGGCCCACATCAATTCAGATCAGTTTCTGCCGGGAAATGCATTCAAGGGGCGAGGCCCATATTACATCAGGATCAGTATCAGCCGCGTATGGCATTCTGAGGGCGAAGTCCACATCAGTTCATGATCAGTATCTGCCGGGTATGCCGTTCAGAGGGCGAGGCCCACATCAGTTCAGTATCAGTTTTGCCAGGTGTACCACTCTGGGGGCGAGGCCCACAACATTATCAGCAACTGTTCGGAAATGGATCTCTTTCTCATATCAGTATTGGTTCGGAAATGGACCGCTTTGACATCAGCATTGGTTCGGAAATGGACCGATTTCACATCAACATTGGTTCGGAAATGGACCGCTATTACATCAGCAATGGTTCAAAAATGGACCACTTTCACATCAGCATTGGTTCGGAAATGGACCGCTATCGCATCAGCATTGGTTCGGAAATGGACCGCTATCTCATATCAGTATTGGTTCGGAAATGGACCGATTTGACATCAGCATTGGTTCGGAAATGGGCCGTTATCACATCAGCATTGGTTCGGAAATGGACCGCTATCGCATCAGCATTGGTTCGGAAATGGACCGCTATCGCATTAGCAACGGTTCAGAGATGGACCGCTATCACATTAGCAATGGTTCGAAAATGGACCACTCTCACATTAGCAATGGTTCGAAAATGGACCACTCTCACATCAGCAATGGTTCGGAAATGGGCCGCTCTCACATCAGTTATGGTTCGGAAATGGACCACCATCACATCAGCAATGGTTCGCAAATGGGCCGCTCTCACATCAGTTATGGTTCGGAAATGGACCACCATCACATCAGCAATGGTTCGCAAAGGGCCGCTCTCACATCAGTTATGGTTCGGAAATGGACCACCATCACACTCACCTTGCCGAAAATGGCGCTCCAAAATGGGGCACACTCTCATATGCCGAAAATGGCGCTCCAAAATGGGGCACACTCATCAAATGCCGAAAATGGCGCTCCAAAATGGGGCACACACAAAACAGAAGCCGAAAATGGCGCTCCGAAATGGAGCACACACACAACAGATGCCAAAAATGGCGCTCCAAAATGGAGCACACACACAACAGATGCCGGAAATGGCGCTCCAAAATGGAGCACAGGCCGAAAATGGCACAACCAGACCAACTCAACTCAACACAGCAGGCAAACCATGTGGCAGCTGGAGAGCCAGGTAAGTAAAAATGCATTGCACGAACTTTGATAGGATTGTCATTGTCACACACTGAACAAGTCCCATCAAAGTGGGGGCGACTGTAGGCATTGCATTTTTGCATATCAGCCCAATGATGAGCCTCGACTGGAGGCACTACTACTTTTAGTTGCGGAAGTTGCGGAAAGCGGTCGTCGGAAGGGAATGGTCAAGAATTGACATTTTTGTTGGATTTGGTTCGCTTGTTCAAGTTTCGGGTTCGCTCGTTCGGTCTCAGTTTCAAATTATCCTCACGCCCACTTCACCCAATTTGATAAACAAACCCAAATATCCATGCTACCCCCACGCCCATCTCTCATTTACAAAACACAAGATGCCATTCAACAAGAAGCTAAATTCCACCTCTTTTTCTTTGCCACCCACGTGAAAGCCACCCATTTCTCCATAAACACCAAATCACAAACACAAACGAAGCAAGAAAACCACTACCCATCACCCCACGTACAGAAACCCATTTCACTACAACTCCCTCTGCCACCTTTCACCATTTCAATAACAATAATTCCTCCACATTCACGTGAACCACCCACCTCATTCTTTCCAATCGACAAACAAACAATATCCTCCATGACCATTCTGCACAACCCATAACTCATCAATAACCACTCATATCAAGCCAGATCCAGCCCATACTCTCATCACTCATGGCACTCATCAAGAAACATAAAGCCTAGACAACTCCTTCACTGCCCCTTGAACGGGAACCAGCCTTCACTCTCGCCTTCAACACACTCGGCACTCAAACCCTTCACACACAGCCCTTCACGCCAACAGCAAACGGACCCCTGATCACCATCTTTGATCACCTTCATCACCTTCTCGGCATAACCCACTGCAGACACAGCTCACGCCAAACTGCCCTCCACACCACACGGCCACAAGAACCCTTCAGCCACTTCACGCCCACTGAACACAGCCCACAAACCCTAGCAATTAACGCCATAACCTTTGCAAGCCACTGCCTCCGAAGCATCGTCCAGCAAAACTCCTTCACTGCCCAGCCTCAGCAGCTCACGCCATCACACCAGCCACTTGGCCCCTCTCCCCACACAGCAGCTCGGCAGCAACTGTCATCACATCAGTGAACAAGCAAAAAACCAAAGAGTATAGCCATGCAGCCCTAGACGTGAGCTATGAACCTGCCTGGACGTGAGACATATAACCAGAACTGACCATTAACCATCATCTCGCATGAATCAACCAAGAACCCTTATCAAACTCTCGACTAGGACACCATCTTCATCACTGCCGAACAGCCACTGCACCTCACAAAGAAACACACTGCATCCACGTAACCCTCAGCCGAGCCATCACACTCACGCACCTGCAGCTCACAGCCCCCTAACCTTCTTCTTCCTTACACACCATATAGCCCCACTGACGAGAGTCACTCAAAGATGAGCAACAGAACTCACGTAACCCCCATGCGCATTCAACAGCCCATATATAAACCCTAAACAACCAACACCCTTTCCTGCTGGTCATCACCTCTCTCAACACTCGGCAGCATCCTTGATCCATTCATAAATAGTAATACCCCTAACAGTCAGCCCTTACTGACCAGCAAACCCTAGACACCTCATGTCAAGCCCTCACTCTCTCAGCACACACGCATAACCCTCACTGTCCTCACCCAAACCAAGCCACTTACTCACGTCAAATACACACTGCAACACGTTCACATTCACTGAATACATGCCTACGAACAAGCCTTCCACTTGGTTCCACGTACAAACAATAGCCCGCGTCCACATAGAGACTGCCATAACACGTGCACAGGCTGTGAACTGCCGCTTGTAACCAAATGAAACCAACACTAAAACAGTCCATTGACCAAACAAAACCGTGACCAAAATTACCCAAGAATAATCCAAGAGAGAGAAAGAAAATTTGAGTTGAAACAGAGAGAAAACAGCGAGTGAAAATAGAGGAAAAACACAGAAAAATGATGAGTGAAAATAACGAGTGGAAACAGCGAGTGAATCAGAGAAAACAGCGGACCAGTGAAAACAGAGAAACAGTGAACCTGTGAAACACAGTAGAAACGGCGAACCAGTGAAAGCAGTGAAATGATATCCCTTCCGGCACCGTGGAACGCACTCCCGGATAGCGACTAAAAGGTAAGACCTGAGGGCACCTATTTTATTTATCATCATTTATTTCTTAGTTAATTTGTTATTTTTATTCACATGAAATAATGAATTAGAAAGCATGTGTTTAGCTTGAATAGTTAGTTTGGCATGTTGTTTGGAATTCGTTCGCATGAAATAATGACTTAGTATGTGATGTGATTTCGGATGAATGGAATATGTGTTCTTGCTTGTGGTATATTGGATGGAAACCCGGACGTAAATTCTGTAGCCGATTCCGAATGGAAGGTAGTGCGGTCTGCACTCGGGATACAATGCCACGTACCACTTAAGATACACATATCTCGTCTCATCCGAATTTGTATTTGAGCATGATTAGACCATTAGAACGTTGTTTTACTGTAAGCATGATTTAGTTTAGCTTGTTATTTATTTGTTAAAGCATATTTAGGTTGTCTTTTACGCATGTTATTAGTTTATGATGTGTTTGGGTAATGATCTATGCATGTTAATGTAATAATTCAATGTGCTCATTGTGTTATGTTGCATGGAATATTTAGATGAAAGCATGTTAGATCTAAGTACCCTTGAGCATGCATGCTAAGTAGACTTGGTTAATATTACACAAATCACAAGCATTACAAGATATCATAAAGTAAGAGACCATTCCGAACCCAACGGTTTGAGGTCTTCTCCTGCGAGGAGTGAGTGCGGCCTTAAATCTTTGTCCCGGTTCACACCGGGTGGCGACTCCATGTTATTTCGTACTTCTCAGCTAGGCCGCGAGCCTAGGACGGCGTCGCCCAGCTCCTGTTGTCTACAATGATCACATAGGATACGGAACTGGTGCTCTTTTATGCTGCAGCTATCGAGATATTATGACTAGGTCATGTTTATCCGATTATAGAGACTAGTTACCAGAGATCCGATATATGCTTCGTACGGGGCAGACATAATTCCAGCCCCAGGCCTAGCACGTGACATCCAATACTAGATCGAAATACGCAATACTACGTATACTACATATTCCTTTAAGAATATTTCTGGAGAATTGGGTAGGCACGGTGCTTTGCTAGAAGCCAACCATGTCTTGTAAATCGGTAAAAACGTAGTACTAGGTACGTACGTGTTCAGATAGTCCGACGACCAGATTTATTGCCAACATATCCGGGTATCTCATGGGTCGCTTCTCGAAGATTCACCGATGATGTATGACTCGCACTTTATTAATCTAGGATTAATTACGGAGATATTTTATCTGGGATAAAATATTATTTAAAGAGAGAGAACGATTCATTTGAAATTAATCGATAAAATAATATATTCGATATATTATACGAAATAGGATTTCGACGCGGAATTAAAATTAGATTTTAATTCGGGCAAACGAGTTAATTTATAATTAATTCACTAGCGACGTGAATAGTAATTTTGCTACGCATAATTATTTAATTAAATTTGATTTAATTACGTCGCAACAAAAAATTCGTTAATTCGGAATTAGCGAACTCGAGCCCGGGAGTGTTTGCGGGCCCACTCGCATTTCAAATTTGAGTACGGCCCACAAGTCACATCGCGTGTCACATCATTAGTCATTCTAGTGATGGATGTTTGTCACTTTGAGTGATGTGATGTCAGTCACTATTCATGAGTGATGTGAGTTGTTGGAAGGCATTAATTGCCATTTTGGCTCCAAAATTTGTTTGACTTTTTGAAAGGCATATACAAAGTTTTGGAAAACACATTTGGTATAAGTTGTATTAGGTTTTAGAAACCAAATAAAAACACAACTATCTCTCTCTCTTCTCCTCTCTAATTCGGCCTTGGGCCATTTTCTTCTCTCTCCATTTTACTTGGTAAGGCCGAGAATAACAAGAAGGAATAAGGAAGATTTGTGGCAAATTTCCCAATGCTAGCACATGAAGAGTCATCCAAAGGTGATAGGGAAACAAACCCTTGAGCATGGAATCACCATTTGCAAAGCTTGGAGCTTGGAGCACACATGGAGCACAGAAACAAGCCAAAGCCGATAGCTTCCATGGAGGAGGAAAAAGTTTTGTGTTCGACGCATCACAATTCCGATCATTGTAAGTATGATTCTGCCATACTTTTTTATTGTATTCACATATTTTCATTGCTTGAATGATCTTGGTAGAACCTTAGAAACTCAACAATGGTATCAGAGCCTTGTTTAAGCATGAAATTGGAATTTGGGTAAAATTGGGTAAAATTGATTTGAGCATGTTTGGATGAAATTGATTGTTTGAATATGTTTGAATGATGATAACATAGTGTTATGCATGATCAATTTGATGAAAATTGAATTGAATGAATTTTTCCCCAAAATGCTTGGCTTGGCCGAATGGTATGCTTACCCTAATGTCATGGTGATTTTGTTTTTTGAATCATTGGATGAGTTTGAAAGACTTGGGAAATGTTGATTTAGGATTTAATTGGATTGAATTCGGAATCGGAGATTAAATCCCAAATTGCCGTGAGTAATAAGCATGGAAAATGATTGATTTTTTGATTCAATTGTGTTGGACATGTATTGATGATAATAAGCATAATTAATTGTGTAATTTGGTATTTTGGAAATATTAATTTGAGTAATTAATAATGGCTATACACTTAGATTAATTTAATTGTGAAATTTGGAATTTTGTGATTTAATTAATTGGGCTTAATTTAGAAATTGGGCTTGTAAAGTTGTATTTGGGCTTAATGGGCTTGGTTGGGCCAAGTTTGGTTTAGGCTAATTGGTTGAATCCAATTGGGCCCAAAACCATATCCATAAAGTCCAAATATAATTAAATGGACCTTAAATTTTAATTGGGCCTAAACTGGTTTCTTGGAAAATAAGGGTGATTCCTTAAATGGGCTTTGGTATTTGGGTTTGACCCATATTGACCAAAGTCCATGCCTTATGAAATTAATTGAAAGCCCATTGGACTTTAATTAAATTGACATTGGATGTTAATTGGGCTTTGAGACCCGTAACGATTAGATTTGGAATCTAAGTCGTAAAGTCACATTAAAAAGTGTAATTATTTAATTTGGAATTAAATATAGAATTAGTATTAAGTACAAATTAAATTGGATTTAATGTTGTAGTTTAATATAATTCAAGAATTCGTACTTTGAGTACTTCTTCTTAAAACGAGTCGGACTCGCGCAAAATTAAATCGTTGTTTGAACATTGGATGATCATTAATTTCAGATTAATTAATTGGATTAGATTGATTGATAACATGCTTTATGTGAATACATGGATGCGATGTATGAATAATGTATATCAGATGGATATTAGATGGGTGAGGGCAATTTTGGAAATTGTTGTAATAAATTTAGAATTTATTAAATTGGACCTGCGTGTCCAGCCTATTACCTCTTGACTCTTTGTATTTCTCTTCTCACCTATTCCCCTCAATGTAAATGAGGTTTCTTTAGAAGTGTTATGTAATTGGGTAGAAGTAATATTTGTGCTAGCGGGAGAGAGGAAAGAGAGAGATTTGTTTTAAGAACAAAATGTGTTAAGTATCTATCCGCATATCATTATTATTTTATTTATACGCGCCTTATTATACTTTTAGGATGCATGCTTAAGGGTGTATGATGATGAGACCTAACAAAGATAATTAATTGGTTGCCAATTACGTGAAAAACCCTCAACATATATTAAGCATTTTTCCTTCCATTGAGTGATTCTTACTCAAGATCCAAGATTGGCACTGGTTTGTTGGCCAAAGTCAAGACCTTTGTCCATCGCGGATGTGTTTGAATCATGAAGGCTTTGTTCCATATCGGTGTCTTGTCCAAGTTGTGATTTGTTGGCCAAAGTCAAGATCACTTCTTGTCCATCGACATTGATTACGAAGCTTTCCAAAGTCAATGGGTCCCTCTTAACTGGAATCATTAAGTTTGTTGTGCCAAAGCCAAGGCTTAATTGATTCAGAGGAAAAAGGTTAGGGAATATATTGGATATATTGGCATATATAAGATATATGTTTCGGACTTGGTTGTCCACCTATTGGATCAAGGAATTGGATGAGATCCAATTGATCTTAGAGATCTACCTAGTTAATTATCATACAATTTGTTGGCCAAAGTCAAGATTGTGTGTTATTTAACGGGATCCTAGCCCACTAGGAAACAAGGTTTCCCGAGTACTCAACAGAGGGTTAGTGGCCTGCCGAAAAATAGTGGGAGGCAAGTATTAAATTTGTAATATTCGTCTAGTTACTTGCCAATACGCGCTCATTTCAATTTTTCGTCAAATAATTAATATATTAGTTGGACTAATATTTAATCGTTGTTTTAATTAAACAGTTGGACTATATTCAAACTACTTCAATTATAGTTGATTATATAATTGGATTATAGTAATCAATATATTTGAAATTAAACCAAACACATTATAGTTGATTATATAGTTAGACTATAGTAATCATTATATTAAAATAGTACCTGAAATCGTTGATTGGATAGTTGGACTATTGCAATCAAGATAATTGAAAGATTAGCGTTTAGAACATAATCCTGGGAGAAAATGTCATTAAACGGCTTTAATTTTCAAATTGGGAATAAAATCTCAGGATAGTCCTGAGGACCGAGAAGTTACTTTATTTGATAGAGTGACATCTCGAGCCTAAGCCCGAAGTTGAGCAAACAGTAAGACATGATATTTGGAATATTCATGTGATGATAACTTTAGTGCTTAATCCATTATGCTTGCCGTGAAGACTCCTTAATTTCTTAGTCAGAACTAAGGATTAGATCCTTATAGTCTGATATTGAAATTGAAGGATCTTCATAGATCTATTCTTATATCTTAGAAGAACAAATTGAAATAAAGCTAGGGTTTGCAATAGGGCAAGAAGCGCAAGGAGCATCTTACTTCGATATCCCAGAAGGCCAAGGCTTGGCCAAAGGCTTCTGGGGTGTGGAAAAACGGGCAAAAGGCAAAGTCATTATAATCTTCTGGGAAGACAAAGGACATATCCCAAGATGTCTGCCTAAACTGTGGCAATCGGGGTCACTAGATGCGTGACTGCCGTATGGACAAGGTAGACATGAAGGAATTGAAGACGGACAAGGCTCCGGCTTCATGTAAATTTATCATAAACATGTTCTCTACTAGTATTAAAATTGGATTTTAGATATTAGATGTGGTACATTAAATATATACTGATATGCATAATCTACTAATTAGCAGGATACTAACTTCAGTTGAGATTGATCTGCGAATTGAAAATAGGACGAGAGTCGCTGTTTTAACCGTAGAAACCTAAGTTTAGCAACTACCCTTCGGGTGTGTACTTAAATTAGGAAACTGTTAAAATGTAACTAGTTTGACTAGAAACATTATCTCTATATCAGAGTATAATCCGTTGCGGATATACCTTTATATTCTAGAACACTAAAGTGTTTCATTGTATAAAGATGATATTGAGATAAACACATTAGATGTGAATAACAGTATTTATATTTTGAATATAAATGAATCTCAAACTTATGACATGACAAGCAAATATCTTAAACTGAATTGATCAGTTGAAACTTAAAAGTGGCATTGTAGTCTGGGACACATCAAACAAGACTCGTATATCCACACTTTTGAAGAGTGGATACTAGGACGGATTTGATTCTATTCAAATAATGTCTACGAATCTAGTTTATTAGGCAAAGTGCCTGAAATACTTTTTACTTGGTAAAAGTGTAAATGCCACCGATCTGTTAGCCCTCGTTCATAGTGACGTAAGTGGGCCCATATCTAGCTAGGCTAGAGGTGGATATGAAAACTTCGTAACCTTTACGGATGTGGCATCGCGTTATGGTTATGTGTTTCTTGTGAAACACGGATCAGAAACTTTTGATGAATTCAAAGTGTTTCGACACGAAGTAGACAAACAGACCGGCTAAAGTATTAAAACCGTCACGATTAGACCATGATGGAAAATACTTAAGCAATAAGTTTCTCAAAAAACTTGAAAGAGTATAGTATTCTTTCAATGAGGACTCCTTCCGGAACACGTCAATTTGACGGTGTGTCCAAACGGAGAAACCAAATTTTGTTGGACATGAAAAGGTTAATCATGAGTCACTCTGACCTACCATTTCCTTCAAGGGATACGGATAAACAGTACAAAACTTATTTAGAATAAGGTTCCATAAAAATCTGTTTGACAGACTTCATATTAGATATGAACATGAAAGAAACTGGGTTTTCTCATTCCTGTAGATTTGGGAATGCTGGGCATACGTTTGGATGATACCAAACTAGAACCCAAATCGGATAAGTGCCTAAGTTGTGGGTTATCCGAGGGTAACCAAAGTATATTACTTATAAAACTCACATGAGAACAATTTATTGTTGGACAATTATGACCCATACCATCACTATTTGTACAAATCATGGTGTTGTTGTACAAATTAACTATGTGACAAAAGAAATTGCCCTTTTATTATTTGTAATTGGATTACTTAGATGTATAAATGATAAAAGGTCCACATGATTAGTTCCGGATTGAGATGATATGAGACAATATCAATCAACGAAGTTTTAATCATTAAATATCCATAGTCGGAGTATTATCGAGATTGGACATCGATAATGCGTAAAAGACTAGTATTACACTTGTGCGCGTTGTGGGAGCATAACGACATTGTTCTCATATATTCGGGTATAGGATACTCATGCCAGTGTAATAGGAGGTTGTGTTTACCGATGGTACGGGAACAGCTTCACTCTGGATAGACCCCTTAGAATTCCATTGGTAGTATGACTATGTGTGTATGGAAGTCCGAATCAGGGTAGGTGTATTTGGTCTTAACTTGAGACTTGCACCTCTAATACTTGCGACAATCAATATACTTTGGTTTTGGTCGTCCAGGGCTTTAACAGTTTCTGTTTACGCCTCTTCTGGGTATATTGAGAATCGTAGTGTATTGGGTGTGATGTCAAGATGGAAGTATCACTCCAGTCATAGTGGAGATGATGATCACATAGGATACAGAACTGGTGCTCTTTTATGCTGCAGCTATCGGGATATTATGACTAGGTTATGTTTATCTGATTATAGAGACTAGTTACCCGAGATCCGATATGTGCTTCGTACGAGGCAGACACAATTCCAGTGCCAGGCCTAGCATGTAACATCCGATGTTGGATCGTAATACGCAATACTACGTATACTACGCCTGATATAGATCACATATTCCTTTAAGAATATTTCTGGAGAATTGGGTAGGCACGGTGCTTTGCTAGAAGCTAACCATGTCTTGTAAATCGATAAAAACGTAGTACTAGATACGTACGTGTTCGGATAGTCCGATGACCGGATTTACTGCCAACATATCCGGGGATCTCATGGGTCGCTTCCTGAAGATTCACCGATGACGTATGACTCGCACTTTATTAATCTGGGATTAATTATAAGAGAGAGAAAATTAATCTAGGATTAATTACGGAGATATTTTATCTGGGATAAAATATTATTTAAAGAGAGACAACGATTAATTTGGAATTAATCGATAAAATAATATATTCGATATATTATATGAATTAGATTTCGATGCGGAATTAAAATTAGATTTAATTCGGGCGAACGAGTTAATTTAGAATTAATTCGTTAGCGACGTGAATAGTAATTTTGCTAGGCATAATTATTTAATTAAATTTGATTTAATTACATCGCAACGGAAAATTCGTTAATTCAGATTAGCGAACCCGAGCCAGAGAGTGTTTGCGGGCCCAATCGCATTTCGAATTTAAGTATGGCCCACAAGTCACATCAAGCGTCACATCATTAGTCACTTTGAGTGATGTAATGTCTAGTCACTTTGAGTGATGTGATGTCTAGTCACTTTTTAGTGATTGATGGTGGTGGTTGGAAGACTTTAAAAGTCTTATACCTTTTTGGAAAAATGGTAATTGTTTTTGGTATTTGAATTTGGGAAATTAAATAACCAAATACACAACACAACTAACACATTCTTCTCTCTCCCTTCTCCTCCCATTTTCGGCCAAGGGCCAAAATCCTCTCAAATTTCTCTCTCAAAACCGAGAGCAAGAATATGAACAAGAAAGATTTATGGCAAATTTTTCTTATGCTAGCACATGAAGAGTCATCCAAGGTGATAGGGAAACAAACCCTTGAGCATGGAATCACAATTTGCAATGCTTGGAGCTTGGAGCATCCATGGAGGGCTTGACCGAATTCCATTGACACAATAACAGCCCATTGCCGAGAGCTTCCAAGGAGGAGCCAAAAGATTTTGTGTTCATCGCATCAAAATCCGATCAATGTAAGTATGATTCTGCCATACTTCTTTGTTGTATTCACACATGTTTCATTACTTGAATTGATCTTGAGACTAATCTAGAAACCCAACAATGGTATCTTGAGCCATTTTGAGCATGAAATTGAAATTAGGGTAAAATTGGGTAAAAATGATTTGAGCATGTTTTGATGAAATTGATTGTTGATATATACTTGAATGATGATAACATGGTGTTATGCATGATCAATTTGATGAAAATTGGATTGGATCAATTTTTCCCCAAATTTGAGGCTTGGCCGAAAGTTGATGTTTGCCCTAAGTCATGGTGATTTTTGATTTTGATCATTGGATGAGTTGAAATCATTTGGGAAATGTTGATTTAGGATTTAATTGGATTGAATTCGGAATCGGACATGAAAAACCCTAAATTGCCGTGAGTGATGAAGCATGAAAATGATTGATTTTTGATTCAATTGTGTTGGACATAAGTTGATGATGATAAACATAATTAATTGTGTAAATTGATGTTTTGGAAATATTAATTTGGTTAATTAATTATGGCATATACTTTAGGTTAATTAAATTATGAAATTTGGAATTTTGGTAATTTAATTAATTGGGCCAAATTTGGAATTGGGCTTGTAAAGTTGTAATTGGGCTTAATGGGCTTGGTTGGGCCAAGTTTGGTTTAGGCTAATTGGTTGGATCTAATTGGGGCCCACACCATATCCATAAAGTCCAAATATAACAAATGGACCTTTAATTTTAATTGGGCCTAATGGGCCTAAATTGGTTTCTTGGCAAATAAGGGTGATTCCTTAAATGGGCTTTGGTATTTGGGTTTGACCCATATTGACCAAAAGTCCATGCCTTAAGAAATTAATTAAAAGCCCATTGGACTTTAATTAAATTGACATTGGATGTTAATTGGGCTTTGAGACCCGTAACGATTAGGTTTGGATTCTAAGTCGTAAAGGCACATTATAAAGTGTAATTATTTAATTTAGAATTAAATATAGAATTAGTATTAAATACAAATTAAATTGGATTTAATATTGTAGTTTAATATAATTCAAGAATTCGTACTTTGAGTACTTATTCGTAAAACGAGTTTGACTCGCGCAAAATCAAATCGTTGTTTGAACAATGGATGGTCATTAATTTCAGATTAATTAATTGGATTAGATTGATTGATAACATGCTTTGTGTGAATACATGGATGCGATGTATGAATAATGTATATCAGATGGATATTAGATGGGTGAGGGCAATTTTGGAAATTGTTGTAATAAATTTAGAATTTATTAATTGGACCTGCGTGTCCAGCCTATTACCTCTTGACTCTTTGTATTTCTCTTCTCACATATTCTCCTCAATGTAAATGAGGTTTCTTTAGAAGTGTTATGTAATCGGGTAGAAGTTATACTTGTGCTAGCGGGAGAGAGGAAATGGAGAGATTTGTTCTAGGAACAATGTGTTTAAATATCCATCCTCATATCATTATTATTTTATTTATACGCGCCTTATTATGCTTTTAGAATGCATGCTTAAGGGTGTATGATGATGAGACCTTAACAAGGATAATTAATTTGTTGCCAATTACGCGAAAAACCCTCAAATATATTAATATACTCAAGATCCAAGATTGGCACTGGTTTGTTGGCCAAAGTCAAGACCTTTGTCCGTCGCGGATGTGTTTGAATCATGAGAGCTTTGTTCCATATCGGTGTCTTGTCCAAGTTGTGATTTTTTGGCCAAAGTAAAGATTACTTCTTGTCCATCGACATCGATTACGAAGCTTTCCAAGGTCAATGGGTTCCGCTTAACTGGGTCATTAAGTTTGTTGTGCCAAAGCCAAGGCTTAGTTGATTCAGAGGAAAAAGGTTAGGGAATATATTGGATATATTAGCATATATAAGATATATGTTTCGGACTTGGATGTCCACCTACTGGATCTAGGAATTGGATGAGATCCAATTGATCTTAGAGATCTACCTAGTTAATTATCATACAATTTGTTGGCCAAAGTCAAGATTGTGTGTAATTAACGGGATCCTAGCCCACTAGGAAACAAGGTTTCCCGAGTTCTCCACAGAGGGTTAGAGGCTTGCCGAAAAATAGTGGGATGCAAGTATTAAATTTGCAATATTCGTTTAGTTTCTTGCCATACGCGCTCATTTCTTTTTTCGTCATATAAATTAATATATTAGTTGGACTAATATTTAATCGTTGTTTTATATAAACAGTTGGACTGTATTCAAACTATTTCAATTAATAGTTGATTTTATAATTAGATTATAGTAATCAATATAATTGAATTTAACCAATTAAATTATAATTGATTATATAGTTAGACTATAGTAATCATTATAATCTATAGTACCTAAAATCGTTGATTCGATAGTTGGACTATTGGAATCAAGATAAATGAAAGATTAATAATTAAAATATAAACCTGGGTGAAAATATTTTGAACGACTTTAATTTTCAAATTGGGAATAAAATCTCAGGATAGTCCTGGAGACCGAGAAGTTACTTTATTTGATACAGTGACGTCTCGAGCCTAAGCCAAGAGTTGAGCAAACAGTAGAGCATGATCTTTTGAAGATTCATGTGATGATAACTTTAGTGCTTAATCTGTTATGCTTGCCGCAAAGACTCATTAATTTCTTAGTCAGAACTAAGGATTAGATCATTATAGTATGATATTGAAATTGAAGAATCTTCATAGGTCTATCCTTAGATCTTAAAAGTACCAATTGCAATAGAAAACTCTTGGAGAGTTAATGGCTATACTCAAGGAGACAAAGCCAGAGTTTGCAATAGGGCAAGAAGTGCAAGGCGCATCTTACTTCGACATCCCAGAAGGCCAAGGCTTGGCCAAAGGCTTCCGGGGTGTGAAAAAAGAGGCAAAGACAAAATCATTATAATCTTCTGGGAAGACATAGTACACATCCCAAGATGTCTGCCTAAACTATGGCAAACAGGGTCACTGGAAGCGTGACTGCCGTATGGACAAGGCAGACATGAAGGAAAAGATGACGGGCAAGGCTCCGGCTTCAACCATGTTTGTCATAAACATGTTCACTACTAGTATTAAAATTGGATTTTAGATACTGAGTATGGTACATAAATATGTACTGATGTGCAGAATCTGCTGACAAGCAGGATACTGACTTCAGTTGAGATTTATCTGCGAGTCGGAAATGGGACGATAGTCACTGTTTTAACCGTAGAAACCTAAGTTTAGGAACTACCATTCGGGTATGTACTTAAATTAGGAAACTGTTAAAATTTAACTAGTTTGACTAGGAACATTATCTCTATATCAGGGTTTAACCCGTTGCGGGTATACCTTTATATTATAGAACAATAAAATGTTTCATTTTAAAAAGATGATATTTAGATAAACACATTAGATATGAATAACAGTATTTATATTTTGAATATAAATGAATCTCGAACATATGACTTGACAAACAAATAGCTCAAACTGAATTAATCAGTTGAGAATTAATTGTGGCTTTGTTGTCTGGGACAATTAAACAAGACTCGTATATCCACACTTTTGAAGAGTGGATACTAGGACATATTTGATTCTATTCAAATGATGTCTACGAATCTAGTTTATTGGGCAAAATGCCTATAACACCTTTTACTTGGTAAAAGTACAAGTGCCACCGATCTGTTAGCCCTCGTTCATAGTGACGTAAATGGGCCCATATCTAGCTAGGCTAGAGGTGGATATGAATATTTCGTGACCTTTACGGATGTGGCATCACGTTAGGGTTATGTGTTTCTTGTGAAACACGGATCAGAAACTTTTGATAATCAAAAAGTTTCGACACGAAGTAGACAAACAGATCGGCTAAAGTATTAAACATCATGATTAGACCATGATGGAAAATACTTAAGCAATAAGTTTCTCAAATACTTGAAAGAGTATAGTATTCTTTCAATGAAGACTCCTCTCGGAACACGTCAATTTGACGGTGTGTCTGAACGGAGAAACCAAATTTTGTTGGACATGATAAGGTTAATCATGAGTCGCTATGAGCTACCATTTCCTTCAAGGGATACGCATAAACAGTTGAAAACTTATTTTGAATAAGGTTCCATAAAAATCTGTTAGACAAACTTCATATTAGACATGAACAGGAAAGAAACCGGGTTTTCTCATTCCTGTAGACTTGGGTATGCTGGGCATAAGTTTGGATGATTCCAAACTAGAACCCAAATCGGATAAGTGCCTATTTGTAGGTTATCTAAGGATAACCAAAGTATAGTACTTATACAACTCATAACAGAACAATGTAATTGTTGCTCGCCATGCGGTTTTCCTAAGAGGAATACCTATATGCAGTGGTAAGTGGGAGGAAAGTAAAACTCGATGAAAATCGGAGTAATACTATTCTAGGCACCGATTCCTTAATGGAACACAAATATTTCATCAAGGATGAAACTACACCAATAATCTTCGAATACAAAAGAACCGCGCAAGTCGGAGAGAGTTAGAAAACAACCTGGGAGGTATGGTTTCTGATCTCACCTCATAAAGATGTCAATCTTATTGAGGAATACGAACTGACTTCGTATGAGGAAGTGATACAAGGTATCGAATCCCTATAATGGCAAAGTGCCATGAAGTCCGAAATGGATTCCATGTATACCAACCAAGTTTAGACACTGGTTGTTGTACCGGAAGGCATTGTGCCTGTTGGTACTATATAAGTCTTCAAGGAAGACATACATGGAAGACAACATACCAAAGTACTAAGCTAGGCTTGTAGCGAAAAGGTATCATTATCAACATTGGTTAAATCCATTTGGACAATGCTTGCTTATGCTGCATGTTTCATTTATGAAATATGGCAGCTGGAACGTCCAAACCGCTTTCCTTAAAAGGAAACCTTTTTGAGGATGTTTATGTTGGAGTTTACTAAGGTCCCAAGGATCAATAAACAAGCATGAACATGTGTGAATACAATCGAGAAAGTCGCGGAATACTCACATCGATCGGTTGAGCGACGCTTTGACGAACAAAAAATTTCTTTTCTGCTCCTTGTGCATTCGGCAGTGACAGTGAGCAGTTCACTAATTTTTGGCCATTGGAGGTCATCTTCCAAGCTCCAAGCTTTGCTAAACGATTCCCGGCTCATGGGTGGACTTCCCTATCACCTTCGCATGTCTCTAGGAGTGCTAGCTCTTATGATTTTTGCCACAAAAATCAAACACTTGCTTCTCATTTCTCCTTGTGTCTCTCGGCAGTGGGCTGCCAAGAATAGAAGAAAAACACAGCCCCAATGGCGTGAGATGAAGAAGAGAATGGAGGAGAGAGAGAGATAAATGTGTAAAAATGATTTTTGGTAATTGATTTCTAAAATCATATACCAAATATTTGCTTTAAAAAAATTCAAACAATTAAAGCTATCAACCACCACCATCAATCAATCAATCAATCACATCAATCAATCAAATTGTCACATCACTCAAAGTGCCATGATTTGACGCTTTATCTGACTAGTAATTTGACTCTTGATTTGACTTGTGTGCCGCACTCGAATTCGAAATGCGAATACGCTCGCAAACAATCCCGAGCTCGGGGCTAATTCCAAATTAACGAATTTTCCGTTACGACGTAATTAAATGATTATGCCTAGTGAAATCACTATTCATGTCGCTAACGAATTAATTCTAAATTAATTCGTTCGTCCGAATTAAAATCTAATTTCAATTCCGCGTTGAAATCCAATTTCGTTTAATATATCGAATATATTAATTTATCGATTAATTCCAAATTAATCGTTCTCTCTTTTTAAATGATATTTTATCTCAGACAAAATATCTCCGCAATTAATCCCAGATTAATTTTCTCTATCATCTAATTAATCCCAGATTAATTAAAAAGTACGAGTCATACGTCATTGGTGAATCTTTGGGAAGCGACCCATGAGATCCCCGGATATGTTGGCAGTAAATTCGGTCGTCGGACTATCCGAACACGTAAGTACCTCTTACTACGTTTATACCGATTTACAAGACAAGGTTGTCTTCTAGCAAAGCACCATGCCTACCCAATTCTCCAGAAATATCCTTACAGGAATAAAGGATCTATATCAGGCGTAGTATACGTAGTATTGCGTATTTCGATCCAGTATCGGATGATCACATGCAAGGCCTGGGACTGGTACAGTGTCTACCCCGTACAAAGCATATATCGGATAACGAGCAACTAGTCTCTTTATTATCGGATAATTATGACAAAGTAATATTATCCCGACGGTTGCAACCTTTTTAGAGAACCAGTTTTGTATCCATACGCGATCATCAACTCCATATGACTGGAGTGACACTTCCGTCTTGACATCACACCCAACACAATATGATTCTCAATATACCCAGCATAGGCATACACAGAACCTATTAAAGCCCTGGACGACCGCAACCAAAGTATATTGATTGTCCCAAGTATTAGCGGTGCAAGTCTCAGGTTAAGACCAAATACACCTACCCTGATTTCGGATTTCCATAGACACATAGTCATACTACCAATGGAATTCCGAGGGAGTCTATCCAGAGCGAAGCTGTTTCCCGTACCATCGGTAAAACACATCCTCCTATTACACTTGCATGAGTATCCTATACCCAAATATATAAGAACTATGCCGTTGTGCCCTCACAACGCGCACAAGTGTAATACTAGTCTTTTACGTATTCATCGATGTCCAATCTTGATAATACTCTGACTAGGGATATTTAATGATTTATCCTTCGTGGACTGATACTGTCTCATATTATTCTCAATCCAGGAACAAATCACAGGGACCTCCTATCATTTATATATCTAGGTGATCTAATCACAAATGATAAGAGTACAATCTCCTTTGTCACATAGTTAATTTGTACAACAACACCATGATCTGTACAAATAGTGACGCTATGGGTCATAATTGTCCAACAATCTCCCACTTGGCCTATAGCCAGTCACTCGAGTGTCTAACACCCGAACTATGTACGATTGGCTCAAACTGCTGAGAAAATGCTTTCGTCAGCGGATCTGTAAGATTATCGTCTGATGCGATTTATACGACCATCACATCGCCACGATGTATGATCCGAACAAATCAGATGAATATCGAAGTATATATCTGGATCGTTGATGAGACCATTAATTCTTTAGTCTGTGCTGAGGCCTAGCTCAGCTGCTAACAGAATTATATCTAATCTAATTAGATTTATTATCGACCCAGAAGGCTTCTATTGCCGCCTCAGCTGCAGCAATAACTCGCATTTGTTGTTTATTCGGTAACAGTATCTTGCTTGGAAGATTTCTAGCTCAGTGTTCCGTTATTCAAACTGTATAGTACCGTTTGCGACTTACAGTCGTTTTATCGGTTAGGAAACTTGCTACAGTGATCCCAGTCACTTCAAGTTCTCCATCTCCATAGTTTAAGGCAACATCCTTAGATCTCTAAGATACTAAGTATGTTCTTAACATCAATCCAGTGACTATCACTTGGATTGGCCTGATTGTGAATCCATATGCTCAAAGCGTATGAGACACCAGGTCGCGTACATTTTTCAATGTACGGTTTCTCGGAGAATTTACTCGAAAGCCAAGCTTTCACCGATTGTTTATATGGGAATATCATTTCCAAGAAATGACATATAATCATTATTTTATAGGACAAGCCAATGTCAGTGCGCTCCCACTAACCCTCTTATATACACAAGAATCTTTTTCGTTTTGAATTAAATCATAAAGCATTATGATTACATCAAAACGATAATTCCAAGAACCTATGCTCGCTTCAATCCAAACATGGATCAAACAACCTGCAAACCTTGTTTGCTAGTTTTGGTACGACAAAACCGACATGATGTTGTAAGCATCCTCCTAAAGGTTTCCTTTTCAGGAAAGCAATTTTCCTATTTAGCTGACATATTTCATACATGAAACATGCAGCTTTAGCAAGCATTATCCAAATGGATTTACCGTGGCAACAAGTAAAAGGTTGAATCGTAATCAACACAATGTTGATAACGATACATTTCCGCTACAAGCCCAGCTTAGTACGTTGGTATGTTGCCTTCCATGTATGTATTCCTTGAAGACTCATAAAGTAACAATAGGCACAATTCCTTTCGGTACATCAACTAGTATCCAAACATAGTTGAATTACATGGAATCCATTTCGGACTCATAACACTTTGTCATGATAGGGAGTAGATACCTTGTATCACTTCCTCATACGTAGTCAGTTGGTATATCTTAATAAGATAGACATCTTTATGAGGTGAGATCAGAAACCAATACCCCAGGTTACTTTCTGACTCTCTCCGACTTACGCGGTTCTTGTGTATTCGAAGATTAATGGTAATAGTTTCATCCTTGATGAACTATTTGTGTTCCATTAGGTATCGGTGCCTGGAACAGTATCACTCCGATTTTCATCGAGTTATACTATCCTCCCATTTATCACTGCATATCGGTATTCCTCTTAGGAAAACCGCATGATGAACAACAATTACCTTGTTCTCTAGTAAATATAAAGGTTCACCCGCATCGGGTTAAACACTGATACAGAGATAATGTATCTAGTCAAACTAGTTACATTATAACAGTTTCCAAATTTAGGTACACACCCGAGGGTAGTTCCTAAATTTAGGTATCTACGATTAAAATAGCGACTTTCGTCCCGTTTCTGATTCGCAGATAAATCTCAATTGAAGTCAGTATCCTGTTCAAAACAGATTCTAAACATCAATATATATATATATATATTTGCCCCAAGTATCTAAAATCCAATTTTAATACTAGTAGTGAATATATTTATGACAAACATATTTGAAGTCAGAGCCTTGCTCGTCTTCATTTCCTTCATGTCTGCTTTGTCCAAACGGCAGTCACGTTTCTGGGATTTAGGCAGACAATTTTGGGATATGTCCTTTATCTTCCCAGAAGATTATAATGATTTTGCCTTTGCCCATTTTCCATATTTCAGAAGCCTTTGGCCAAGCCTTGGCCTTCTAGAATATCGAAGTAAGGTGCGCCTTGCGTTACTTGCCTAATTGCAAAGTTTGACTTTATCTCCTTGAGAATAGTCATTAACCCTCCAAGAGTTATTAATTGAAATTTAGTACTTCTAAAATCTAAGTGTAGATTTATGAAGATCCTTTAATTTCAGTATCATACTTTAAGAATCTAATCCTTTGTTCTGACAAAGAAATTAAGGAGTTTACTGCGACAAGCTTGATGGATTAAACACTTAAGTTATCATTACATGATCTTCCAAAGATCATGCTCTACTATTTGCTTAACTCCGGGCTTTAGGCTTAATATGTTATTTTATCAAATAAAGTAACTTATTAGTTTGCAGGACCAGCCTGAAATTTATTCCCAATTTTGAAAATTAAGCCATTTAAATACATTTTCCCTAGGATTATGTTTTAAATGTCAATCTTTCATTTTTATCTTGATTTTAATAGTCCAACTATTTAATCAACGATTTCGGTACTATTTATTATAATGATTACAATAGTCCAACTATTTAATCAACTATAATTTAATAGATTAAAATCAATTATATTGATTACTATAATCCAATTATAAAATCAACTATAAATGAATAGTTTGAATATAGTCCAACTATTTATTAAAAACAACATTTAAATATTAGTCCAACTAACATTTAATTTATTTGACGAATGATATTTGTTTAAGCGTGTAGGTCGGAGAGAGTCGAAAAATAACCTGAGAGGTATGGGTTTTTGATCTCACCTCATGTAGATATTAGTCTTATGAAGGATAATGAACCAGCTACTTATGAGGAATCAATACAAGGTATCGAATGCGCTTTATGGCAATAGGACATGAAGTCCGAAATGGATTCCATGTATTCCAACCATGTTTGGACACTGGTTGATGCACCAGAAAGCATTAAGCCTATTGGTTGTAAATGGATCTTCAAGAGGAAGACGGACATGGAAGGCAACATACAAACGTACAAAGCTATGCTTGTAGTGAAAGGGTATCATCAACGACATGGTCTCGATTACGACAATACTTTTTCACTTGTTGCCATGATGAAATCCATTCAGACAATGCTTGCTATTGCTGCATATTTCGATTATGAAATATGACAGATGGACTTCAAAATCGTTTTCCTTAACGGAAACCTTTTGGAGGATGTTTATATGCAACAGCCTGACGGTTTTGTCATGCCAAAGCATGCAAACAAGGTTTGTAAGTTAAATAGATCCATTTATGGATTGAAGCACACATCGCGTTCTTGGAACCAACGTTTTGATGAGATCATAAAAGAATATGGTTTCATTTAAAATGAAGATGATTCTTGTGTATATAAGAAGGTTAGTGGGAGCACACTGACATTCATTGTCCTATACGTTGATGATGTATAGCTTTTAAGCAATGACATTCTCATGCTACAATCGGTGAAAGATTGGCTTTCATTAAAATTCTCCATAAAAGACATGGGAGAAACAACCTTTATTATGGGAATAAAGATCTACCGGGATAGATCTAAAAAGGTGCTTGGACTCTCCAAGAGCTCGTACATTGACAAAGTGTTGAAGAGATTCAACATGGATCATTCCAAGAGGGGGTTGCTTCCAGCGTCTCTTGGCATCTCTCTATCTAAGGGCATGTGTCCTAAAACTCAAGATGAGAGAGATTCAATAAATCGGATCTCGTATGCTTCCTCATTCGGATCGATCATGTATGCCATGATATGTACGCGACCTGATGTCTTATATGCTTTGAGCATGTGCAGTCGCTATCAGGCCGATCCAGGTGTTGGTCACTGGATTGCTGTTAAGAAAATCCTTAAGTATCTTAGATGAACTAAGGATGCTTTCTTAGTCTATGGGAATGAGAACTTGAGGTGACTGGGTACACCGATGCAAGTTTCCAAACCGATAAAGACGACTGTAAGTCGCAATCTGGGTACATATTTTGTTTGAACAATGAAGCAGTGAGCTGGAAATATTCCAAGCAAGAGACTATTGCCGATTTAACAACAGAAGTGGAATACATTGCTGCAGCTGAGGCAGCAAAGGAAGCAGTATGGATCTATAAATTCCTAATTGGATTAGGAGTAGTTCTGTTAGCAGCTGAGCCCGTACCTTTGTATTGTGACAATAACGGGGCTATAGAACAGGCTAAGGAACTGCGGTCTCATCAATGATCCAAGCATGTACTTTGATGGTTCATCTGATTCGTGAGATCATACATCGTGGCAATGTGAAGATCGAGAAGATCGCATCAGATGACAACATTGCAGATCCGCTGACGAAAGCTATTTCTCAGCAAAAGTTTGAGCGACATGTACATAGTTCAGGTGTTAGATACTTGAGTGATTGGCTATGGGCCAAGTGGTAGATTTTTGGACAATTATGACCAATAGCATCACTATTTATAAAAGACATTGTGTTTTTGTACAAATTAACTATGTGACAAAGGAAATTGCTATTTTATCATTTTGTAATTGGATTACTTGGATATATAAATGATAAAAGTCCATATGGTTAAACCAGATTAATAAGATATGAGACATTATTAATCCACGAACGGTTTGATCATTAAATATCCCTAGTCATAGTATTATCGAGACTGGACATCGATAATGCAGAATAGACTAGTATTACACTTGTACGCGTTATGGAAGCTTAACAACATAGTTCTTCTATATTTAAGTATTGGATACTTATGCAAGTTTGATAAGAGGTTCTGTTAGCCGTTGGACTGGGAACAGCTTCGCTCTGGATAGACCCTTCGGAATCCCATTAGTAGTATGACTATGTGTCTATGGGAATCCGAATCAGGGTAGGTGTATGTGATCTTTAACCTGAGACTTGCATCGGTAATGGTTGTGACAATCAGTTTACTTTGGTTTTAGTCGTTCGAAGCTTTAACAGGTTCTGTGTATGCCTCTGCTGGGTTTACTGAGAATCTTAGTGTATTGGGTGTGATGTCAAGATGGGAGTATCACTTCAGTCATATGGAGATGATGATCACGCAGGATACGGTACTTGTACTCTTATATGCTGCAGCTATCGGGATAATATGACTAGGTCATGATTATCCGATTACAGAGACTAGTTATGCAGGATCCGATATATGCTTCGTACGGGGTAGACACATAGCCAGCCTTAGGCCTAGCCTGTGACATCCGATACTAGATCGTATTACGCAATACTTTGTATTTTACGCCTGATACAGATTATATATTCTTCATTGAATATTTCGGGAGAATTGGGTAGGCACGATGCTTTGCTAGAATCCAACCATGTCTTGTAAATCGGTAAGAACGTGGTTTGGGTTACGCACGTGTTCGGATAGTCTGATGACCGTATTTACTGCCAACATATCTAAGAATCTCTTTGGTCGCTTCCCAAAGATTCACCAATGACATTTGACTCGAATAGAATTAATCTGTGATTAATTATGAGAGAGAAAATTAATCTGGGATTAATTGCGGCAAGAATTTATCCGGGATTAAATTCGTCTAGAAGAGAAAACACGATTAATTTAGAATTAATCAATTAAATAATATATTGGATATATTAATTGAAATCGAAATTCAATGCGGAATTAAATTTAGATTTTAATTCGGGCGAACGAATTAATTTGGAATTAATTTATAAGCGACTATCGTAATAATTTTGTTATGCATTCAAGAATGTTTGTTATAAACATGTTCACTACTGGTTTTAAAATTGGATTTTTGACACTAGATGTGGTACATGAATATATGTACTGATGTGCGAGATCTGATAATAAGCAGGAAACTGGCTTCAGATGAGATCGACCTACAAGTCGGAAACAGGACGAGAGTCGCTGTTTTGGCCGTAGAAACCTAAGTTTTGGAATTGCCATTTGGGCATGTACTTAAATTAGGAGACAGTTATAATATATCTTGTTTGACTAGGAATATTATCTCTATATCTAGTTTAACCCGTTGCGGGTATACCTTTGTATTCCAGAACACAAGGTGTTTTTTTTTATAAAGATGATATTGAGATATACACATTAGATGTGAATAACAGTATTTATATTTTGAATATAAATGAATCTCAAACATATAATATGACAAACAAATAGTTCAAATTGAGTAAATCAAATGAGACTTATTTATGGCATTGTCATCTGGGATGCGTTAACAAGACTCGTATATCCACACTTTCGAAGAGTGGATACTAGGACGGATTTGATTCTAATTCAAATGATGTCTACTAATCTACTTCATTAGGCAAAGTGCCTAAAACACCTTTTACTTGGTAAAAGTGCAAGTGCCACCGATCTGTTAGCCCTCGTTCATAGTGACATAAGTGGGCCCATGTCTAACTAGGCTAGAGGTGGATATGAATACTTCGTAACCTTTACGGATGTGGCATCACGTTGAGGTTATGTGTATCTCATGAAACACAAGTCAAAAACTTTTGAGTAATTCAAAGAGTTTCGACACGAAGTATGAAAACAGACCTGTAAAGTATTAGAACATTGCGGTTAGACCATGATGGACAATACTTAAACATATGACTCGCTCTGAGCTACCAATTTCCTTCTGAGGATACGCATTAAACAATTCAGTACTTATTTTGAATAAGGTTCCATGAAAATCTGTTAGACAGACTTCATATTATATATGAACAGGAAAGAAATCGGGTTTCTCATTCCTGAAGATTTGGGAATGCTGGGCATACGCTAAATGTTTGGATGGTACCAAACTAGAACCCAAATCGGATAAGTACCTATTTGCAGGTTGTCCTATGGAAACCAAAGTATAGTACTTATACAACTTACAAGAGAACAATGTAATTGTTGTTCTCCATGCAGTTTTCCTAAGAGGAACTCCGATATGCAGTGGTAAGTGGGAAGAAAGTAAAACTCGATGAAAATCGAAGTAATATTGTTCTAGGCAACCGACTCTTTTACGAAACACAAACAGTTTATCAAGGATGAAATTGTACCACATTCTTCGAATACACAAGAACCGCGTAGGTTGGAGAGAGTCAGAAAAAAACCTGTGAGGTATGGGTATCTGATCTCACCTCATGAAGATGTCAATCTTATCGAGGAAGACAAATCGGCTATGTATGAGGAAATGATACAAGGTATCGACTCCTTTTATGGCAAAGTGCCTGACCGGTGCTTACACACGCTTATAACGCAAACGTATGTATCGTTCAAGTAGTATAAAAAGTATCGATCCCACGAGGACTTAATACCTAAGCTATTAATTTTATGAGGTCAAATGATTACTAGTATCTAACAGGTTGTTTGATTGATTTGAAAAGGTGACAATTCTAAATTTAAAAACAAGTAAATAAAATTGTTCAAAAGTAGGTTTAAGAAAATTCAATATTAAAAACTTTCTAGGGTTGTGATTTCTTCCAATATCATTTTAAAGATGAAGTGGTTATTTTATGTTTGTATAATAATCGGTTTACTAACCTGGAACACTAAATTATGCGAAAGCCTCTGTCGATGGTCAGACGCAAATACCCAGTTTAACCCAATTGAACCCTATGTCTATGTCAACCAAATTATCTGGATTCATTAAGTTTAAGTTCCAATTATGGCTACCCCCGCCCGACAGGTATATGTCTATCCTGTAAGGAAATCTATTAAAGGGTTATCTATCCTCAAGGAAGATCGTGGGCTATTAAGTCTAAGGCTGAAACCTAAAATCCCTATGTCTAGTTCATTTTAAATTTACCAGATCAATCTTATTACTGGCCAATTAACAAGACACATTAGGCTTAAGACTTAATAAGTAAACCTTTAAATTACCCAAACTATAAAATAACCCCTTATAAACCGGTGATATTAAAAGTCATCACAACCCCAGATAACTAATTTAGTTATACACATAACTAGGGCTAGTAAAAACTTGAAAATAGAAGACATAAAGTAAAAATACTGAAAAGTAAAAGCTGAAAAATAAATTGCAAAAAAATAAAATGCTAAGGTAAAATGATCAACTTTTACTACTACTAATTTAGATATCTCCCATAATATAATATATAAACTTGTGATTATTTCACCAACCAGCCATATAGGCGGTAACCTGATTAAGTCAAATTAAGTCCAACCATCCATAAAGGCGGAATCAAAATAAACCTGCCATATAGGCGGTAAGAAAATTTAATTACCAACCGACCAATGTGGCGGTATCCTTGATTAGTCAGGTTTAAACCAGATTAAAATGAATTACCAACCGACCAATCTGGCGGTATCCTTTTTAAGTCAAATTTTAAATAGTGAATATATTATATTTAAGGGAGATTAATCTAAATAGCAATAGTAAAAGAATTACCTTTCACCCTAGCAGGGGGAAGTTACCTCCTCATGGTAAATGTAAAAACTGTAAAAAGTAAAGAAAGTAAAACACTGTTATTACAAAAAGTAATTAAAATTAATTACAAAACTAAAATTTAAAAGAAATTAGATAGAAAACTCTCTATTTATATGAGAGAATTCAGAGAGAATGGTACATCTGAAATCAGAAAACTGAGCTCTATTTATAGGCGTCAATAAGGGTCGCGCGTCGCGACGCCCGTTTGGTCGACGTGGTAGCTTCTGGTTCGTCGGCTTCAGATTCTGGATAAGGTAATAAGGCGACATGTGGCAAGGTGGTTGGAGCTCAATTATTGTGACACGTGGCGACTTCTGATTGGCTGATTAAGATTCTTATCTGCCACGTGTCAGATAGGGATAAATGAGTCAATGATTGATACTGACGTGGCGACATGTGGCAAAGTGACTGTCGGTACCATATAATTGCGACATGTGGCACGCTGTGATTGGTTGATGATGACGTGGCAGCCATGTGGCACTTTGACTTGGTCAACAAGTGATGTGGATGATGACGTGGCAATGACATGGAATGACACGTGGCAACACTTGGCGATGGCGACTGTCAGTACCGTAGGATGATGACACGTGGCACGGCGCACGTTAGCAGATCGGCTGTGATGGTGATATGTGGCACGGCGCACGTTAGCAAAGTCAAATTTTCTCAGATTCTGACTTGTGGACCCGGCGCACGTTAGCATTGTTCGGCGCACGTTAGGCTTGCGCGTCGCGACACAGACAAATTACATAAATGCCATTTTTTCCAATTTTCACTGTTTTGCTCCAAATCACCTCCAGAATGTCCTGAAAGTTTATTTATCTACAAAACAACACAAAACACATCAAAATATTCACAAAACGCAAGAAACTATACAAAATATTAGGTTAAATGAGTGGGAAATAGTGATATATTTACCACTCACCACACCCCCAAACGTAACATTTTGCTAGTCCTCGAGCAAAATATAAAATAAAATAACATAATAAAATTTAACTAAGCCAATTTCATAGGGATCACGGTTGCATTTAGCATATGCAACAAGCCTTTAAACCCCTAGGTGTCCCTAGTGGACGAGTTGTAGTCTCGTGATGGTTTACAACAATGATACCCACAAACATTTTACAAAAGTAAAAAGGTAGTGAAACTAATGCACACAAAAGCAAAAAGACAAGCGAAAAGAGAAAAAAAGAAGTTAATGACTAATCAGGTGAAATTTCTACTCCAATTTACTAGTTGTTTTCTTTCTTTCTAAATTACTGAATAAGTAAATTCTCCGATTATATTTACCATTCTCCATATGCATAGCCAAAAAAATATATTAAACAACTCATTTTTGCGCACAACAGTCATAAGTGCAGTTGATAAGAAAGTAATATTTTTGTCCTAAAGTTTTATCGGAATTCACACCTTTTTGTAGCAATGGAATAATTTTTCTCATTTTTATGATTTTTTCTTTGATTTTTGATTTTTGATTTATTTATATACAATACCTTCCGTCTATGTAGCGAGTGTTGGGTCGGTGGCTCCCAAACCAGTTGGCATTAGGGCACCAGGTGTTAAAACACCCCTACGGACTTAATTACTCAGACTTCAGATATATATATTTTTTGCAGCATCTTTGATCCATGTAGCGAGCTTTGGGCCAGTGACTCCCAAACCAGTTGGCTTTAGGGCACTAGGTGTTAAAACACCCTTACAGACTTAATAACTCGGATCTCAGACGTTTTTTTTTACTCCATTGCTTTTTGAGATGCTTCCTCTAATTAAACTAAAGCACTTAATATTACAAACTTTTCAATTTTAGCTCATGTCTGTATGTTACTATGCATGTTGATAATAACTGTCAACTGAGCATATGAAGATCCATTTTAGTCAGTTTTATGTAGAATTTTACAAATTAAATAATTTAAAATGAAATAAACAAAAATTAACTTGTTTCAAAAATGGTTTGAGATACGTCTCAGGAGTGGAAATCCTTACTCAGCTATCTCTTACCAATTTCACCTTTTTAGTCAAAATAAAAACACAAAAACGCAAAATATTTTTGTAATTTTTGAAAAATTTTCAATTTTGTTTTTGTATTTTTCGAAAATATTTGGACTAAAAATAAAAATAACACAAAAACTAAAAAAACAAGGTACTGATCAACTATTCCCTCCCCAAACCTAAATGAGACACTGTCCCCAATGTCTTAAACAGTAGAAGAAGAGTTTAGAAGATAATACATGGTTAGCTGAAATTTTACAGGAAATTAAAGGTTAAGATCAAGATTAATCCGACGCCTCTTACCACGATCGTCCTCGGACCAATTTATCTTTGAAAGGATATGGTCAATTTATGGTTCATAGGCTAAGAATTGGTCAATTAGATCCGGAGCAGTTCTGGCAGTAAAGAGTAGTTCTTTCAAAGTTTTGACACGAACCCATTTCTCCGAGCATCATCAAGAAACACACAAAGAAAATCATAAAATCCATCAACGTTAAACAGCCCAATTGGTTTCTGGTGTATGTTCAGGTTCGCCCAAAGATAGTACTATAAAAATTTCCTCCAATGTGCCCAAGCCACCTGGCAAAGCGATAAAAGCATTAGCACGATTAATCATTTCTACCAATCATTCAAACATACCTGGCACTATCAGTTCATCTCCGTTTGATGATCCAATAAGATTTGCCTCTGCCAAGGGTTTTGGGATGATTCCCAAAACGTGACTGCCTCTTTCCTGTACGGCCTTTGAAACGATCCCCATTAGTCCAAGATTGCCTCCGCCATATACTAAGTGCATATTCCTTGCAGATAAGACTTTACCCAATTCTTGTGTTGCTTCTACGTATTGTGGTTTAGTACCAACACTACTACCGCAAAACACACAAATGTTTTCAACTCGTCTTTTTGAAGTGGCTTCCATGTTTTACTCTGGATGTCTTCAAAAGTGCAATGATGAGTTGAATTTATAATACCTGAAAAGGGTGAGTAAAATATTAGCACTAGTACCTGCCAAATGACCATATTAGTTTAACAGTAAAATAAATTGTGATAGTAAAAAAGGTCTGGATCTTGTTAGAGAAAATAAAAGAAAACAACAAAACAATTCACAATTATCAGGAAAAGACAAAGAGATATAAAATGTACAAGAAAAGTAGCGGCTTGATTGACGTCTATTCGTCAGGGACAAGCTTCCCATCCAATTTTCTTATAAATTGGCAAACATGGTTTTTTTGAGTCAGATTCCCGAGACTTAACTGTTGTCTTTCCTTTTGAAATTGTGCATATAACATGCGAATTTCATGATACACACATCCACTGGGATGCGTCTCAAGAGTTTTAAATATGTCATCTAAAGACTCCTTACTCAAGCCATCCCTAATGAAGTTAATCTTATCTTCGCGGTTATCAGACACCATTCCTAAAGAACGACAACGAGTATTACAAAACATGCGAGCACATTTATAACAAACACACATTCTTTTGGCTCTTCTCTTTTTAGCATATGTGCTCCTTCCTAAGCCAGACAGATGTGAAATAAAAGAGTCAGAAGACTCAACTGCCAATCGGACCCGTGCTTCAATTACCCAACGAATATCTTTAGGAACACCATGGATCGTTAGTAATCTCATCCGTTCTAAGCGAGCTTTATAGACTTTCATCAGAGAGTTTTGAGGGAGAGAAGAAAATTGCTTGTGAAGATTTACTAGAGCTTCTTCCATCGTGAAAGGACTTAATCTGCAAAAACTAAACACACGAAATTAAATCACACCAAATCACAATATATACACAAATTGCATGGGTTGCCTCCCTACGAGCGCTAATTTTAAAGTCGTCAGCTAGACGTGACTTCTCGAACGTTAAGCTGGATCTAAAAGTGTGACACTTTCTTTTTGTCGCTCAAACGATTCTCCCCAGTAGTGCTTAACACGCTTGTTTTTAACCTTAAAAGTTTTGTTGGAGTCAGGATCATGTATCTCAACGGCTCTGTCTGGTCAAACTTTGGTGATCACAAATGAACTTGACCACCGTGATTTTGGCTTCCATGGGAAGAATTTCACCCTTGATTTGTTTAACAGTACCTTCTGCCCTGGTTCCAGTTGCATGCGCACTAACTTCTCATCATGTCTGTTCTTGGCCTTTTCTTTGTACAATTTGGCATTCTCAAAAGGCTGATTGTGAAATTCCTCCAATTTGTTGAACTGGTGGAACTTTTTCTCTTCTGTTGCTTGTAGTGCGAGAATTGGCTTTTTTAGTGAAAAAGATGCTTTATCTTCAGGCTCCACAGGCAATTGACATGTTTTATGTTTGTCAGTGGAACTTTGCATTGCATTGGAGTTCTGAATAGTTTTGTGTATCACATCAAGTCTAAAACATTCCTCATTCTTTTCATCATCTAGGAAATTCATGGCCTTGAAAACATTAAATGTTACTTCTTGGTCATGTACCCTCATAGTTAATTCTTCTTTTTGTACATCAATAATGGTTCGACCTGTAGCCAAGAATGGTCTCCCGAGGATGATTGGCACATATGCGTCTTCCTCCATATCAAGGAAAATAAAATCTGCTGGGAAAATGAATTTGTCAACCTTGACCAGCACATCCTCAACTACGCCTCTTGGAAATACGAGCGTTCTATCAGCAAGTTGTAGAAAGACTGAAGTTGGCATTGTTTCTCCAATCTGCAATTTCCTGAAAATAGAAAAAGGCATCAAGTTAACACTCGCACCTAGATCACACAGAGCCTTACCGAAGTCATGTTCTCCTATGGTGCAAGGAACAGTGAAACTGTCAGGATCTTTCAACTTTGGAGGAAGTTCTCTCTGAATGATGGCGCTGCATTCTTCTGATAATGCTATTGTCTCATAATCTCCCAATCTTCGCTTTCGTGAAATAATGTCATTCATGAATTTGGCATAGCTGGGCACTTGTTCCAACGCTTCTGTAAATGGAATTTTGATATGCAGCTTTTTGAACACCTCCAAGAATCGAGCAAACTGCTTGTCCAGTTTGTTTTTCTGAAGACGCTGAGGAAAATGTGGAGGTGGAGTGATCTGTTCTTTTTCATTTGCTTCTTTTTCCTCCATCTGTTGCTTTGTTTCTTTTGGAATATCTTCAATTGTTGTGGCCTTGATTCCAACATCTTTGTTGATTTCAGTACCACTTTTTAACATGATGGCATGACATTGCTCCTTTCCAATGTTCCTTGGATTTGGCTATGTGTTTCTAAGAAGGTTACCTGGCGGTCTATAACTCTGAGCATTGGCCAGTTGTCCAATTTGATTCTCCAGTGCTTTGATGGAAGCATATTGGCTTTGAAATATAGCATTATATGCTGCTTGTTGCTTTTTGAACATCTCTGCAATCCATTCTTTCATTTCTGGTTCTTTTTCAAACTCCTGGTTTTGCTGTTGGAATCCTGGTGGTGGATAGTTCTTTTGCCCTGAATTGTTGCTTCATGAGAAATTGTGATGATTCCTCCACCCTGGGTTGTAGGTGTTGGAATATGGATTGTTCCCCTGTCTGTTGAAATTGTTGACAAAATTCACCGTTTCTTCAAGTTGGTTTAGTTCTGGTGCTCCTCCATATGGTGAACTTGTGGATCCAGTGGTAAGAGTCTCCATGAATTTGCATATCTGATCCAACTTGGTGTTGACTGCTGTATTGGCTCCACTTTCGTAAATTCCTGCAATTCTTTGGATCATGCACATTTCTGTTGGCCACAAGGAATTGTTGTTGGCCATTTCTTCAATTAGGTCCCAGGCTTGATCTTCTCATTTTTCCATTAAAGCTCCTCCAGCAGCAGCATCGATTGTGGTTCTCATTATTCCAGAAAGTCCATTATAGAATGTTTGGACTTGAAGCCATTTTGGAATGTCATGGTGAGGACATTTCCAGAGCAAATCTTTGTACCTTTCCCAAGTTTCGTAGAGAGTTTCTAAGTCTTGTTGCACAAAGGATGTGATGTCATTCCTCAGTTTTCTAGTTCTGGCTGGTGGAAAGTACTTTGCAAGAAATTTTGTGGCTAAAGTGTTCCAAGTTGTGATAGAACCTGCTGGTAGTGAATGTAGCCAAGCTTTAGCTCTGTCCTTCAAGGAGTATGGAAAAACACGCAGTCTCATTGCTTCTTCAGCTTTTCGGTTGTAATTGAAAGTGCCGCAAACTTCCAGGAAGTTACTGATGTGGGCATTAGGATCTTCCGTTGCATTCCCCCCAAACTGAACTGACTGCTGAATCATCTGAATGCATGTTTTAAGGTCACCCGCATTTGCTGGTAAGAGAGGAAGTACAATATAAGAAATGAGTCTGTCAACCACCGGAATTGTTCTGTCTCGAATGGGAATTAGTGGTGCAACCTCCAAAGGTTCAGGTTCCATGTTAACAATTGCTTCTTGGCCTTCTCGTATTTCTTTTCTCAACTGTCTGATGGTTCATTAAAATTCTGGGTCGAGTGGTCGGAGTTCAAAGCTTCTGGTTCGTATCATGTAGTTTCTGAGAACCTGAAACACAAGAAAACAAAAACAATAAGTAAAAAGATATTAGATACAAGTAACGTATCTAACCCCTAAACTAATAGTGAAAGATAAATAAGTCCCCGGCAACGGTGCCAAAAACTTGACCGGTGCTTACACATGCGTATAACGCAAGCGCACGTATCGTTCAAGTAGTATAAAAAGTATAGATCCCACGAGGACTTAATACATAAGCTATTAATTTTATGAGGTCAAATGATTACTAGTTTCTAACAGGTTGTTTGATTGATTTGAAAATGTGACGATTCTAAATTTAAAAACAAGTAAATAAAATTATTCGAAAGTAGGTTTAAGAAAATTCAATATTAAAAACTATCTAGGGTTGTGATTTCTTCCAATATCATTTTAAAGATGAAGTGGTTATTTTATGTTTGTGTAATAAATCGGTTTACTAACCTGGAACACTAAATTATGCGAAAGCCTTTGTCGATGGTCAGACGCAAATACCCAGTTTAACCCAATTGAACCATATGCCTATGTCAACCAAATTATCTAGATTCATTAAGTTTAAGTTCCAATTATGGCTACCCCCGCCTGACTGGTATATGTCTATCCTGTATGGAAATCTATTAAAGGGTTATATATCCTCAAGGAAGATCGTAGGCTATTAAGTCTAAGGCTGAAACCTAAAATCCCTATGTCTAGTTCATTTTAGATTTACCAGATCAATCTTATTAGTGGCCAATTAACAAGATGCATTAGGCTTAAGACTTAATAAGTAAACCTTTAAATTACCCAAACTATAAAATAACCCATTATAAACCGGTGATATTAAAAGTCATCACAACCCCAGATAACTAATTTAGTTACAACACATAACTAGGGCTAGTAAAAACTTGATAATAAAAGACATAAAGTAAAAATGCTGAAAAGTAAATTGCAATAAAATAAAATGCTAAGGTAAAAGGATCAATTTGGCAACCGACCAATTTGGCGGTATCCTTGATTAATCAGGTTTAAAACAGATTAAAATGAATTACCAACCGACCAATCTGGCGGTATCCTTTTTAAGTCAAATTTTAAATAGTGAATATATTATATTTAAGGGAGATTAATCTAAATAGCAATAGTAAAAGAATTACCTTTCACCCTAGCAGGGGGAAGTTACCTTCTCATGGTAAATAGTAAAAACTGTAAAAAGTAAAGAAAGTAAAACACTATTATTACAAAAAGTAATTAAAATTAATTACAAAACTAAAATTTAAAAGAAATTAGATAGAAAACTCTCTATTTATATGAGAGAATTCAGAGAGAATGGTACATCTGAAATCAGAAAACTGAGCTCTATTTATAGGCGTCAGTAAGGGTCGCGCGTCACGACGCCCGTTTGGTCGACGTGGTAGCTTCTGGTTCGTCGGCTTCAGATTCTGGATAAGGTAATAAGGCGACACGTGGCAATATGGTTGGAGCTAAATTATTGTGACACATGGCGGTTTCTGATTGGCTGATTAAGATTCTTATCCGCCACGTGTTAGATAGGGATAAAAGAGTCAATGATTGATGCTGACGTGGCAACACATGGCAAAGTGACTAACGGTACCATAGAATTGCGACACGTGGAACGCTGTGATTGTTGATGATGACGTGGCAGCCACGTGGCACTTTGACTTGGTCAACAGGTGATGTGGATGATGATGTGGAAATGAAGTGGAATGACTCGTGGCGATGGCGACTGCCGGCACCGTAGGATGATGACACGTTGCACGACGCACGTTAGCAGATCGGCTGTGATGGTGACATATGGCACGGCGCACGTTAGCAAAGTCAAATTTTCTCAGATTCTGACTTGTGGATTCGGCGCACATTAGCACTGTTCGGTGCACATTAGGCGTCGCGACGCCAAAGGCTTGCGCGTCGCGACGCGGCAAATTACAAAAATGTCATTTTTTCCAATTTTCACTGTTTTGCTCCAAATCACCTCCAGAATGTCCTGAAACTTTATTTATCTACAAAATAACACAACACACATCAAAATATTCACAAAACGCAAGAAACTATACAAAATATTAGTTTAAATGAGTGGGAAATAGTGATAGATTTACCACTCATCAGTGCCATTAAGTCCGAAATGGATTCCATGTATATCAATCAAGTTTGGATACCGGTTGATGTACCAGAAGGCATTGTGCCTATTGGTAGTATATGTGACTTCAAGGAAGACATACATGGATGGCAACATACAAATGTACACAGCTAGGCTTGCACAGAAAGGGTATCGTCAACGATATAGTATCGACTTCGATGAAACTCTTTCACCTGTTGCCATGTCCATTTGGATAATGCTTGCTATAACTGCATATTTCGTTTATGAAATATGACAACTGGACGCCAAACCGCTTTCCTTAAAGGAAACCTTTTGGAGGATGTTTATATACATCCTGACGGTTTTTTCGGGCTAAAACATGTAAACAAGGTTTGCAAGTTAAATCGATCCATTTATGGATTGAAGCAAGCATAGCGTTCTTGGAACCAACGTTTTGATGAGATCATAATGATATATGATTTAATTCAAAACGAAGATGATTCTTGTGTATATAAGAAGGTTAGTGGGAGCGCACTGATAATGATTGTCCTATACATTGATGATGTATTGCTTCTTAGCAATGATATTCCCATACTAAAATCTCTGAAAGCTTGACTTTCATGAAAAATTCTCCATGGTAAACCTGGGAGAAACAGGATTTATTCTGGGAATAAAGATCTACTGGGATAGATCTAGAAAGCTGTTGACACTCTCTTAGTGTTTGTATATTTTGATATGTACGTGACCTGGTGTCTCATATGTTTTGAGCATATGGAGTCACAATCAGGCCAATCCAGGTGATGGTCACTAATTTGATGTAAAGAACATCTTTAATTGTCTTGGATGAACCAAGGATGCTTTCTGGGAATATAGAGAAAGGAGAACTTGAGGTGACTGGGTTCACCGCTGCAAGTTTCCAAACCGATAAAAATGACTGTAAGTCGTAATAAGGGTACATATATAGTTTGAATAACGGAACAGTGAGCTGGAAATCTTCCAAGTAAGATATTATTGCCGAAAATAAACAATAAGAGTGGAACATTACTGCAGCTGATGCAGTAATAGAATCATTTTGGATCTATATAATCCTAATCGGATTAGGAGTAGTTCTATTAGTAGCTGAGCTTGGCTACAACACAGGCTAAAGAACCACGGTCTCATCAATTATTCAAATATGTACTTCAATTAATTCATCTGATTCGTTCGATCACACATCGTGGCGATATGATGATCGAATAAATCGCATCAGATGATAATCTTACAAATCCGCTTACGAAAGCTATTTCTCAGCAGAATTTTGAGCGACCCGTGCATAGTTCAGGTGTTGGACGCTTGAGTAATTGGCTACAGGCCAAGTGGGAGATTGTTGGATAATTATAACCCATAGCATCACTATTTGTATAGTACATGGTGTTGTTGTACAAATTAACTATGTGACAAGGAAATTGCTCTTTTATCATTTGTAATTGGATTACCTGGATAAATAAATGATAAAAGTCCTTATGATTAGTTCTGGATTAATAAGATATGAGACAATATTAATCCACAAAAGTTTAATCATTAAATATCCCTAGTCGTAGTATTATCGAGATTGGACATCGATAATTCGGAATAGGCTAGTATTACACTTGTGCGTGTTATGGAAGTGTAGCGGCATAGTTCTCATATATTTGGGTATTGGATACTCATGCAAGTGTAATAAGAGGTTCTGTTTAACGATGGTACGGAAACAGCTTCGCTCTGGATAGACCAATCAGAATCCCATTGGTAGTATGACTATGTGTCTATGTGAATCCGAATCAGGGTAGGTGTATTTGGTCTTAACCTGAGACTTGCATCGCTAATACTTGCGACAATCAGTATATTTTGGTTTTGGTCATCCAGGGCTTGAACAGGTTCTATGTACGCCTCTTCTGGGTATACTGAGAATCATAGTGTATTGGGTGTGATGTCAAGATGGAAGTATCATTTCAGTCATATGGAGATGATGATCATGTAGGATTCGGAACTAGTACTCTTAAGTATTGTAGTCATCGGGGTAATGTGACTAGGTCATGATTATCCGATTATAGAGACTAGTTACCAGAGATCCGATATGTGCTTCGTACGGGACAGACACAATTCCAGCCTCAGGCCAAACATGTGACATTCGATACTGGATCGTAATGCGTAATACTACATATACTACGCCTGACGAAGATCATGTATTCCGTAGAAGAATATTTCTGGAGAATTGGGTAGGCACGGTGCTTTGCTAGAAGCCAACCATGTCTTGTAAATCGGTTAGTGCGTGGTACCGGGTACACATGTGTTCAGATAGTCCGATGACCGTATTTACTGCCAACATATCCAGGGATCTCTTGGGTCGCATCCCAAATATTCACTGATGATGTTTGACTCGAAAAATATTAATCTGAGATTAATTAAGAGAGAGAATATTAATCTGGGATTAATTTAGAGGGAGAAAATTAATCTGGGATTAATTACTGTAAGAATTAATCTGGGATTAATTATCAGAGAAAGAATTAATCTTGGATTAATTGCGTCGAGAATTTATCTGGGATTAAATTCGTCGAGAGGAGAGAACGTGATTAATTTGGAATTAATCATTAAAATAAATTTAATAGTTAAATTAGATTTTACTATTTAATTTATTTAATTGGGATAAAATAATATATTAGATATATTAATTGAAATCGGATTTCAACAAGAAATTAAATTGGATTTTAATTTTAGCAAATGAATTAATTTGGAATTGATTCGCGAGTGATTTTCGTAATAATTTTACTGGGTATTATTATTTAATTAATTTGGATTTAATTATGCCGTGACGGAAAATTCGTTTAATCGGATTAAACGAATCCGAGCCCGAAGTGTGTTGAGCAAGCCCACTTGAATTTTGAAATTAAAGTGGGGCCCACTTCACTTACATCATTAGTCATCTTTGGTGATTGACATGAGTGATGGGTTTTGGTGGTATCTTATATAACACTCAACATATTTAATTTTGGAAATTAATTTCCATCTCTCAATGCATTTGGCCGAATGGCCTTTAATGCTCTTGCCGAATTGGCCGCCGTCATTTATTCTTCTTTATTTCCTTTTGGCCGAAAGGCCATTGAGTAATTTATTACTCTCTGACTTTTCTTTTTGAAAGAGTGGCCATATGAAACAAAAGAAGACAACCTTTGACTTTTAGTTTAAAATAGGCTAAATTAGAAAGAAAAGTAAGCTTGTTTTTTTTTTTTAAAACGTCAAATGCTTCTCTGATTAAAAAGTTGGCAAATGGCTTCTCTTTTTGAAGAGTCTAAATGGCCTCTGTATTCTTTGAAAAATGCCAATAGAAAAGCATTTTGCTTTCTTATCTCAATTTGGCCGAATGGTATTTCTTTTGAAGAAGGTCGAATGGCCTTGTTTAGTCATGACCGATTGCTTCCCCTTTCTCTCTCGGATAAATTTGTTTCTCATTGGGAGATAAAATTTGTTCCATTTGTTCTTGCTAGCACATAAGGGAGTCAAAAGATGGTGATAGGGATACTCACCCATGAGCTTGGGAGCTTCAACATCCATGAAAAGTTTTGTACTCCACCGATCAATGTAAGTCCTCCGCAACTTATTTTTTATTATTATTTACACACGAATCACGCTTAGAGATCCCGTGGCATGTTTAGGACACTAACACCTTAGGCTTGGCTTAGTTTATGCACAAACAGAGGATACATAAACTCGTTTCCTCTTATTCTATAAAGAGTAAACGTTGGCTATTTTGGTTCCGCTCCATCGTTAAAATACAAAGGTCGTCCATTTAGAAATTGAATAGGCCTAACATTGGGTACATGCCTTTGTATAAGAATGACGAATTGGACCCCTAGTAATCTTGGTCATTTTTGGATAGGCTTAGAAATGTTTAATAACATCCAAATGGGCAAAACATGCATACCTTTTCTGGAGGAAAACCAATATGAGTATCGAACTCAAGTTTTGGCACTTTTGTATCCTATCTAAACATTTTTAAGCCCAACAAAGTTTGCATACATGGTGGCCCATTATCATTTCAAAGTATTTGGCCTAATTATCATGAAAATAAAAATTTGTCTAAGTTGAAAAGGCCCAACAAATTCTACATCTCAGGCAAAAGTACCAAATGGCTTTAAATGATTAGGGGCCTAAACACAAGCATTATGGAGGCTCTTATAATATAGCAACTATGGGCTTGTTATATGGGCTTACAAGGGTATGGCTTAGCCTCTTATCAGCGAAGGGTTGCCTAGAACTAGGTCTCCCTACTCAAGGATTCAATCGACCAAGTGATTGCATTTTTTTTATACCTAAGGATATAAATGATTGTCCACAACTAGGTCTCATCACCCAAGCGTTTAATCGAACAAATGAACGTACCTTAATACCGAAGTGTACATGCTAATAAATTATGATTATCATCACATGCCAATCCACCGATTAGAGTGAAAGTGATTTCTCAATATACAATGCCATTGAAGTTAAAAAAGGTATGCAAAAGATGAAGACATGGTTCTTCTCAATCTTACCATAAATACCACAAGGTATTTTTTCAGGGACAATTCTCTATCCACAGTAGAGTCGCCACATGTAGGAACGAAGCGGGGTTTATTGCTATGCCTTTGACGTCGGTGACCACTACACTATTAGGCTTGTTGTTGGACATATACCCTAGAGCCAATCTTGTCATAACGATTCAAATATATCATTTTTATGTAAATTTTGTTTTGATTACCGATTGTAAAATATTTATAATTAATAATATGGCATTTTTATCTTTTATTTGTTCAGTTCCAATTTTAATTATAATTATTCTATGCGAAAGACATAAACATGTGATGTATTATGTGTTGAGACTCTATCTGCAAATAGTTGTAGATGTGAGTATATAATTTTCGATTTAAATACATCTGAATTAGTTCCCAATTGAGGTTATATCATAAGGGATGATCACATCGTATGACTGGCACGTTTTGATTCTGCCATTGATTAATATATGATACTTATATTTAGGTGATGAGTCTCTTATCACAAGAGCATGAACATGGGTGATACAATGAAGAACGTATTGGAGAATGTATTATTGAATGTGACCAAATGCGACAAATCACATGAGCGATTATCCAAAGTCAATGATTCATCGCACAGCCGTACTAGTGTACCACTAGTCCTTTGACCTGAGATTTCACGAATGTTTTATGCATTAAGACGCATCATTCGCTCATGCATATAGCACCGGGCTAACAAATGATGATCAAAATGGAATTTTCTAGCTTAGATAATTGAGCTTGAGTTCATATGTAGGATCATCACATACGGGTATTCAATCTTTGGCCAAAGTGCATGATAGATGCATGGAAATATACTTTGAACATCGCTAATTCGGCTTGATTATCACGTATTTGATCTTAATTATAGTTTATTTTATATTTTATTATTATTAAGTAACATGAAGATTGGAGCAATTGTACTTGTTTTGGGACCTTATAGATGCATCAAAAGCATGGGGAAGAGATGAAACGAAGAAAATACGAATCCAGAAAACTCAACTTGCGTCACGACACCCACCTTTTGGCATCGCGACACCATTCCAGCATTGCCTCCATACCGAAATCCAGTAAGTTAGGTGCCGCGACGCCACTTGCCAGCGCCGCGGCGCCCTGGAAGGCCCCAGAAACTTAATTTAGCTGTGTTTGATACGCATAAGGACTCCAGGACTTCCCTATATAAACCGAAGCTCGTCCAAACCCTAAAAAGATGAGAAAACATAGATAAAACACACAACAAAGAGTTGAAGTCACATATTTGAGAGAGAAGAACGGGAAGTTTCATGTTAGACATGATGTTTCTCCAATCTATCAAGGATATGTCTCTCTTCTATATGGAGAACTAATCTCCTAGGCAAAGCTAAAGATGAACTCTTATAATTAAGTTCTTTTATTCATATTTTTGATTCCTGAATACTCTTCAACGTTTAATATAATTGATGACTTATTATTCTTTATTACTTTATGATTATGAATCCAGCGATTATGTTTTACCAATTTACATATAGGAATAGTCATGCTTTTTGTATGTGTGATTGGGAAACCCAGTTATGACTGGTTATGTTGTTTTATGAGTTGATCTTCTACTGCAGTATTGACTGTGGGTATATTGTCGACGTTAGATAGGTCAAAACGATAGCATAATGTGTTATTAACATAGAGAAAATAATTCTATGATTATTTTAGAATTTAATATGTTTTGAATTGAATATCTTCCGATTGTTGGTTTGGGATATGAAACCTTCAATTGAGTAATAAAATGAATCAACTACTAAATATAGGAATTTGATACAAGAAGGATTCTCGACGCTTTGCTGCTTTTCTCTACTGATAACTTTTAAGTAATTCTCATAGTTTTATTTCACATTACCAATAAAACTCTTTTCTTTAATCACGTTATTGCTAACATTTCCATTAAGTGAATTAGTTCCTTGTAACCGTCTCTTTGAGGAATCGACACCCTAACTATACGGTGATAACTGTAAGTAATTTTTAGGCGTAATCAAATTTCAGCGCTGTTGCCGGGGAGACGGTTTACGATCAACTAGATAAGGTTTGCTTGGTCAACAAAGCGGTAACCTCGTTCCATCTTTATTTCTTTTTATTATTATTATTATTATTATTATTATTATTTTCTATTTCATTTATTTTATTTCAGTTTTATTTTTATTTTAAGTTTTGATTTTTAGTTTAATTTTATATTTCTGTTTTTCATTTTATTTGTGTTTGAGTGCATGCCTAGATTTAGGGATCGATTTGGTAGATTTTCTAAGATTAAAGAGGAAGATTCTGATTCAAAAAATCTATTTGAGAACCTTTTTGCCACACCATCTACATCTAGCATACACAACATGAGTGAGTACGAGAGACCACCCATTAGGACTCTTGAGGAGTACCTTCATTCCACTCGCACAACTAAACCATCATGCATAATGTTTTCCTCTAATGTACCACATATATGTTAGGGATATGCCATATACCCAACTTGTGGATGGGCTATATGTACATGTATTTGTAATATTTTCATTAATTAATAAAATGACAATCTTTATTATACGTGTCTTACATAACTTATATGAATCATCAAACACTGTAATAAAGCCCTTGGAGTAATAAGATGATGGCTTCCACGCCTTATGAGAATCATTACTCTTAAACGTTCATAGTCATAGTTTTGTGAATAATCTGGGCGTTCACAAAGTGGAGAAACTAGCATGATGATACGATCCGCCCTTAAGTGGGGTAGCCGATCTCATAGGCTACAAGAGAAGATCCATCCGCTTGGTGTATCACATGGATGCATGAGTTGCTCGTGTCCATCAAACTGACCGCCGGAAGTTTTCACATGGAGTGTTTATCCTATTTATCTGTGAGAACTTTCATGTATCGATTGTATGACTAGTCCTTAGACTTGAGGTCTTTACAATCTTATGTGTGGATCAAATAACTTTTACATTATCCTTCCCGATTCAAAAGATCCAGTCATAAGGGTATGATTGGGTTATTTGTTGAAACACATGAGGTTTATAAGGATACAACAGAGAATCGCCACTCTCTCGGATAATATTTTCTTATAAGAGTACTATTCCAATTCATGGGTTGATATGTGTGATCAGCAGACTGTGGCCGCAGCGGAAGAATCATGTGAGATTCTTGGGTTAGCACGATTCATGACACTATCAACATCATACTTTTGACTATATGGGTAGACATTTTCCATACCATAGGTCAAACGGTGGGGATACAGTGAGGCGAGAGACCGTATCATATGTAAAACACATAAAAAAAATGGGTATATATCTTACCTTCTCATTTGGGGTCTTGGCATGTTGCTAGATGTCAACCTTGGTCATTGAAATCAAACGACCATCTGATCGAAGGATAATTTCTGTTCGATTAAATTATTATTGGGTTTTCTAGGTCAAACCAAGATCAAATTAAGCAAGAAATCATGTGAATACAACAAAGTAAGAATGCAGAAGATACTAACTTTGATTGGATTTTGGATGCGTTGAACACAAAAATTTTCCTCCTTGATGAATTCGGCCAAGCCCTTTGTGTTGATCTTCAAGCTCCAAACTTTGAGTGTTGATTCCAAGCTCAATGATTGGTTTCCCTATCACCTTTGAATGACTCCTTATGTGTGCTAGCACTTGTGATTTTTGAATCAAAAATCAAAGGAGAGAAAAAGAGAAGGCCATTCGGCCATGGTGAATAAAAGAGAGAGAATGAATATTGTGTTGTGTAATCCAATTACCAAATTGAAAGTCATATATAAAATAATAATAAAATGGTAAAATGTCTTTCAATCCATCACACTTGTGTGTTTTACACACAATCACCTACCAACAACTTCCATCAATTTAAAGTGACAAAGTTTACTAGTGATGTGACTTGTGGGTCGCACTTGATTCAAAATCCGAGTGGGCCCGCAACACATCCCTATCTCGGGTTCGCTAATTCCGAATTAATGAAATTTCCGTTGCGACGTAATTACATCAAATTTAATTAAATAATTATGCCTAGCAAAATTACTATTCACGTCGCAAGCGAATTAATTCTAAATTAACTCGTTCGCCCGAATTAAAATCTAATTTTAATTCCGCGTCGAAATCTAATTTCGCCTAATATATGGAATATATTATTTTATCGAGTAATTCCAAATTAATCGTTCTCTCTCTATTAATAGTATTTTATCCCAGATAAAATTTCTCCGTAATTAATCCTAGATTAATTTTCTCTCTCTTATAATTAATCCTAGATTAATTATATCCGAGTCATATGTCATCGGTGAATCTTCGGGAAGCGACCCATGAGATCCCTGGATATGTTGGCAGTAAATCTGATCGTCGGACTATCGAACACGTACGTACCTTGTACTACGTTTTTACCGATTTACGAGACATGGTTGGCTTCTAGCAAAGGATCGTGCCTACCCAATTCTCTAGAAATATTCTTAAAGGAATATATAATCTTTGTCAGGCGTAGTATACATAGTATTGCGTATTGCGATCCAATATCGGATTTCACATGCAAGGCCTGGGGCTGGAATTGTGTCTGCCCCGTACGAAGCATTTATCGGATCTCTGGTAACTAGTCTCTATAATCGGATAAACATGACCTAGACATATTATCCCGATAGCTGCAGCATACAAAAGTACCAATTCCTTATCCTACGTTTTCATCATCTCCATATGACTGAAGTGATACTTCCATCTTGACGTCACACCCAATACACTACGATTCTCAATATACCCAGAAGAGGCGTACACGGAACCTGTTAAAGCCCTGGACGACCAAAACCAAAGTATATTGATTGTCGCAAGTATTAGCGATGCAAGTCTCAGGTTAAGACCAAATACATCTACCCTGATTCGGACTCCCATAGACACATAGTCATACTACCAATGGGATTCCGATGGGTCTATCCAGAGCGAAGCTGTTTCCGTACCATCGGTAAACACAACCTCCTATTACACTTGCATAAGTATCCAATACTTAAATATATGAGAACTATGCTGTTATGCTCCCACAACGCGCACAAGTGCAATACTAGTCTATTCCGTATTATCAATGTCCAATCTCGATAATACTACGACTATGGATATTTTAATGATTAAACCTTGGTGGATTGATACTGTCTCATATCATCTCAATCCGGAACTAATCATAAGGACTTTTTATCATTTATATATATCCCGGTAATCCAATTACAAAATATAAAAGAGCAATTTCCTTTGTCACATAGTTAATTTGTACAACAACACCATGTTATGTACAAATAGTGATGCTATGGGTCATAATTGTCCAACAATTATCACGATTCATTTCATGTCCAACTTGAGGGGAACCCAAAAGGTCACACACAACAAAGTCGAAATCAATGGTTAACAGTGCATAGCACAAATTTAATAGCATATATGATTGCTGTAGGAGTTGTTAATAAATGGTTCAATGTGTTTAATTATTGAACAGATCATTTATGAGGTTCCATAGTGGCTTATCGATTTTTGAATAATGATAGGGGCACTTTGGGAATTGGAATAAATAAAGAAAAAAAACATGAATAGTAATGTGAATAGTAATATGAATAGTAATGTGAAGAGTAATTTGAATAGTAATTTTTTTTATTTGTTATTTATTTTGAATTCCAATTCGGCCCAAACTCTTATTAGGGTTTTATAATATCATTAAACCACTAAATTAAGATCCAATGGCTAAGATTAAATTAGCTTTTATCCCACATCGGATTCTTAATTAATTTTGTTGTCTTTGGAGCACCTATATAAACTTAAAGAATTCTTTACAAATTTTTACACAAAATCTTTCATATCTTGAGTTTATATAAATGGGCAACTCTAACGTTTAAGAGTAAGCCACTGATTTTGAGGATCCTTAAGTCTAATTTACTAGAGGAATCTCGAGTTAAAAGTTTTGAGGTATTTGCCTAGGCTAGCACCAATGGCAAAATACCCATGCACTCAAGGCGTAGTCTTGCCGTTGAGTTTTGGCTTTGGTGTGTGCACCTTTGGAGGCCACACACTTGGGTGGCTCTTTGGAACGTGGAAGAGCTTGCTGAGTTCGAGAAAAGCTTGTAGATTGGAGGGAGGACTGGAGGAGTCCTCGGTTCAAGTAAGTATTTTTTCTTTCTTTATTTTAATTAGAGTTCTTATGATAGTTAGCATGTTTAAGTTTATGTTCTTTGCATGTTTTATGAGTTTTTATGCTTAGAATATATAGTAACATGCCTAGGCTTGTAGAATAATAAAAACAAATGGGTCTTGGGCAAAGGGATAACGGCATCATAATTTCTTCTTGATTTTCCGCTGCGCACTAACAGTTGATTCCTGTTGGGTTTTCTAGGTCAAACCAAGATCAATTAAGCAAGAAATCATGTGAATACAACAAAGTAAGAATATGTAAAATACTTATAATGCTCGGTTGGATGTTTAAGAGAAGTTCAAAACTTTTCCTCCATGAAGTTGCTCCAAGCTTTCTTTGATGTATATTGAGCTTCCAAGCTTGTTGAATGAATTCCAAACTCATGAGATTGTTTCCCTATCGCCTTTGTATAACTTTTTGATGTGCTAGCATAAGAGATTTTGCAACAAAATCCCTTGGTTTCCTTCTTGTAACTCTCGGCAAATGAGAGTTTGTGAGAGGGAGAAGGCCATTCGTCCAAGCCAACTCCAAGAGGGAGAGAAAAGAGAGAAATGGCGTGAATGGAGAGAGAAGGAAGAAGATGAGTGAATTTATTGAGTCATTTTATTTCAAAAATTAAATACCATTTACCAATTTTCCAAAATTTGGTACAAGTCATTATCACATCAATAAAAATGATGCTTATGTAAGAAACAAGCAACCATCAAAATCCCATCAACTTCCATCAACCAAAAGGTGAAGTGATAGATAAGTGATGTGACTTGATGTGACATGTGGGCCCCACTTGATTCAAAATTCGAGTGGGCCCGCAACACATCCCGGGCTCGGGTTCGCTAATTCCGAATTAACGAATTTTCCGTTGCGACGTAATTAAATCAAATTTACTTAAATAATTATGCCTAACAAAATTACTATTCACGTCGCTAGCGAATTAATTCTAAATTAATTCGTTCGCCCGAATTAAAATCCAATTTTAATTCTGCGTCGAAATCTAATTTCGTTTAATATATCGAATATATTATTTTATCGATTAATTCCAAATTAATCGTTCTCTCTCTTTCAATTGAATTTTATCCTAGATAAAATTCTCGCCGTAATTAATCCTAGATTAATTTTCTCTCTCTTCTAATTAATCCCAGATTAATTAGGTTCGAGTCATACGTCATCGGTGAATCTTCGGGAAGTGACCCATGAGATCCCTGGATATGTTGGCAATAAATCCGATTGTCGGAATATCCAAACACATGCGTACCGGTACCACGGTCTTACCGATTTACAAGACATGGTTGGCTTCTAGCAAAGCACCATGCCTACCCAATTCTCCAGAAATATTCTTTAAGGAATTGTAATCTATGTCAGACGTAGTCTACTTAGTATTGCGTATTACGATCCAGTATCCAATGTCACATGCTAGGTCTGGGGCTGGAATTGGGTATGCCATGTACAAAACATATATCAGATCTCTGGTAACTAGTCTCTTTAATCGGATAATCATGACCTAGTCATATTATCCCGATGACTGCAGTACTAACGAGTACTAGTTCCTTATCATGTGTGATCATCATCTCCATATGACTTGAGTGATACTTCCATCTTGACATCACACCCAATACACTACGATTCTCAGTATACCCAGAAGAGGCGCACACAGAACCTGTTAAAGCCCTGGACGACCAAAACCAAAGTATATTGATTGTCGCAAGTATTAGCGATGCAAGTCTCAGGTTAAGACCAAATACACCTACCCTGATTCGGACTTCCATAGACACATAGTCATACTACCAATGAAATTCCGAGGGGTCTATCCAGAGCGAAGCTGTTTCCATACTATCGGTAAACACAACCTCATATTACACTTACATGAGTATCCAATACCCAAATATACGAGAACTATGCCGTTATGCTCCCATTACACGCACAAGTGTAATACTAATCTATTTCGCATTATCGATGTCCAATCTCGATAATACTATGACTATGGATATTTTAATGATTAAACCTTAGTGGATTAATATTGTCTTATATCTTATTAATTCGGAACTAATCATATGGAATTTTATCATTTATATATCCCGGTAATCCAATTACAAATGATGAAAGAGCAATTTCCTTTGTCACATAGTTAATTTGTATAACAAAACCATGTTCTGTACAAATAGTGATGCTATGGGTCATAATTGTCCACAATCTCCCACTTGGCCTTTAGCCAATCACTCAAGTGTCCTACACCTGAACTATGTACGGGTCGCTCAAACTTCTACTGAGAAAAATCATTCGTCAACGGATTTGAAATGTTATCATCTGATACGTTTTATTCGATCATCACATCGTCACGATGTATGATCTGACGAATCAGATGAAATAATTGAAGTATATACTTGGATCGTTGGTGAGACCATTAATTCTTTAGCCTGCGCTGAGGCCTAGCTCAGTTGCTAACAGAACTATACCTAATCTGATTAGGATTATGTAGATCCAAAATGCTTCTTTTGCTGCCTCAGCTGTAACAATATTCCGCTTTTGTTGTTTATTCGGCAATAATAGCTTGCTTGGAAGATTTCCAGCTCACTGTTCCATTATTCAAATTATATAGTACCCTTATTACGACTTACAATCGTTATTGTCGGTTTGGAAACTTGCAGCAGTGAACCCAGTCACTTCAAGTTATCCTTCTCCATAGCTTAAGAAAACATCATTAGTTCATCTAAGATACTTAAGGATGTTCTTAACATCAATCCAGTGAATAGCACTTGGATTGGCCTGATTTTGACTCCATATGCTCAAAGCATATGAGACACTAGGTCGCGTACATATCTTTCAATGTACGAGTTCTCAGAGAGTGCCAACAATTTTTAGATCTATCCCAGTAGATCATTATTCCTAGAATAAAGGTTGTCTCTCCCAAGTAGTCTACAGAGAATTTTCATGAAAGCCAAGCTTTCACCGATTTTATTATGGGACTGTCATTTCCAAGAAATGATATGTCATCATTTTATATGACAATCATTGTTAATGCGCTCCCACTAACCTCCTTATATACACAAGAATCATCTTTGTTTGAATTAAATCATATAACATTATGATTACATCAAAACGATAGTTTCGAGAACGCAATGTTTGCTTCAATCCATAAATGTATCGAATTAACTTGCAAACCTTGTTTGCTTGTTTTGGTACGACAAAACCATCAGGATGTTGATAAACATCCTCTAATAGGTTTCCGTTTAAGAAAAAAGGTTTTGATGTTCAGCTGTCATATTTCATTAATGAAACATGCAGCATTAGCAAGCATTATCCAAATGGATTTAATCATGGCAACAGGTAAAAGGTTTCGTCGTAATCGACACAATGTTGATAACGATACCTTTTTGCTATAAGCCTAGCTTTGTACGTTTGTATGTTGTCATCCATGTATGTCTTCCATGAAGACTCATATAGTACCAATAGGCACAATGCTTTCTGGTACAACAACCAGTATCCAAACTTGGTTGTATACATGGAATCCATTTCGGACTTCATGGCACTTTGCCATAATAGGGAGTTGATACCTTGTATCACTTCCTCATTCATAGCCAGTTCGTATTCCTCTATAAGATTGACATCTTCATTAGGTGAGATCAGAAAACCATACCTCCCAGGTTGTTTTCTGACTCTCTCCGACTTACGTGGTTCTTGTGTATTCGAAGATTGTGGTATAGTTTCATCCCTGATAAAATGTTTGTGTTCTGTTAAGGAATCGGTGCCTGGAACAGTATTACTCCGATTTTTCATCGAGTTTTACTTTCTTCCCACTTACCACTGCACATAGGTATTCCTCTAAGGAAAAACGCATGGAGAGCAACAATTACATTGTTCTCTATGAGTTTTATAAGTACTATACTTTGGTTTCCCTAGGATAACCAATAAATTAGGCACTTATCCAATTTGGTTTTTATTTTGGTATCATCCAAACATGTGCCTAGCATTCTCAAATCTTCAAGAATGAGAAAACCCACTTTCTTTCCTGTTCATATCTAATATGAAGTCTGTCTAACAGATTCTTCATGGAACCTTATTCAAAATAAGTATTGCACTGTTTAATGCGTATCCCTAGAAGGAAAATGGTAGCTTAGAGTGACTCATAATTAACCTTACCATGTCTAACAAAGTTTGGTTTCTCCGTTCGGACACACCGTCAAATTGAGGTGTTTCGAGAGGAGTCCTTTATGAAAGAATACTATACTCTTTCAAATATTCGAGAAACTTATTGCTTAAGTATTTTCCACCACAGTCTAACCATGACGGTTTAATACTCAAGCCAGTCTGTCTGTCTACTTCGAGTTGAAACTCTAAAAGTTTCTAACTTATGTTTCATTAAGATACACATAACCATAATGCGATGCCACATCCGTATCGAAGTATTCATATCCACCTCTAGCCTTGCTAGATATGGGACCACTTATGTCACTATGAACGAGGGCTAGCAGATTGGTGGCACTTGCACTTTTACCAAGTAAAAGGTGTTTTAGGCACTTTACCTAATAAACTAGATTCGTAGACATTATTTGAATTAGAATCAAATCCGTCCTAGTATCCACTCTTCAAAAGTGTGGATATACGAGTCTTGTTAATGTGTCTCAGACAACAATGCCACTTATAAGTCTCAACTATTTATTCAGTTTGAGCTATTTGTTTGTCATGTCATACATATGAATTCATTTATATTCTAAATATAAATACTGTTATTCACATCTAATGTGCTTATCTCTCAATATCATCTTTATAAAATAAAACACTTAGTGTTCTAGAATATAAAGGTATACCCGCAACGGTTAAGCATAGATATAAAGATAATGTTTCTAGTCAAACTAGGTACATTATAACAGTTTCCTAATTTAAGTACATGCCCAAGGGTAGTTCCTAAACTTAGGTTTCTACGGTTAAAAATATTGGGTTTCTACGGTCTAACCGGGATCGATTCGAGCAATGAAACAACATGTGAATACTCAAGAAGTACGGCAGAAACATACTTATATTGAACGGCTTAGCGATGCGTTGAAAAAAATTCCTCCAAGCTCCCTTGAAGCTCACGATTTTGCTCCTTGTTGTCCTTGTGATTTTCGGTCATGCCCCTTCCATGGATACTCCAAGCTCCAAGCTTCATTTGGTGATTCCATGCTCACAAATGCGGTTCCCTATCACCTTAGGATGACCCATTTGTGTGATAGCACTCTTGATTTTGCAACAAAATCATCACTTTTCTTCTTACATGCTCACGGCATTGCAGCAAAAAGGAGAAGAAAAAATGCCTTAAGGGCGTGAGAGAGGAAATAGGAAAAAGAAAATGTTAAGTGTTTTTAAGTTTTTGGATAAATTGTGTATCTAATACAGCTTTTTCTCTTTCAAAAAGTCAAGGCAAAAAACAGTTAATGCCATCCAACTACCACATCAACTATTCATATCCAAAGTGACTAGACATCACTTCACTCAAAGTGATGTGACTTCCATCACTTGATTGACTAGTGATTTGACGCTAGATGTGACTTGTGGGCCGCACTTTAATTCGCAATGCGAGTGCACCCGCAAACACTCCCGGGCTTCGGTTCGCTAATTCCAATTAACGAATTTTCAGTTGCGACGTAATAAAATAATTATGCCTAGCAAATCACTATTCATGTCGCTAACGAATTAATTCTAAATTAACTCGTTCGCCGAATGAAAATCTAATTTTAATTCCATGTCGAAATCCAATTTCGTATAATATATCGAATATATTATTTTATCATTAATTCCAAATTAATCGTTCTCTCTCTCTTAATGATATTTTATCTCTGATACAATATCTCCACAATTAATCCAGATTAATTTTCTCTCTCATCATTAATTAATCCCAGATTAATAAAGTGCGAGTCGTACGTCATCGGTGAATCTTCGGGAAGCAACCCATGAGATCCCCGGATATGTTGGCAGTAAATCCGGTCCTCAGACTATCCGAACACGTAAGTACCTAGTACTACATTTTTACCAATTTACAAGACAAGGTTGGCTTTAGCAAAGCGCCATGCCTACCCAATTCTCCAGAAATATCCTTACAGGAATATACGATCTATATCAGGAGTAGTATACGTAGTATTGCGTATTCCAGTATCGGATGTTACGTGCTAGGCCTGGGGCTTGAAATGTGTATGCCCCGTACGAAGCATATATCGGATCTCTGGTAACTAGTCTCTTTAATCGGATAATCATGACCTAGTCATATTATCCCGAGACTGCAGTACATAAGAGAACCAGTTCCGTATCCTACATGATCATCATCTCCACTATGACTGGAGTGACACTTCCATCTCGACATCACACCCAATACACTACGATTCTCAATATACCCAGAAGAGGCGTACACAAAACCTGTTAAAGCCCTGCACAACCAAAACCAAAGCTTATTGATTGTCGCAAGTATTAGCGGTGCAAGTCTCAGGTTAAGACCAATACACCTACCCTGATTCGGACTTCCATAGACACATATTCATACTACCAATGGAATTCCGAATGGTCTATCCAGAGCGAAGCTGTTTTCCGTACCATCGGTAAAACACAACCTCCTATTACATTGCATGAGTATCTTATACCCAAATATATGAGAACTATGTCGTTATGCCCTCACAACGCGCACAAGTGTAATACTAGTCTATTCCGCATTATCGATGTCCAATCTCGATAATACTACAACTAGGGATATTTAATGATTAAACCTTCGTGGATTGATACTGTCTCATATCTTATCAATCCGGAACTAATCATATGGACCTTCTATCATTTATACATCTTAGTAATCTAATTACAAATGACACAATAGCAATTTCCTTTGTCACATTGTTAATTTGTACAACAACACCATGATCTGTACAAATAGTTATGCTATGGACCGTAACTGTCCAACAATCTCCCACTTGGCACATAGCCAATCACTCAAGTGTCCTACACCCGAACTATGTACGGTTCGCTCAAACTTCTGCTGAGAAAAGGCTTTCGTCAGTGGATTTGCATGACTATCATCTTATGCGATTTATTCGATCATCACATCGCCACGATGTATGATCCGAATGAATCAGATGAATATTTGAAGTATATATCTGGATCATTGATGAGACCATTAATTCTTTAGCCTGCGCTGTAGCCTAGCTCAACTGCTAACCGAACTACTCCTAATCTAATTAGGATTGTTATCAATCTAGAAGGCTTCTATTGCTGCCTCAGCTGCATCAATAATCCACTTTTATTGTTTATTCGGTAACAGTATCTTCCTTGGAAGATTTCCAGCTCATTGTTCCGTTATTCAAACTTTATAATACCGTTGTTACGGCTTATAATCGTTATTATCGGTTATTAAACTTGCAATAATGAATCCAGACACTTCAAGTTCTCATTCTCCATAGTTTAAGAAGGCATCCTTAGTTCCTCTGAGATACTCAAGGATGTTCTTAACATCAATCCAATGACTATCACTTGGATTGGCATGATTGTGACTCCATATGCTCAAAGCGTATGAGACACCAAGTCACGTACATTTATTTCAATATACGATTTCTCGGAGAGTATTAACAACTTTAAATCTATCCCAGTAGATCTTTGTTCCTAGAATAAATGTTGTTTCTCTCAAGAATTATACGGAGAATTTTCATAAAAGCCAAGCTTTCACCGATTATATTATGGGAATGTCATTTCCAAGAAATAACATGTCATCATTACTTAGGACATTCATTGTCAGTGCGCTCCCACTTACCTCCTTATATACATAAGAATCATTTTCGTTTTGAATCAATCAAACACCATTATGATTACATCAAGACGATAGTTCTAAAACCCTATGTTTGTTTCAATCCATACATGGATCGAATAACCTACAACCTTGTTTGCTAGTTATTGGTACGATAAAACCATCAGGAAGTTATAAACATCCTCTGAAAGGTTTCCATTTAATGAAAGCGATTTTGACGTTTAGCTGCCATATTTCATAAATGAACATGCAACATCAGCAAGCATTATCCAAATGGATTTACCATGGAAACAGGTAAAAAGTTCGTCATAATCACACAATATTGATAATGATACCTTTCCGCTACAAGCCTAGCTTAGTACGTTGGTATGTTGCCTTCCATGTATGTCTTCCTTGAAGACTTATATAGTACCAATAGGGACAATGCCTCACGGTACATCAACTAGTATCCAAACTTGGTTAGTATACATGGAATCCATTTTGGATTTCATGGCACTTTGCCATAATAGGGAGTCGACACCTTGTATCACTTCCTCATACGTAGTCAGTTCGTATTTCTCAATAAGATTGATATCTTTATGAGGTGAGATCAGAAACCCATACCTCCCAGGTTGTTTTCTGACTCTCTCCGACTATCGCGGTTCTTGTGTATTCGAAGATTATTGGTATAGTTTCATCCTTGATGAACTATTGTGTTCCATTAGGAATCAGTGCCTTGGAATAGTATTACTCTGATTTTCACCGAGTTTTACTTTCCTCCCACTTACCACTGCATATAGGTATTCCTTTCAGGAAATCGCATGGTGAGCAACAATTGCATTTCTCTCGTGTGAGTTGTATAAGTACTATACTTTGGTTTCCCTAGGATAACCTACAATTAGGCACTTATCCAATTTGGGTTTTAGTTTGGTATCATCCAAACATATGCCTACCATACCCAAATCATCAGGAATGAGAAAACCCGGTTTCTTTCCTGTTCATATCTAAAATGAAGTATGTCAAACAGATTTTATGGAACCTTATTCTAAATAAGTTTTGCACTGTTTAATGTGTATCCCTTGAAGGAAATTGAAGCTTAGAGCGACTCATGATTAACCTTATCATGTCCAAAAAAATTCGGTTTCTCTGTTCGGACACATCGTCAAATTGACGTGTTCTGGGAAGAGTCCTCATTGAAATAATACTATACTCTTTCAAGTATATGAGAAACTTATTGCTTACGTATTTTCATCATGGTCTAACCGTGATGGTTTAATACTTTAGCCGATCTGTTTGTCTATTTCGTATCGAAACTCTAAAAGTTTCCAATTTGTGTTTCAAAAGAAACATATAACCATAACGCGATGCCACATCCGTAAAGGTCATGAAATATTCATATCCACCTCTAGCCTAGCTAGACATGGGCCAACTTACATCACTATGAACGAGGCTAACATATCGGTGGCATTTACATTTTTACCAAGTAATGGTGTTTTAGGCACTTTGCCTAATAAACTAGATTTCGTAGACATTATTTGAATAGAATCAAATCTGTCCTAGTACCCACTCTTTGAAAGTGTGGATATACGAGTCTTGTTGAATTGTGTCCAGACAACAATGCCACTTATAAGTCTCAACTGATTAATCAGTTTGAGCTATTTGTTTGTCATGTCATATGTTTGAGATTCATTTATATTCAAAATATAAATACTGTTATTCACATCTAATATTTTTATCTCAATATCATCTTTATAAAATGAAACACTTTAGTGTTCTAGAATATAAAGGTATACCCGCAACGAGTTAAACCCTGATATAGAGATAATGTATCTAGTCAAACTAGTTACATTGTAACAGTTTCCTAATTTAAGTACACACCCGAAGGGTAGTTCCTAAACTTAGGTTTCTACGGTTAAAACAGCGACTTTCGTCTCGTTTTCAAATCGCAGATTAATCTCAACTGAAGTCAGTATCCTGCTTATCAGCAATTATGCACACCAGTACATATTTATGTTCCACATCCAGTATCTAAAATCTATTTAATACTAGTAGTGAACATATTTATGACTAATAAATTGAAGTCGGAGCCTTACATCGTCTTCACTTCCTTCATGTATGCCTTCTCCATACGGCAGTCACGCTTATGTGTCCCCGTTTGCCATAATTTAGGCAGACTTTCTGGGATATGTCATTTATCTTCCCAGAAGATTATAATGATTTTTCCTTTGCCCTTTTCACATTCCAGAAGCCTTTGGCCAAGCCTTTGGCCTTCTGGGATGTCGAAGTAAGATGCGCCTTGCGCTTCTTGCCTTATTGCAAACTTTGGCTTTGTCTCATTGAGTATAGCTATTAACTCTCCAAGAGTTTACTATTGCAATAGGTTCTTCTAAGTCCTAAGGATAGATCCATGAAGATCCTTCAATTTCAATATCATACTATAAGGATCTAATCCTTAGTTCTGAATAAGAAATTAAGGAGTCTTTTTGGCAAGCTTAATGGATTAAGCACTAAAGTTATCATCACATGAATATTCCAAATATCATGTTCTACTATTTGCTTAACTCCGGGCTTAGGCCTAAGATGTTATTTTATCAAATAAAGTAACTTCTTAGTTTTCAGGACTATCCTGATTCATTATTCCCAATTTGAAAATAAAGTCGTTTAAAAATATTTTCACCCAGGATTATGTTTTAAACACCAATCTTTCAATTTATCTTGATTCCAATAGTCTAACTATCAAATCAACGATTTTAGGTACAATTTATTATAATGATTAATATAGTCTAACTATATAATCAACTATAATTTAATTGGTTAAATTTAATTATATTGATTATTATAATCCAATTATAAAATCAACTATTAATTGAAATAGTTTGAATATACAGTCCAACTGTTTATTAAAACAACATTAATTATTAGTCCAACTAATATATTAATTTATTGTCGAATAATTTGTAATGAGCGCGTATGGAAAGTAACTAAACGAATATTGCAAATTTAATACTTGCCTCCCACTATTTATTTCGGCGAGCCTCTAACCCTCTGTGGAGTACTCGAAAAACCTTGTTTCCTAGTGGGCTAGGATCCCGTTAAATATCACACAATCTTGACTTTGGCCAACAAATTGTATGATAATTAACAAGGTAGATCTCTAAGATCAGTAGATCATCTCGGGATCCCATCCAATTCCTAGATCCAGTAGGTGGACATCCAAGTCTGAAATATATATCTTATATATGCCAATATATCCAATATATTGCCTAACCTTTTTCCTCTGAATCAACTAAGCCTTGGCTTTGGTACAAAAAACTTAGTGATCCCAGTTAAGCGGAACCCATTGACCTTTGAAAGCTTCGTAATCAATGTCGATGGACAAGAAGTGATCTTGACTTTGGCCAAAAAATTTTTGTTTTCTAATTAGGTCCCAAGAATGAAATCAAGCACAAAAACGCATGTGAATACACAAAGGAGAATGGCGGAAACATACTCAAAATGATCGGTTTGGATGCTACGAAGAACAAAAGCCTTTCCAGCCTTCCTTGAAGCTCGGCAGTGGCTTCTACTTGCAGTGGACTGCTCGGTTTTGGTCTCTTTTACTCCTCCAAGATTCAGCCATTGATGACCTCCATCGAAGCTCCAAGCTTCAGGCTTCAAAAACGATTCCATGCACATGTGTTCACTGTCCTATCACCTTTGTATTAACCCATTTGTGTGCTAGCACCTTGTCTTCTTCCTTGCTTTTCACGGCCAAGCCAAGATCTTGAAGAAGAAGAAGAAGAAGAAGAAGAAGAAGAAGAAGAAGAAACGGCTCAAAGTCGAGAGAGAAGAGGAGGGAAAAATGGGTTTCCTAGAAACCGTGAGTGTGGAGAGAGAGAGAAAATAAAAATAAAAATTGTCTTATATATATTTGATTTTCCAAAATCAAATACCAAAAACCCTTTTCCATTTTCCAAAAAGTCAAAAGGCAAAAGCAATTACATGCTTTCCAACTACCACATCTATCACTCAATCAATCAATCAAATTGTCACATCACTCAAAGTGACATGTGATTTGACTCTTGATGTGACTAGCGATTTGACGCTTAATTTGACTTGCGTACCGCACTCGAATTCGAAATGCGAATGCGTTCGCAAATAATCTCGGGCTCAGGTTCGCTAATTCTAAATTAATGAATTTTCCATTGTGACACAATTAAACGATTACGCCTAGCGAAATCACTATTCACATCGCTAATGAATTAATTCTAAATTAACTCGTTCGCCCGAATTAAAATCTAATTTTAATTCCGTGTCGAAATCCAATTTCGTATAATATATCAATATATTATTTTATCGATTAATTCCAAATTAATCGTTCTCTCTCTTTAATTGATATTTTATCCCAGATATAAATATCTCCGTAATTAATCCCATATTAATTTTCTCTCTCATCTAATTAATCCCAGATTAATAAAGTGCGAGTCATACATCATCGGTGAATCTTCGGGAAGCGACCCATGAGATCCCCGGATATGTTGGCAGTAAATACGGTCGTCGGACTATCCGAACACGTAAGTACCTAGTACTATGTTTGTACCGATTTACAAGACAAGGTTGGCTTCTAGCAAAGCGCCATGCCTACCCAATTCTCCAGAAACATGCTTACAGGAATAAGCGATCTATATCAGGCGTAGTATACGTAGTATTATGTATGTCGATCCAGTATCGGATGATCAGGTGCTAGGCCTGGGGCTGGAATTGTGTCTGCCCCGTACGAAGCACATATTAGATGTCTAGAACTAGTCTCTATAATCAGATATACATGTCCTAGTCATAATATCCTGATAGCTCAAGCATTTAAGAGAACGAGTTCCGTATCCTATGTGACCATCATCTCCATATGACTGGAGTGATACCTCCGCCTTAACATCACACCCAACACACTACGATTCTCAATATACCCAGCATTGGCGTACACAGAACCTGTTAAAGCCCTGGACGACCTCAACCAGAGTATATTGATTGTCGCAAGTATTAGCGGTGCAAGTATCAGGTTAAGACCAAATACACCTACCCTGATTTCGGACTTCCATAGACACACAGTCATACTACCAATGGAATTCTGAGGGGGTCTATCCAGAGTAAAGTTGTTTCCCGTACCATCGGTAAAATATAACCTCCTATTACACTTGCATAAGTATCCTATACCCAAATATATGAGAACTATGTCGTTGTGCCCGCACAACGCGCACAAGGGTAATACCAGTCTTTTACGCATTATCGATGTCCAATCTCGATAATACTCTGACTATGGATATTTAATGATTTATCCTACGTGGACTGATACTGTCTCATATCATTCTCCATCTATGAACAAATCACAATGACCTCTCATCATTTATACATCTAGGTGATCTAATCACAAATGATAAGAGTGCAATCTCTTTTGTCACATAGTTAATTTGTACAACAACACCATGATCTGTACAAATAGTGACATTATGGGTCATAATTGTCCAACAATCTCCCACTTGGCCTATTGCCAGTCACTCGAGTGCTTGACACCCGAACTATGTACGGTTGGCTCAAACTGCTGAGAAAAGCTTTCGTCAGCGGATTTGAATGATTATCATCTGATGTGATTTATTCGATCATCACATCGCCACGATGTATGATCCGAACGAATCAGATGATGAATATTAAGTATGTATCTGGATCGTTGATGAGACCATTAATTCTTTAGCATTTGCTAACGCCTATCCCAGCTACTAATAGAACTGTATCTAATCTAATTAGATTTGTATCGACCCAAATGGCTTCTATTGCTGCCTCTGCTGCAGTAATTGTAGGGGTTGGTGCTCAGAGCGCCAATTCCCGGTTGTATTTTGTTAAATACTTCTGTAAAACATTATTATTAGTAATAATATATGCAGTTTCTATAATATAATCTAATCTTTTATATGGTAAAGACGTAATGACCTTAGAATGATTAGTCATGGTACAGTTGCAAAAGCGTCGCAACGGACATTGAGATGTATCATGACGTTGTCATTCTCAGACAGTTCCTGGTCAAGGTTTACACTACTTGGTCAGTATAGTAAACCCGTTGAGACCGGTACATGTCGTATACTGGAATATATGATTCCAATGGTTTCTCAATGAACCATTAGTCTTGGAGACTAGTATAGACGTGTAGGTGTTTATAGCGGATAAACACTGAACGACTCACCGAAGATTCTTAATGGGTGGTACACCAGCGTCAATAAGAATCTTCTTGGGTTGAGTAGCACTTGTGATTCTTAGACTTGAGATGCCATTGTGGGCACATGAGACATCTTCTACACTTAGACGGCAGTCACATCACCGATCTATTTAGATCAGACCTCCGCCTGTTCGTTGGGTGTAGATAGATCCTCAGGGTGTCCTATGTGTATCAAGATAGGATCCGTCAGTTCTGTGTACCAGAGCATAGGTAGTCCATATGATTAGCAATCAGATAAAACCATGGGCCCGTGGTAAGTTTAGAAGCTAGTTCTAAACATTCTTTTTGAGATTGCTAATAGAATAGTCGACTGGATAATCCCGATAGAGATTTGACGTTTACATCTATATCTCTGGGATTTATCCGGATACCTGTGACGGAGGAATTATACATTTGCGATGACCTCGACCTGTATGGTTCAGCGAGATTATCCGTGATCGTCATAATCTACGGGTGGATAGATTATGGACACGAAATTAGATTTTGTGACGGATATACCTGAACCTAGAGAGTCTCAATAATGAAACATACTCGTAGAGCACTAGAGCAACATTAATAAATAATATTGATTATTTATAAAGTCGTTTAATGGTTAAACGCAAGTTACATGCTAAAGAGACTAGATAGTCATTTACTTAATTATTGTGTATTTACATTTAATACTTGATTAATTTAAATACACATTAATTAATAGTCAAAATGAGTTATTTGACTTTTATCCTAAATGAATATATGTTTTTAATATTTAATGTAAATATTATACATATATTTAATATATTTGTATTTGATTAATTAATTAATTATTTAATTGTTAAATGATTAAATTAATTAAAATATAAATATCTTATGTTAGGATAATTAAAGTAAATGACATTAGTTGCATTTGTTGACCAAGATAAATATCTAATAAAGTAGTTTATAAGATATTTATGCAAGTTGACATTATGATTATTGAAATGAAATTGAAATTACAATTTCTTGCATTTGGTCTTGCAATTTCGGCCAAGGTGTAATTGTTACACATATAAATTGATTTTCATTTCATTTAACACTTAACCTAATACACTTTATCAAAAACAAAGTTCCATTGAAGAAAGACAAAGAAAGAAAGTGAAGGAGAAAAAGAAAAACCTAAAGAAAGGCTTGGATTTTGTAAGTTTCTTAAACTTACTATTAGAAAGGAATTTGTTCCTTATGATCTAGGCTACCTCTCATGAGTTTCTTAAGTTATTCTTTTCTTTATTTCTTGTGGTTTTTGATGATGGAAATTTTTTAAAGTGTAGAGCATGTATGATGAACAAAGAGTGTAACTAGTGTAGTTATATGTATTCTTTTAAGGTTTATGAAACCATGTTGCTATTCTAGAGTTATTGACCCACTCTTAAATGACCTAGATTTGATCTTGAGTTGTTTCATTGTGTTGAGACTTGAATTAGTTGAAAGATTGATGATTGAAACATTTGATTTAATGTAAATGGCCTAATTTGCCCAATTTGTGGAAATTGAAAAATTAGGGTTTATAACCTATTCAAAATTTGGGGGTTTTGAGATATGTTGAGAATTTGGGTGTGTATATGATGCATGCAAGTTTCATGTTGATTGGATTTCATTTAGATGAGTTTTGAGACATGAAATGACCAAATGGTCAATTTGCCCTCCAAATGGAGCTCACGGTATTTGTAAGGAAATTTGGGGATTTTGTGGCTTTTGGTGTTTTGATATTTTGAACATGCTAAGTTCATCTTAGAAATGATTTAGAATCATTCAAAATTGATTGGATCAATTTCGGACTAAAATGGACAAAATACCATATAAGGGTAATTTGGTAATTTCACTTGAATTTGATTCATTTGAAATTTTATTTCATTATTTGATTATGGGTAATTAAATAAATGTGTTTATTTATTTAATCCAAGAAAAAGTTTTGAAATCTGAAAATCGGATTTTCACCGCTTCCGCTGCGTTACCAGATTCACCCCTAAATAACCCCTTCAGTAATAACCCGCATTTGTTGTTTATTTGGTAACAGTATCTTGCTTGGAAGATTTTCAGCTCACTGTACCGTTATTCAAACTTTTATAGTACCGTTGTTACGACTTATAGTTGTTATCATGAAAGCCAAGCTTTCACCGATTATATTATGGGAATATCATTTCCAAGAAATGATATATCATCATTGCTCAGGACATTCACTATCAGTGCGCTCCCACTAACCTCCTTATATACACAAGAATTATTTTCGTTTTGAATTAAATCATACACCATTATGATTACATCAAAACGATAATTCCAGGAAATTAATGCTTGCTTCAATCCATCTACGGATCGAATAACCTACAAACCTAGTTTGCTTGTTATGGTTTGACAAAACAGTCAGGATGTGTAAACGTCCTCCGAAAGGTTTCTGTTAAGGAAAGCGGTTTTGGCATTCAGCTGCCACATTTCATGAATGAAACATGCAGCATTAGCAAGCATTATCCAAACGGATTTACCGTGGCAACAGTTAAAAAGTTTCGTCGTAATCAACATAATGTTGATAACTCTACCATTTCGCTACAAGCCTAGCTTAGTACGTTGGTATGTTGCCATCCATGTATGTCTTCCTAGAAGACTTTTAAGTACCATAGGCACAATGCCTTACGGTACATCAACTAGTGTCTAAACATAGTTGGTATATATGGAATCCACTTCGGACTTTATGATACTTTGCCATAAAAGGGAGTCGATACCTTATATCACTTCCTCATACGTAGTCAGTTGGTATTCCTCAATAAGATAGAAATCTTTATGAGGTGAGATCAGAAACACATACCCCAGGTTGTTTTATGACTCTCTCTGACTTACGCAGTTCTTGTGTATTGGAAGATTAATGGTAATAGTTTCATCCTTGATGTACTATTTGTGTTCCAATAGGATTCGGTGCCTTGAATAGTATTACTTTGATTTTCATCGAGTTTGACTACCCTCCCACTTACCACTGCATATCGGTATTCCTATTAGGAAAACCGCATGGTGAGCAACAATCTAATTGTTCTCTTGTGAGGTTGTATAAGTACTATACTTTGGTATCCCTAGGATAACCAACAACTTTGGCACTTATCCAATTTGGGTTTTAGTTTGGTATCATCCAAACATACGCCTAGCATACCCAAATATTCAGGAATGAGAAACCTGGTTTCTTTCCCGTTCATATCTAATATGTTATCTGTCAAATGGATATTTATGGAACCTTATTCAAAATAAGTTCTGCAATGTTTAGCGTATCCATCGAAGGAAATGGTAGCTTAGAGCGACTCATGATTAACCTTATAATGTCTAACAAAATTCGATTTATCCTGTCGGACACACCGTCAAATTGACGTGTTCCGGGATGAGTCCTCATTGAAAGAATACTATTCTCTTTCAAGTATATGAGAAACTTATTTCTTAAGTATTTTCATCATGGTCAAACCTTGATGGTTTAATACTTTAGCTGATCTGTTTGTCTATTTCATCTCGAAACTTTAAAAGTTTCCAATTTATGTTTCAAAAGAAACACATAACCATAACGCAATGCCACATCTGTGTATGGTCACGAAATATTCATATGCATTTCTAGCCTAGCTAGACATGGGCCCATTTGCTTCACTATGAACTAGGGCTAACAGATCGATGGCATTTACACTTTTACCAAGTAAAGGTGTTTTAGGCACTTTGCCCAATAAACTAGATTCATAGACTTTATTTGAAAAGAATCAAATTAGTCCAAGTACCCACTCTTCGAAAGTGTGGATATACGAGTCATGTTTAATTGTGTCCCAGACAACAATGCCATATACAAGTTTCAATCTGATCAAATCAGTTTTGAGTTATTAGTTTGTCATGTTATACGTTCGAGATTTATTTATATTCTAAATATAAATTATGTTGTTCACATCTAATGTGTTTATCTCAATATCATCTTTATATAATAAAATACTTTAGTGTTCTATATATAAAGGTTCACCCGCAACGGGTTAAACACTGATAAGAGATAATGTTTCTAGTCAAACTAGTTACATTATAACAGTTCCCTAATTTAAGTACACACCCGAAGGGTAGTTCCTAAACTTAGGTATCTACGGTTAAAACAGCGACTTTCGTCCCGTTTCCAATTCACAGATTAATCTCAACTGAAGTCAGTATCCTGCTTAAAGCAGATTCTGAACATCAATTAAACATTTATGTCACGCTAAGTATCTAAAATCCAATTTTAATACTAGTAGTGAACATATTTATGACAAACATATTTGAAGTCAGAGCCTTGCTCGTCTTCAATTATTTCTTGGGATATGTCCTTTTATCTTCCTAGAAGATTATAATGATTTTGCCTTAGCCCTTTTCATATTCCAGAAGCCTTTGGCCAAGCCTCGGGTTTATAGAATATCGAAGTAAGGTGCGCCTTGCGCTACTTGCCTAATTGCAAACTTTGACTTTGTCTCCTTGAGAATAGTCATTAACTCTCTAAGAGTTTACTATTGCAATATTTACTTCTAAAATCTAATTTTAGATTTATGAAGAATCATTCAATTTCAATCTCATACTTTAAGAATCTAATCCTTAGTTCTGATAAAGAAATTAAGGAGTCTATATGACAAGTATAATGGATTAAGCACTAAAGTTATCATCACATAAATCTTCCAAAGATTATGCTCTACTATTTGCTTAACTCCGGGCTTAGACATAATACGTTATTTTATCAAATAAAATAACTTATTATTTTCCAAGACCATCCAGAAACTTATTCCCAATTTGAAAAATAAAGTCGTTTAAATACATTTTCACCCAAGATTATATTTTAAACACTAATCTTTCATTTATCTTGATTCTAATAGTCCAACTATTTAATCAACGATTTGTGGTACTATATATTATAATGATTATTATAGTCCAACTAAACAATCAAATATAATTTAAATTAATTAACCTCAATTACATTGATTATTATAATCCAATTATCAAATCAACTGTAAATTGAAATTAATTAATTCAAATATATTGATTACTATAATCCAATTATATAATCAATATAATACAGTCCAACTGCTTATTAAAACAACAATTAAATATTAGTCCAACTAACATTAAATTTATTTGACGAAATAATTTGAATGAGCACGTATGGCAAGTAATTAAACGAATATTGCAAATTCAATTCTTGCCTCTCACTATTTTTCGTCGAGCCTCTAACCCTCTGTCGAGTACTCGGGAAACCGTGTTTCCTAGTAGGCTAGGATCCCGTTAAATATCACACAATCTTGACTTTGGCCAACAAATTGTATGATAATTAACTAGGTAGATCTCTAAGATCGATTGGATCCAATCCAATTCCTAGATCCGGTAGGGGAATATCCAAGTCCGAAACATATATCTTATATATGCCAATATATCCAATATATTACCTAACCTTTTTCCTCTGAATCAACTAAGCATTGGCTTTGGCACAACAAACTTAGTGATCCCAGTTAAACGCTACCCATTGACCATGGAAAGCTTCGTAATCAATGTCGATGGACAAGAAGTGGTCTTGACTTTGGCCAAAAAACCACAACTTGGACAAGACACCGATATGGAATAAAGCTCTCGTGATTCAAACACATCCTCGATGGACAAAGGCCTTGACTTTGGCCAACAAGCCAATGCCAGTCTCGGATCTTGAGTAAGAATCACTCAATGGAAGGAAAAACGCTTAATATTATTTGAGGGTTTTTCACGTGCAAATTGGCAACCAATTTATTATCTTTGTTAAAGTCTCATCATCATACACCCTAAGAATGCATTTTAAACACATAATAAAGTTCATAAAAAAATAATAATGATATGCGGATGGATATTTTACACATTGATCCTAGATCAAATCTCTCCCTTTCTCTCTCCCGCTAGCACAAGTATCACTTCTATCTGTTACACTACACTTCTAAAGAAACCTCATTGACATTGATGGGAATAGGTGAGAAGAGAATACAAAGAGTATAGAGGTGATAAGGCTGGACACGCAGGTCCAATTAATAAATCAAATTTATTACAACAAATTCTAAAATTGCCCCACCCATCTAATATCCATCTGATATACATTATTCATGCATCGTAACCATGTATTCACACAAGCATGTTATCAATCAATCTAATCCAATTAATTAATCTGATAATTAGTGATCATCCAATGTTCAAACAACGATTTGATTTTGCTCTAGTCAAACTTGTTTTGCGAATAAGTACTCAAAGTACGAATTCTTGAATTAAATTAAACTACAAAATTAAATCCAATTCAATTTGTATTTAATACTAATTCACTATTTAATTCCAAATTAAATATTACATTTTTATTAACGAACCTTTACGACTTAAATTCCAAATTCAATTGTTACGAGTCTCAAAGCCCGATTAACATCCAATGTTTATTTAATTAAAGTATAATGGGCTTTTAATTAATTTCTTTAAGGCATGGACTTTTGGTCAACTCGGGTCAACCGATAACCAAAGTCCAATCCGGGATTTACCCCATAAGCCCAGAAATCAATTTTGGCCCATTAGGCCCAATTAAATACTTAAGGTCCATTAAGTCATAATTGGACTTTATAGATGCGGTTTTGGGCCCAATTGGATCCAACCAAATTGGCCTAAACCTAACTTGGTACAACCAAGCCCAAAAGCCCAATTACAACCTTTAAGGCCCAAATCCAATTTAAACCCAATTAATTAACTTATAAAATCCAAATTCCACAATAATTAACCTAAGTGTAATACACAATTAATCACCCAATTAAGATTTCTAAAACATCAATTAGCCTAATTAATCATGCACTTTAACATCAAATAGTGTCCAACACAATTTAACAAAAAATCAAACCCATTTCATGTTTTATACTTCTCGGTAATTAGGGGTTTTTCAATCCGATTCGGTTTCAATCCAATTGAATCCACAATCATCATTTCCCAAATCAATTCAACTCATCCAATGAATCAAAATCAAAAAACACCATGAATTTCAAAATTCAACAAGTTTCGGCCAAGCCTTTAATTTGGGGAAAATTGTCCAATTCAAAATTCAATCCAATTAAACCTCAAATCAACATTACCCAATTGTTTTAAGTCATCCAATGATCAAAAAACAAAAAATTACCAAGACATTTAGGGTTCTACATTTTCGGCAAGCCTCCATAATTGGGGAAAATTGTTGTAAACCAATTTTCTTGAAATTGATCATGCACAACTTCAATTCAACCTCATTCAAGCATACTCAATCAAACAATTCAACCAAATCATGCTCAAATTGATTTTGCCCAATTTTAAACCCTAAAAATTTCATGCTTGAAATAAGCTCAAGATACCATTGTTGGTTTTTAATTAGGTCCCAAGAATGAAATCAAGCATAAAAACACATGTGAATACACAAATGAGAATGACAGAAACATACTCACAGTGATCGGTTTGGATGATACAAAGAACACAAGCCTTTTCAGCCTTCCTTGAAGCTCGGCAGTGGCTTCTCCTTGCAGTGGACTGCTCGGTTTTGGTCTCTTTTACTCCTCCAAGATTCGGCCATTGATGACCTCCATTGAAGCTCCAAGCTTCAAGCTTCAAAAACGATTCCATGCATGTGTTCACTGCCCTATCAGCTTTGTATTAACCTATTTGTGTGCTAGCACCTTGTCTTCTTCCTTGCTTCTCACGGCCAAGCCAAGATCTTGAAGAAGAAGAAGAAGAAGAAATGGCTCAAAGCCGAGAGAGAAGAAGAGGGAAAAAATGGGTTTCCTAGAAACCGTGAGTGTGGAGAGAGAGAGAGAATAAAAATAAAAATTGTTTTATATATATTTGATTTTCCAAAATCAATTACCAAAAACCATTTTCCATTTTCCAAAAGTCAAAAGGCAAAAGCAATTAAATGCTTTCCAACTACCACATCAATCACTCAATCAATCAATCAAATTGTCACATCACTCAAAGTGACATGTGATTTGACTCTTGATGTGACTAGTGATTTGACGTTTGATTTGACTTGCGTGCTGCACTCGAATTCAAAATGTGAATGCGCTCGCAAACAATCTTGGGCTCGGGTTTGCTAATTCTAAATTAACGAATTTTCCGTTGTGACGCAATTAAACGATTACGCCTAGCGAAATCACGATTCACGTCGCTAACGAATTAATTCTAAATTAAATCGTTCGCCCGAATTAAAATCTAATTTTAATTCCGCGTCGAAATCCAATTTCGTATAATATATCAAATATATTATTTTATCGATTAATTCCAAATTAATCGTTCTCTCTTTAATTGATATTTTATCCCAGATAAAATATCTCTGTAATTAATCCCAGATTAATTTTCTCTCTCATCTAATTAATCCCAGATTAATAAAGTACGAGTCATACGTCATCGGTGAATCTTCGGGAAGCGACCCATGAGATCCCCAGATATGTTGGTAGTAAATACGGTCGTCGGACTATCCGAACACGTAAGTACCTAGTACTATGTTTGTACCGATTTACAAGACAAGGTTGGCTTCTAGCAAAGCGCCATGCCTACCCAATTCTCCAGAAACATGCTTACAGGAATAAGCGATCTATATCAGGCGTAGTATACGTAGTATTGTGTATGTCGAGAAAAATATTGGATGATCACATCCTAGGCCTGGGGCTGGAATTGTGTCTGCCCCGAATGAAGCACATATCGGATGTCTGGTAACTAGTCTCTATAATCGGATATACATGACCTAGTCATAATATCCCGATAGCTCAAGCATTAAGAGAACGAGTTCCGTATCCTATGTGACCATCATCTCCATATGACTGGAGTGATACTTTCGTCTTAACATCACACCCAACACACTACGATTCTCAATATACCCAATATTGGCGTACACAGAACCTGTTAAAGCGCTGGACGACCTCAACCAAAGTATATTGATTGTCGCAAGTATTTGCGGTGCAAGTCTCAGGTTAAGACCAAATACACCTACCCTGATTTCGGACTTCCATAGACACACAATCATACTACCAATGGAATTCCGAGGAGGTCTATCCAGAGCGAAGCTATTTCCCATATCATCGGTAAAACACAACCTCCTATTACACTTGCATGAGTATCCTATACCCAAATATATGAGAACTATATCGTTGTGCCCTCACAACGCGTACAAGTGTAATACTAGTCTTTTACGCATTATCGATGTCCAATCTTGATAATACTCTGACTAGGGATATTTAATGATTTATCCTACGTGGATTGATATTGTCTCATATCATTCTCCGTCCAGGAACAAATCACAAGGACCTCTCATCATTTATACATCTAGGTGATCTAATCACAAATGATAAGAGTGCAATCTCCTTTGTCACATAGTTAATTTGTACAACAACACCATGATATGTACAAATAGTGACGCTATGGGTCATAATTGTCCAACACAAATCACAACTTGGACAAGACACCAATATGGAACAAAGCCTTCATGATTCAAACACATCCTCGACGGACAAAGGTCTTGACTTTGGCTAACAAACCAATACCAGTCTTGGATCTTGAGTAAGAATCACTCAATGGAAGGAAAAACGCTGAATATGATGTTGAGGGTTTTTCGCGTGCAATGGCAACCAATTAATTATCTTTGTTAAGGTCTCATCATCATACATCCTTAAACATGCATTCTAAACACATAATAAGGCGCGTAAGTAAATAAATAATAATGATATACGGATGGTTACTTAAACACATTATTCCTAGAACAAATCTCTTCATTTCCTCTCTCCCGCTAGCACATGTATTACTTCTACCCGTTACATAACACTTCTAAAGAAACCTCATTTACATTGAGGGGAATAGGTGAGAAGAGAAATACAAAGAGTATGGAGGTAACAGGCTGGACACGCAGGTCCAATTAATAAATTCTAAATTTATTACAACAATTTCCAAAATTGCCCCACCCTTCTAATATCCATCCAATATACATTATTCATGCATCGCAACCATGTATTCACACAAGCATGTTATTAATCAATCTAATCCAATTAATTAATCTGAATATTAATGACTATCCAATGTTCAAACAACGATTTGATTTTGCGCGAGTCAAACTCGTTTTACGAATAAGTACTCAAAGTACGAATTCTTGAATTAAATTAAACTACAACATTAAATCCAATTTAATATGCATTTAATACTAATTCACTATTTAATTCCAAATTAAATATTACACTTTATTAACGAACCTTTACGACTTAGATTCTAAATTTAACCGTTACGGGTCTCAAAGCCCGATTAACATCCAATGTTAATTTAATTAAAGTCCAATGAGCTTTTAATTAATTTCTAAGACAAGGACTTTTGGTCAATATGGGTCAAACCCAAATACCAAAGACCATTTAAGGAATCACCCTTATTTGCCAAGAAACCAATTTAGGCCCATTAGGCCCAATTAAATATTAAAGGTCCATTAGTCATAATTGGACTTTATGGATATGGTTTTGGGCCCAATTGGATCCAACCAATTTAGCCGAAACCCATCTTTGTACAACCAAGCCAATTAAACCCCAATTACAACTTTTAAGGCCCAATTCCAAAATAAGCCAAATTAATTAACTTACAAAATTCCAAATTTCACAATTAATTAATTAAAGTCTATGCCATAATTAATTACCCAAATTAACATTTCCAAAACACAAATTTGTACAATTAATTATGCTCATTAACATCAAAACATGTCCAACACATTTTAATCAAAAATCAAACCCATTTCATGCTTCTTAACCCACGGCAATGGTAGGGATTTTTTGTCTAATTCCAATTTCAATCCAATTGAATTTAAATTAACATTCCCAAAGTCTTTCAAACTCATCCAATGAATCAAAAAACAAAAATTACAATGAGATTAGGGTACATAAAGTTTCGGCCAAGCCTAATTTTTGGACAAAAATGATCCAATCAATTTTCATGAAATTGATCCAATACAACTTCAATTAAACATCATTCAAGCATACTAAATCAAAGAATTTTATCAAATCATGCTCAAAATCAATTTACCCAATTTTAACCCTAAGTTCAAGTTTCATGCTCAATCTCGCTCTGATACCATTGTTGGGTTTCTACAGTCTAACCGGGATCGATTCGAGCAATGAAACAACATGTGAATACTCAAGAAGTACATCGGAAACATACTTACATTGAACGACTTAGCGATGCGTTGAACAAAATTCCTCCAAGCTCCCTTGAAGCTATCGGTTTTGCTCCTAGTTGTCTTTGTGATTTTCGGTCATGCCCCTTCTATGGATACTCCAAGCTCCAAGCTTCATTTAGTGATTCCATGCTCACAAATGCGGTTCCCAATCACCTTAGGATGACCTCTTTGTGTGCTATTTCTCTTGATTTTGCAACAAAATCATCACTTTTCTTCTTCCATGCTCACGACATTGTAGTAAAAAGGAGAAGAAAAAATGCCCTAAGGGTGTGAGAGAGGAAAAAGGAAAAAGAAAGAAGAAAATTTTAAGTGTTTTTAAGTTGTTGGAAAAATTGTGTATCTAATACACCTTTTTCTCTTTCAAAACGTCAAGGCAAAAAACAATTAATGCCATCCAACTACCACATCAACTATTCACATCAAAAGTGACTAGACATCACTTCACTCAAAGTGATGTGACTTCCATCAATTGATTGACTAGTTATTTGACGCTAGATGTGACTTGTGGTCCGCCACTTTAATTCGCAATGCGAGTGCACCCAAAAACACTCCCGAGCTCGGGTTTGCTAATTTCAAATTAACGAATTTTTCGTTACGACGTAATTAAATAATTATGCCTAGAAAAATCACTATTCACGTCGCTAACGAATTAATTCTAAATTAACTCGTTCGCCCGAATTAAAATCTAATTTTAATTCCGCGTCGAAATCCAATTTCGTATAATATATCGAATATATTACTTTATCGATTAATTCCAAATTAATCGTTCTCTCTCTTAAATGATATTTTATCCCAGATATAATATCTCCGCAATTAATCCCAAATTAATTTTCTCTCTCATCATTAATTAATCCCAGATTAATAAAGTGCGAGTCATACGTCATCGATGAATCTTCTGGAAGCGACCCCTGAGATCTTCGGATATGTTGGCAATAAATCCGGTCGTCGGACTATCCGAACACGTAAGTACCTTGTACTATGTTTTTACCAATTTACAAGACAAGGTTGGCTTCTAGCAAAGCGCCATGCCTACCCAATTCTCCAGAAATATCCTTACAGGAATATATGATCTATATCAGACGTAGTATACGTAGTTTTGCGTATTTCGATCCAGTATCGGATATCAAGTGCTAGGCCTGGGGCTGGAAATGTGTCTGCCCGGTACAAAGCACATATCGGATCTCTGGTAACTAGTCTCTTTAATCGGATAATCATGACCTAGTTATATTATCCCGATGACTGCAGTACATAAGAGAACCAGTTCCGTATCCTACGTGATCATCATCTCCACTATGACTGGAGTGATACTTCCATCTCGACATCACACCTAATACACTATGATTCTCATATACCCAGAAGAGGCGTACACAAAACCTTTTAAAGCCCTGGATGACCACAACCAAAGCGTATTGATTGTCCCAAGTATTAGCGATCCAAGTCTCAGGTTAAGACCAAATACACCTACCCTGATTCGGACTTTCATAGACACATAGTCATACTACCAATGGCATTCCGATGGGTCTATCCAGAGCGAAGTTACTTTCCGTACCATCGGTAAACACAACCTTCTATTACACTTGCATGAGTATCTTACACCCAAATATATGAGAACTGTGATGTTATGCCCTCACAACGCGCACAAGTGTAATACTAGTCTATTCCGCATTATCGATGTCCAATCTTTAATGATTAAATACTAGGTATATTTAATGATTAAACATTCGTGGATTGATACTATCTCATATCTTATCAATCCGGAACTAATCATATGGACCTTCTATCATTTATACATCTTAGTAATCTAATTACAAATGACAGAAAAACAATTTCCTTTGTCACATAGTTAATTTGTACAACAACATCATGATCTGTACAAATAGTGATGCTATGGGCCATAACTGTCCAACAAAAAAAATGACTCTTGTCCCGTTTTCGACTCGCAGGTAGATCTCAATTGAAGTCAGTCTCCTGCTAATCAGCAGATTCTGCACATCTGTACATATTTATGTACCAGATTTAGTATCAAAAAATCCAATCTTGAAACTAGTAGTGAACATGTTTATGACAAATATATTTGAAGCCGGAGCCTTGCCCGTCTTCACTTCCTTCATGTCTGCTTTTTCCATACAACAGTCATGCTTTAGTGACCTCATTTGCCACATTTTAGGCAGACATCTTGGGATATGTCATTTGTCTTCCAAGAAGACTGTGATGATTTTACCTTTGCCCCTTTTAGAAGCTCTGACTCCGCCTCCTAGAGCAAAGCCATCAACTCTCCAACTGTTTACTCTTGGTTCATAATGAACCTGCCCCAGCTTTCGGGCAGAGACTATAAGATCAAATCTTTGGTAGTCTCGGCCACGTAGGTAATGCCCAATTAACCTAGCTGATCGATGTTAGCAATCATCTGCGACACCAAGTGCTCGACAGATGTACCCTCTGACATACGCGAGCGAAAGAGTTTCTTTTGCAATTTGTACTTCTGAGATCTAAGGATAGATCTATGAAGATCTTTAATTTCATCATCATGGTACAATGATCTAATCCTTAATTCTGACGACGGAATTAAAGAGTCATTGCGCTAAGCATAATGGATTGAGCACTGAAGTTATCATCACCATAAGTCTTCCAAAACTCATGCTCCACTATTTGCTCAACTCCGGGCTCAGGCCTGAGATGTCACTATATCAAATAGAATAAATTATCAGCTCCCAGGACTATCCTAAGGTTCTATTCCCAATTTGAAAATTAAAGCCGCTTAAAGACATTTTCCCCAGGATTATGTTCTAAACGCTAATCTTTCAGTTATCTTGATTCCAATAGTCCAACTATCCAATCAACAATTTCGGGTACAATCGAATATAATGATTACTATAGTCTAACTATATAATCAACTACTATTTGATTGGTTAAATTCAAATATATTTGATTACTATAATCCAATTACATAATCAACTATAATTGACATAGTTTGAATACAGTCCAACTGTTTAATTAAAACAACAATTAAATATTAGCCCAACTAATATATATTTAAATAATGATGAAGAAATGAAATGAGCGCATATTGGCAAGTATCTAAACGAAATTGCAAATTTAATACTTGCCTCCCACTATTTTTTGACGAGCCTCTAACCCTCTGTTGAGTACTCAGGAAACCTAGTTTCCTAGTGGGCTATGATCCTGTTAAATAGCACACAATCTTGACTTTGGCCAACAAGTTGTATGAAACTTAACTAGGTAGATTTTTAAGATCAATTGGATCTCATCCAATTCCTAGATCCAGTAGGTGGACATCCAAGTTCGAAACATATATCGAATATATGCCAATATATCCAATATATTCCCTAACCTTTTTCCTCCGAATCAACTAAGCCTTGGCTTTGGCGCAACAAGCTTAATGATTACAGTTAAGCGGGACCCATTGACCTTGGAAAGCTTCGTAATCGTTGTAGATGGACAAAAAGTGATCTTGACTTTGGCCAACAAATCACAACTTGGACAAGACATGCGATATGGAACAAAGCTTTAATGATTCAAACACATCCGCGATGGACAAAGGTCTTGATTTTGGCCAACAAACCAGTGCCAATCTTGGATTTGAGAATGAATCATTCAATGGAAGGAAAACGCTTAATATTTGTTGAGGGTTTTTCACGTAATTGGCAACCAATTAATAATCTTTGATTAGGTCTCATCATACACCATTAAGCATGCATTCTAAAAGCATAATAAGGCGCGATAAATAAATTAATAATGATATGCAGATGGATATTTAAAACATTTTGTTCCTAGAACAAATCTCTCTCTTTCCTCTCTCTCGCTAGTACTATTCTTACTTCTACCCAATTACATAACACTTCTAAAGAAACCTCATTTACATTGAGGGGAATAGGTGAGAAGAGAAATACAAAGAATCAAGAGGTAATAGGCTGGACACGCAGGTCCAATTTAATAAATTCTAAATTTATTCAACAATTTCCAAAATTGCCCTCACCCATTTAATATCCATCCGATATACATTATTCATACATCACATCCATGTATTCACACAAAGCATGTTATCAATCAATCTAATCCAATTAATTAATCTTTAATTAATGACCATCCAAAGTTCAAACAACGATTTGATTTGCGCGAGTCCAACTCGTTTAAGAATAAGTACTCAAAGTAAGAATTCTTGAATTATATCAAACTACAATATTAAATCCGATTTAATTTGTATTCAATACTAATTCTTTATTTAATTCCAAATTAAATAATTACACTTTATTAATGAGCCTTTGCGACTTAGATTCTAAATCTAATCTTAACAGGTCTCAAAGCACAATTAACATCCAATGTCAATTTAATTAAAGTCCAATGGGCTTTCAATTAATTTCTTAAGGCATAGGCTTTGGTCAATATGGGTCAAACCCAAATACCAGCCCAATTAAGGAATCACCCTTTGCCAAAAATCAATTTAGGCCCATTAGGCCCAATTAAAATTTTAAAGGCCCATTATATTATATTTGGACTTTATAGAAATGGTTTTAGGCCCAATTGGATCCAACCAATTATCCTAAACCAAACTTGGCCCAACCAAGCCCATTAAGCCTAAATACACCATTAATAGCCCAATTCCAAATAAGCCTAATTAATTAAATTCCAATATTCATAATATCACAATTTAATTAACTAAAGTGTATCAGCCATAATTAACTAGTTAAATTAATATTTCCAAAACACCAATTACACTAATTAATCATGCTTTTATTAATCAACTTATGTCCAACACAAATTGAAGCAAAATCAATCCCAACACGCTTACAAGGCTCACGACAATTAGGGACTTTTTATATAATTTTGATTTCAATCCAATTAAATTACAAACTAATATATCCCATGCATTTTAAACACATCCAATTGTCTAAAATTCAAAAATCACCAAGAGCTACAAATGGGTTCACATTCGGACAAGCCTCAAAATTTGGGGAAAATTAATCCAATTACTTTTTCATCAAATTGATTATACATAACTCTAAGTTATCAATATATAAACATATTCAAACAAACAATTTGATCAAAACATGCTCAAATCAAAAATACCCAAATCAAGATTAAGAACCCTAAATTCAATTTCATGCTCAATTATGGCTCTAATACCATTGTTGGGTTTTCTAGGTCAAACCAAGATCAATTAAGCAAGAAATCATGTGAATACAACAAAGTAAGAATGCGGAAATACTTACAATGCTCGGTTGGATGTTGAAGAGAAGTTCAAAACTTTGCCTCCATGGAAGTTGCTCCAAGCTTTCTTTGATGTATGTTGAGCTTCCAAGCTTGTTGAATGAATTCCAAACTCATGAGATTGTTTCCCTATCACCTTTGTATAACTCTTTGATGTGCTAGCATAAGAGATTTTGCAACAAAATCTCTTGGTTTTCTTCTTATAACTCTCGGCCAATGAGAGTTTGTGAGAGGGAGAAGGCCATTCGGCCAAGCCAACTCCAAAAGGGAGAGAAAAGAGAGAAATGGCGTGAATGGAGAGAGAATGAAGAAGATAAGTGAATGTGTTGAGTCATTTGATTTCAAAAATCAAATACCATTTACCAATTTTCCAAAAGTTGGTACAAGTCATTCTCACATCAATAAAAATGATGCTTGTGTAAGAAACAAGCAACCATCAAAATCCCATCAACTTTATCAACCAAAATGTGATGTGATAGACAAGCGATGTGACGTTGTGACGTAATTAAATCAAATTTAATTAAATAATTATGCCTAGTAAAATTACTATTCACGTCGCTAGCGAATTAATTCTAAATTAATTTATTCGCCCGAATTAAAATCCAATTTTAATTCCGCGTCGAAATCTAATTTCTTTTAATATATCAAATATATTATTTTATCGATTAATTCCAAATTAATCGTTCTCTCTCTTTCAATTGAATTTTATCCGAGATAAAATTCTCGCCGTAATTAATCCTAGATTAATTTTCTCTCTCTTCTAATTAATCACAGATTAATTATGTTTGAGTCATACGTCATCGGTGAATCTTCGGGAAGCGACCCATGAGATCCATGGATATGTTGGCAGTAAATCCGATTATCAGAATATCCAAACACGTGCGTACCCGGTACCACGTTCTTACCGATTTACAAGACATGGATGGCTTCTAGCAAAGCACCGTGCCTACCCAATTCTCTAGAAATATTCTTTAAGGAATATGTAATCTATGTCAGGCGTAGTATACTTAGTATTACGTATTGTGATCCAGTATCTAATGTCACATGCTAGGCTTGGGGTTGGAATTGTGTATGCCCCGTACGAAGCATATATCGGATCTCTGGTAACTAGTCTCTATAAACGGATAATCATGACCTAGTCATATTATCCCGATGACTGCAGTACTAAAGAGTATTAGTTCTGTATCCTGCGTGATTATCATCTCCATATGACTGGAGTGATACTTCCATCTTGACATCACACCCAATACACTACGATTCTCAGTATACCCAGAAGAGGCGTACACGGAACCTGTTAAAGCCCTGGACGACCAAAACCAAAGTATATTGATTGTCGCAAGTATTAGCGATGCAAGTCTCAGGTTAAGAGCAAATACACCTACCCTGATTCGGACTTCCATAGACACATAGTCATACTACCAATGGAATTTCGAGGGGTCTATCCAAAGCGAAGCTATTTCCGTACCATCTGTAAACATAACCTCATTTTACACTTGCATGAGTATCCAATACCCAAATATATGAGAACTATGTTGTTATGCTCCCATAACACGCACAAGTGCAATACTAGTCTATTCCGCATTATCGATGTCCAATCTCGATAATACTACGACTATGGATATTTTAATGATTAAACCTTAATGGATTAATATTGTCTCGTATCTTATTAATTCGGAACTAATCATATGGATTTTTATCATTTATATATCCCGGTAATCCAATTACAAATGATAAAAGAGCAATTTCCTTTGTCACATAGTTAATTTGTACAACAACACCATGTTCTGTACAAATAGTGATGCTATGGGTCATAATTGTCCAACACTTCCCAACAGTGGTATCAGCGCGCCGTTTTCGTATTGATTAGTTCTCTCTCATTTGAACTCGAAATTGGGTGTGTAAAAGCTCATTAGAAAGATAACACCCTGAATTAGGCACAAGTTTTGCATGATTTGGTTAAGATTTGAATTATGAAATTGCATTTAAAGTTCACATATCTGTAAAAAAAAACGTGAATATTAAATTTATTTGATTAAAATAAAATGCAATATCATAATTAAAAATTAATCAAAGTTATTTAATGCCTAAAATAATTCCAAAATATTAAAACTCATATGCTTGATGATTCTATGTATGATTAGAATTGGCATGATTATTTTAGGGTGCAAGCATCTAAAGACTTTCTAAAGAAATAGAGAGTGTATTCCTTATCCATTAGCTACGTAATTATTCTGTGATGAACTTAGAGATTTATTACCTTTAAGGCTAATAGATATAAATCACTTGTTTATAATAAAAGACATTATAAAAGATACAAGTGGGGTGGGACCAAGGCGTTATAAAACTTTCCAAACTAAAGTTAATTTAACCAAAGGTATTACTAGAGTTAAATAATGATTTGGTGTCTTCCTTCACTCACTACCTTTTTATAGCCAAAAGAAAAAGCTATGAATACATCTAAATAATCATTTACTCAAAGCTTGCCTTAAAGCATATTTAAAGTGTTGGACTAATTTGGAGGATCTATTTTTTATTCTTGTCACCAAGGCAATAAGAGCCTAAGAGGTTAGGGTATTTAAGAGAGTTCGCTCCACCCTCCCTCTGAGGAATTTTCAATAGAGGAATCCATTTTACAGTTATTCACTTAAACTTGCTAAAATCCTCAATAATAATTTAAGTATAAAATTTGCCTCCCATTGTAAAGTATTAGACCCAAAGGGCTTAAACCGTATTGGCAGGACTAGGCTTTACCCGATTGACCAATACCAATTTGTCCCTAAATCATACTATTGACAATGGTTTGACTTTTCTGAGTCATAAGACGCATCGACCCTTAGGCGTGGTCTTATATCTTAGTGGCAAAGATTAGGTGTCCACAAGGACTAGCATAAGCTATGGCATGTTTGATTGCCCAACCCAATGATCAAGGAATTGTGATATATATCATAAATTGGTTGGGAACCTACCTAATTATCATATTTTATAACGACCGGCCCTAGTCAGAGTTATGAAATGATGATAATGGGATCCTTGCCCACAAGAAATCTATCATATTGGGGTTGATGCGATTTGCTTAAAAGTTTAAAATAATTGAGTGAGAGCAACTTCATAATATTAAAAGCACATGTTATTATGAAACATTAATGAAAATATATTCCTAATTTTAACATTCTCTCTTAACATGTGGGTTAAAATATTTAACAAACACTCAAATGGAAAACAGAGTATCACTTCGTTCCATCATTGATGAGCATAAGCTCAAAAGGGACAACTACAATGATGTGTTTAGAAACCTTAAAATTGTCTTACGACAAGAAAATATTTTCTATGTTCTTGAAAGACCATTTCCCCCTGAACCCGCAGAATATGCTGACCAAAATACATTTGATTCTTGGAAGAAACACGTCGATGATGATAAGCAAGCATTTTGCATAATTCTTGGCTCTATGTGGGACGAACTGCAGAAAGCTCACGAAGATATGGATACTCAAACCATCATCTTTCACTTGAAGGAGTTGTATGCAACTTCCGTTCATACCGTGAGATTCCAAGTGTCATGTGTCTTATTCCAAACAAGGTATAAGGAAGGATCTGTTAGTGGACATGTGCTTAAGATGATTGGCCACATTGAAAAATTGGCCAACCTCGGGTTTATCATGGATCATGAGATAGGTCACAATCTAATTCTTCAGTCCTTACCAAAAGACTTCTCTAACTTTATTATGCAGTTTCATCTATCTGATAAAGAAGCTACTTTAGCAAAATTGCACAAACTGATAAAGCAAACAGAGAAGGACTTGAAACCGGAGCTTAAAACCTCCGTCATGCTTACGGGTACGAACATGAAGCCACGAGGCCCAAAGAAAATTAAGGGCAAAACCAAGGCTCCAGATCACCTAAAGCCCAATGGTAAGGTGGAGAAGAAAAAGGGAAATGGGAAATGTTTCTTTTGTGGAAAGAAGGGTCATTGGAAGAAAGACTGCAGATCCTTGAAAGCCAAGGAAGCTAGGGAAGCCCAAGAGGCCAAGAAGCCCAATGCTTCAGGTATGTTGTATATGATTGAACTATATTCTCAAAAATCTAAACCTTCTACTTGGGGTGTTTGACACTGGTTCTGGGACTCACTTGTGTAACAATGTGCAGGGCCTGAGAAACATTAGGAGACTCCGTCATCGGAAGGTTGACTTACGTATGGGTAATGGAGCAAAACTGGCTGCATTGTGCGTGGGGACTTATTCATTAGTTTTTCCGAATGGTTTAGTTTTAGATTTGGAAGATTTTGTTTATGTACATTCTCTAATAAAGAACATTATTTCAATTTCTTCTTTATGTAATAAAGGTTTTTCATGCCTAATAAGTTGTAATGAATGTTCTATTTATTTCAATGAAATAAAATATGGAGATGATATTTTGAATAATGGTATCTATGTCTTACAAACTAACAAAGAATGTTCAACCTCTGATATATACAATGTTAACTCGAATAATCTCAATGAATCACTTATATGGCACAGTTGTTTAGGTCATATCAATGAAACAAGATTAACTAAGCTACATAAGGATGGGTATTTCAGACCTTCAAATATGAACCTTATCAAATATGAACCTTATGGAACTTGTGAGTCTTGTTTACTTAGTAAAATGAACAAATTACCCTTCAAAGGTAAATGACAACGTGCAGAGGAGACATTAGAACTCATACACTCTGATATATGCGAACCAATATCAGTCACTGCTAGAGGTGGATTCTCATACTTCATTACCTTTATCGATGATCACTCGCGATATGGGTATCTGTACCTTATGCGGTATAAATCTGAAGCCTTTGAGAAATTCAAAGTCTTCAAAGCTGAAGTAGAAAACCAGCTTAATAAAAGTATTAAGTCACTAAGGTCTGACCGAGGTGGTGAATACTTAAGCGATGAATTTCAAGATTACTTGCGAGAAAATAGCATTATTTCCCAGTGGACACCTCCGGGAACTCCACAGCATAATGGGGTCTCCAAAAGGAGAAATCAAACATTATTAAATATAGTCCGATCAATGATGCCAGACACGAATCTACCTCTTTCATTTTGGGGTCTTGCTTTAGAAACTGCATCACTACTACTAAACCAAGTTTCTTCCAAGACTGTTAGTCAAACACCATATGAGTTATGGTCTGGGAAACGTCCTAGTCTTAGTTATCTAAGAGTTTGGGGATGTGACGCATATGTTAAGCTCACACAAACTAACAAATTGGATGATAGGGCAGTTAAATGTAAGTTTGTAGGATTTGTCTTGAACTCAAAAGCATACGGAATCTACATCCTAAATGAACAAAGAACATTTATCTCACGAAATGCTAAATTTCTAGAGAATGAATTCCTTCTCAAGAAATATAGTAGGAGTATACTTGACCTCGATGAGGTACGAGAAGAAAAAAATAACATAGAACTAAACCCCAGGCCCCTCAAAAGGGCAGCGATGGAACAACCACAAGGTTATGAACTTAGAAGGTCTAGTAGTGAAAGACATAAGCCTGAAAGATATGGTTTCCATATTGATGAGGAACATGATCGGGTCATTGATAATGACGATCCCACCAGTTATGACGAAGCAATGCGTGACATTGATTCAGTCAAGTGGCTTGAGGCCATGAAATCTGAAATAGACTCTATGTATCAGAATCAAGTCTGGGACTTGGTGGATGCACCTGAAGGGATAAAACCCACATGCTGCAAGTTGATTTACAAGCGTAAAACTGATGCAGAAGGAAACATCCAAACCTATAAGGCTAGGTTGGTAGCGAAAGGTTATAGACAAATCCAAGGAATTGACTACGACGAAACCTTCTCGCCTGTTGCAATGATAAATTCCATTCAAATTTTTCTGGCACTAGCTACATGTTGGACAATTATGACCCATAGCGTCACTATTTTTGCATATCATGGTGTTTTTGTACAAATTAACTATGTGACAAAGGAGATTGCACTCTTATCATTTGTGATTAGATTACCAAGATATATAAATGATAGAAGGTCCTTATGATTTGTTCTTGGATTGAAAATGATATAAGACAGTATCAATCCACGAAGGATAAATCATTAAACATCCCTAGTCAGAGCATTATCGAGATTGGACATCGATGAATGTGTAAAAGACTAGTATTACACTTGTGCGCGTTGTGAGGGCACAACGTCATAGTTCTCATATATTTGGGTATATGATACTCATGCAAGTGTAATAGGAGGTTGTGTTTCACCGATGGTATAGGAAACAGCTTCGCTCTGGATAGACCCCCTTGGAATTCCATTGGTAGTATGACTATGTGTCTATGGAAGTCCGAAATCAGGGTAGGTGTATTTGGTCTTAACCTGAGACTTGCACCGCTAACACTTGCGATAATAAATATACTTTGGTTGCGGTCGTCCAGGACTTTAACAGCTTCTGTGTATGCCAATGTTGGGTATATTGAGAATCATAGTGTGTTGGGTGTGATGTCAAGACGGAAGTGTCACTCCAGTCATATGTAGTTGATGATCGCGCAGGGATACAGAACTGGTTCTCTTAAAGGTTACAACCATCGGGATAATATGACTTGGTCATGATTATCCGATAATAAAAAGACTAGTTGCTCGTTATCTGATATATGTTTCGTATATGGCAGACACTATACCAACCCCAGGCCTTGCATGTGATCATCCGATACTGGACTGAAATACGCAATACTATGTATACTACGCCTGATATAGATCCTTATTCCTGTAAGGATATTTCCGGGGAATTGGGTAGGCAAGGCGCTTTGCTAGAGGCCAACCTTGTCTTGTAAATCGGTATAAACGTGGTACGAGGTACTTACGTTTTTGGATAGTCCGACGACCGAATTTACTGCCAACATATCCGGGGATCTCATGGGTCACTTCCCAAAGATTCACCAATGACGTATGACTCGCACTTTAATTAATCTGAGATTAATTAGATGAGAGAGAAAATTAATCTGGGATTAATTGCGGAGATATTTTATCTAGGATAAAATATCAATTAAAGAGAGATAACGATTAATTTGGAATTAATCGGTAAATTAATATATTGGATATATTAAACAAAATTGGATTTCGACGTGGAATTGAAATAAGATTTTAATTTCGGGTGAACGAATTAATTTAGAATTAATTCGTTAGCGACGTGAATAGTGACTTCGCTAGGCGTAATCATTTAATTGCTTTGCAACGGAAAATTCGTTAATTTGGAATTAGCAAACCCGAGCCCGGGATTATTTGTGAGCGCATTCGCATTTCGAATTCGAATGCGGCACGCAAGTCAAATCAAGCGTCAAATCACTAGTCGCATCAAGCGTCAAATCACTTGTCACTTTGAGTGATGTGACTTGACAACTTGTGATTGATATGATTGAGTGATGTGTGTGGTTGGCATTTGTGGGCAATATTTGCCTTGACTTTTGGAACCAAAATTTGTGTATTTGATTTGAGAAATCAAATACCAAAATTACAACACACACATTTTATCTCTCCCTTTCTTCTTTTTGCTCACGTTTGGAGCAACCAATTTCTTTCTCCTCTCACGCCCATGGTGGGCAGTTCATGCTTCTATTTTCTGTCAAGAAAACTGAGCAATGGGAAGCCAAAAGTGGTGAGATTTGTGGCAAATTTCTAGAGAGCTAGCACTCCGAGAGACATGCAAAGGTGATATGGAAGTCCACCCATGAGCCGGGAACCATTCGACGAAGCTTGGAGCTTGACGAAGGACCACCATTGACGCCAAACCAGTGAGCTTGGACTGCAGTTTTCCGTGACTGTGAGGAGTAGAATTTGAAGTTTTGTTCTTCACCGCATCGCTCAACGATCATTGTGAGTATTCCGCGACTTCCTCGAATGTATTCACTTATTATTCATGCTTGATTATTGATCTTGGGATGCTTAGAATCTCCAACAGTGGTATCAGAGCATGGTTAAAAGCATGAAAAAGTTTAAGGTTAAAATTTGGGTAAATTGATTTTGAGCATGTTTAAATGAAATTGGATGATTTTGCATGCTTAATTGATGTTGAATTGAAGATTGATTGGATCAATTTCTAGAAAATTGGATTGGATCATTTTTCCCCAAATTGTTGAGTGTTGGCCGAATGGTCTAGCCCCTAAAATGTCTTGTAATTTTTGATTTTTGATCATTGGATGTGTTTGAAATTATTCGGGAAAATAATTTAATGTCGATTGTGGAATTAATTGGATTGAATTCGAATCGGACGTTAAAACCCCAATTGCCGAGATCATAAGAGCATGTAATAAGGTTTGATTTTTATTAAAATGTGTTGGACATGTTTTAATGTTAATGGCATGATTAATTTGTGCTAATTGATGTTTTAGAAATGTTAATTGGATAATTAATTGTGTAATGCACTTTAGGTAATTAAATTGGGAATTTGGAATTTGGCAATTTAATTGAATTGGGCTAATTTTGGAAATTGGGCATGAAATGTTGTAATTGGGCTAATTGGGCTTTGTTGTACAAAGTTGGGTTTAGGCAAATTGGATTGGATCCAATTGGGCCTAAATGCGACAAATGGACCTTTAAAGTTTAATTGGGCCTAATGGGCCAAGATTGATTTCTATGCTTATGGGGTAACTCCCGGATTGGACTTTGGTTATTAGGTTTGACCCGAGTTGACCAAAAGTCCATGCCTTAAGAAATTAATTAAAAGCCCATTGGAATTTTTTTAAATTAGCGTTGGACGTTAATCGGGCTTTGAGACCCGTAACGATTAAATTTGGAATTTAAGTCGTAAAATGTTTATTAATAAAGTGTAATATTTAATTTGGAATTACATAGTGAATTAGTATTAAATACAAATTGAATTGGATTTAATTATGTAGTTTAATTTAATTCGAGAATTCGTACTTTGAGTACTTATTCACAAAACGAGTTTGACTCGCATAAAATCAAATCGTTGTTTGAACATTGGATGGTCACTAATTATCAGATTAATTAATTTGATTAGATTGATTGATAACATGCTTGTGTGAATACATGATTGCGATGCATGAATAATGTATATCAGATGGATATTAGATGGGTGGGGCAATTTTAGAAATTGTTGTAATAAATTTGGAAT
>SKCR01021727.1:0-27500 GCA_019454045.1 Zanthoxylum bungeanum | reverse complement strand
TTTGTGTATTTGATTTGAGAAATCAAATACCAAAATTACAACACACACATTTTATCTCTCCCTTTCTTCTTTTTGCTCACGTTTGGAGCAACCAATTTCTTTCTCCTCTCACGCCCATGGTGGGCAGTTCATGCTTCTATTTTCTGTCAAGAAAACTGAGCAATGGGAAGCCAAAAGTGGTGAGATTTGTGGCAAATTTCTAGAGAGCTAGCACTCCGAGAGACATGCAAAGGTGATATGGAAGTCCACCCATGAGCCGGGAACCATTCGACGAAGCTTGGAGCTTGATGAAGGACCACCATTGACGCCAAACCAGTGAGCTTGGACTGCAGTTTTCCGTGACTGTGAGGAGTAGAATTTGAAGTTTTGTTCTTCACCGCATCGCTCAACCGATCATTGTGAGTATTCCGCGACTTCCTCGAATGTATTCACTTATTATTCATGCTTGATTATTGATCTTGGGATGCTTAGAATCTCCAACAGTGGTATCAGAGCATGGTTAAAAGCATGAAAAAGTTTAAGGTTAAAATTTGGGTAAATTGATTTTGAGCATGTTTAAATGAAATTGGATGATTTTGCATGCTTAATTGATGTTGAATTGAAGATTGATTGGATCAATTTCTAGAAAATTGGATTGGATCATTTTTCCCCAAATTGTTGAGTGTTGGCCGAATGGTCTAGCCCCTAAAATGTCTTGTAATTTTTGATTTTTGATCATTGGATGTGTTTGAAATTATTCAGGAAAATAATTTAATGTCGATTGTGGAATTAATTGGATTGAATTCGAATCGGACGTTAAAACCCCAAATTGCCGAGATCATAAGAGCATGTAATAAGGTTTGATTTTTATTAAAATGTGTTGGACATGTTTTAATGTTAATGGCATGATTAATTTGTGCTAATTGATGTTTTAGAAATGTTAATTGGATAATTAATTGTGTAATGCACTTTAGGTAATTAATTGGGAATTTGGAATTTGGCAATTTAATTGAATTGGGCTAATTTTGGAAATTGGGCATGAAATGTTGTAATTGGGCTAATTGGGCTTTGTTGTACAAAGTTGGGTTTAGGCAAATTGGATTGGATCCAATTGGGCCTAAATGCGACAAATGGACCTTTAAAGTTTAATTGGGCCTAATGGGCCAAGATGGATTTCTATGCTTATGGGGTAACTCCCGGATTGGACTTTGGTTATTAGGTTTGACCCGAGTTGACCAAAAGTCCACGCCTTAAGAAATTATTAAAAGCCCATTGGAATTTTTTTAAATTAGCGTTGGACGTTAATCGGGCTTTGAGACCCGTAACGATTAATTTGGAATTTAAGTCGTAAAAGGTTTATTAATAAAGTGTAATATTTAATTTGGAATTACATAGTGAATTAGTATTAAATACAAATTGAATTGGATTTAATTATGTAGTTTAATTTAATTCGAGAATTCGTACTTTGAGTACTTATTCACAAAACGAGTTTGACTCGCATAAATCAAATCGTTGTTTGAACATTGGATGGTCACTAATTATCAGATTAATTAATTTGATTAGATTGATTGATAACATGCTTGTGTGAATACATGATTGCGATGCATGAATAATGTATATCAGATGGATATTAGATGGGTGGGGCAATTTTAGAAATTGTTGTAATAAATTTGGAATTTATTTATTGGACCTGCGTGTCCAGCCTTATTACCTCCTTATTCTTTGTATTCTCTTCTCACATATTCCCCTCAATGTAAATGAGGTTTCTTTAGAAGTGTAATGTAACAGGTAGAAGTAAATACATGTGCTTGTGGGAGAGAGAAATGGAGAGATTTGATCTAGATCAATGTGTAGAATGCATGTTTAAGGGTGTATGATGATGAGACCTTAACAAAGATAATAAATTGGTTGCCAATTTGCACGCGAAAAAACCTCGCAAAATATTAAGCGTTTTTCCTTCCATTGAGTGATTCTTACTCAAGATCCGAGACTGGCATTGGCTTGTTGGCCAAAGTCAAGGCCTTTGTCCGTCGAGGATGTGTTTGAATCACGAGAGCTTTGTTTGATATCGGTGTCTTGTCCAAGTTGTGGTTTTTTGGCCAAAGTCAAGACACTTCTTGTCCATCGACATTGATTACGAAGCTTTCCATGGTCAATGGGTCGCGCTTGACTGGGATCACTAAGTTTGTTGTGCCAAAGCCAAGGCTTAGTTAATTCAGAGGAAAAAGTTAGGTAATACATTGGATGTATTGGCATATATAAGATATATGTTTTAGACTTGGATGTCCCCCTACTGGATCTAGGAATTGGATTGGATCCAATTGATCTTAGAGATCTACCTAGTTAATTATCATACAATTTGTTGGCCAAAGTCAAGATTGTGTGATATTTAACGGGATCTTAGCCCGCTAGGAAACACGGTTTCCTGAGTACTCGACAGAGGGTTAGAGGCTCGCCGAAAAAAATAGTGGGAGGCAAAATTGAATTTGCAATATTCGTTTAATTACTTGCCATACGCGCTCGAACAAATATCATTCGTCAAATAAATAAATGTTAGTTGGACTAATATTTAAATTTTGTTTTAACAAACAGTTGGATTGTATTCAAACATTCATTTATACTTGGTTATATAATTGGATTATAGTAATCAATATATTTGATTAGTTAATTATAGTTGATTAAATAGTTGGACTATAGTAATCATTATAATAAATAGTACCGATATCATTGATTAAATAGTTGGACTATTAGAATCAAGATAAAAATGAAAGATTGACATTTAAAACATAATCCTAGGGAAAATGTATTTAAATAGTTTAATTTTCAAATTGGGAATAATTTCATAATGGTCCTGGAAACTAATAAGTTACTTTATTTGATAAAATAACATATTAGGCCTAAGCCCAGAGTTAAGCAAATAGTAGAGCATAATCTTTGGAAGATTTATGTGATGATAACTTTAGTGCTTAATCCATTAAGCTTGTCGCAGTAGACTCCTTAATTTCTTTGTCAGAACTAAGGGTTAGATCCTTAAACTAAAGTGTTTTATTTTATAAAGATGATATTGAGATAAACACATTTGATGTGAAATAACAGCATTTATATTTTGAATATAAATAAATCTCAGATGTATATAATGACAAACAAATAGCTCGAACTGATTTGATCAGAAGAAATTTATTTATGGCATTGTTTTCTGTGACACAATTAAACAAGACTCGTATATCCACACTTTCGAAGAGTGGGTACTTTGACTAATTTGATTCTACTCAAATAAATTCTACGAATCTAGTTTATTAGGCAAAGTGCCTATAACATATTTACTTGGTAAAAGTGTAAATGTCACTGATCTGTTAGCTCTAGTTCATATTGAAGCAAGTGGGCCTATGTCTAGCTAGGCTAGAGGTGGATATGAATATTTCGTGACCTTTACGGATGTGGCATCGCGTTATGGTTATGTGTTTCTTTTGAAACACAAATCAGAAACTTTTAAAGTTTTCGACACGAAATAAACAAACAGATCGGCTAAAGTATTAAACCGTCACAGTTAGACCATGATGAAAATACTTAAGCAATAAGTTTCTGATATACTTGAAAGAGTATAGTATTCTTTCAATGAGGACTCCTCTCGGAACACATCAATTTGACGGTGTGTCTGAACTGAGTAACCGAATTTTGTTAAACATGATAAGGTTATTCATGAGTCGCTCTGAGCTACCATTTCCTTCAAAGGATACGCATTAACAGTGCAGAACTTATTTAGAATAAGGTTTCATAAAAATCTGTTTGACAGATATCATATTAGATATGAACAGGAAAGAAACAAAGTTTCTCATTCCTGAATATTTGGGTATGTTAGGCATGTGTTGGATGATACCAAACTAAAACCAAATTGGATAAGTGTCAATTGTAGGTTATCCTAGGGATACCAAAGTATAATACTTATAAATCTCACAAGAGAACAATGTAATTGTTGCTCGCCATGCGGTTTTCCTAAGAGGAATACTGATATGCAGTGGTAAGTGGGAGGATAGTAAAACTCGATGAAAATCAGAGTAATACTATTCATGGCATCGAATACTAATGGAACACAAATAGTTCATCAATGATGAAACTATACCATTAATATTCGAATACACAAGAACCGCGTATGTCGGAGAGAGTCAGAAAACAACCTGGGGTATGGTTTCTGATCTCACCTCATAAAGATGTCTATCTTATTGAGGTATACCAACTGACTACGTATGGGAAATGATACTAGGTATCGACTCCCTAATTATGACAAAGTGTCATGAGCCCGAAACGGATTCCATGTATATCAACAAGTTTGGATACTAGTTGATGTACCATAAGGCATTGTGCCTATTGGTACTTTATAGGTCTTCAAGGAAGACATACATGGATGGCAACATACCACAACGTATAAGCTAGGCTCTTAACGGAAAGGTATCATTATCAACATTGTGATTGATTACGATTCATCCTTTTACCTGTTGCCACGGTAAATTCATTTGGATAATGCTTGCTATTGTTGCATGTTTCATTTATGAAATATGACAGCTTTACGGGAAAATCACTTTCCTGAAAATGAAACCTTTTGGAGGATGTTTATAACATCATGTCGGTTTTGTCGTACCTAAACTAGCAAACAAGGTTTGCAGGTTATTCGAACCATGTTTAGATTGAAACAAGCATTAGGTTCTTGGAATTATCGTTTTGATGTAATCATAATGGTTTATGATTTAATTCAAAACGAAATTATTCTAGTGTATATAAGAGGGTTAGTGGGAGCGCACTGACAATATTGTCCTGTAAATAATGATAATATGTCATTTCTTGGAAATGATATTCCCAAAATAACAATCGGTGAAAGCTTGGCTTTCGAGAAAATTCTCAGTAGAATTCTTGGGAGAAACAACTTTTATTCTAGGAATAAAGATCTACTAGGATAGATTTAAAGTTGTTGACACTCTCTGAGAACTCGTACATTGAAAAATGTACGCGACCTGGTGTCTCATACGCTTTGAGCATATGGATTCACAAACAGGCCAATCCATGTGATAGTCACTGGATTGAAGTTAAAAACATCTGTTAGTATCTTAGAGAACTAAGGATGCTGTCTTAATCTGTGGAGATGGAGAACTTGAAGTGACTGGGATCACTGTAGCAAGTTTCCCAACCGATAAAAATGACTATAAGTCGCAAACGGTACTATACAGTTTGAATAACGGAACGATGAGCTGGAAATCTTCCAAGCAAGATATTGTTATCGAATAAAAAACAAATACGGGTTATTGCTGCAGCTGAGGCAGCAATAGAAGCCATTTGGGTCGAAAATAAATCTAATTAGATTAGATATAGTTCTATTAGCAGCTGATCTAGAAGTCAGCACAAGCTAAAGAATTAATGGTCTCATCAATGATCCAGATACATACTTCGATAATCATCTGATTCGTTCGAATCATACATCGTGGCGATGTGATGATCGAATAAATCGCATCAGATGATAATCATTCAAATCCGCTAACGAAAACCTTTTTCTCAGCAGTTTGAGCCAACCGTACATAGTTCGGGTGTCAGACACTCGAGTGACTGGCTATAGGCCAAGTGGGAGATTGTTGGACAATTATGACCCATAGCGTCACTATTTATACAGATCACGGTGTTGTTGTACAAATTAACTATGTGACAAAGGAGATTGCACTCTTTTCATTTGTGATTAGATCACCAAGATATATAAATGATAGGAGGTCCTTATGATTTGTTCCTGCATTGAGAATGATATGACACAGTATCAATCCACGAAGGATAAATCATTAAACATCCCTAGTCAGAGCATTATCGAGATTGGACATCGATGAATGCGTAAAAGACTAGTATTACACTTGTGCGCGTTGTGAGGGCACAACGACATAGTTCTCATATATTTGGGTATATGATACTCATGCAAGTGTAATAGGAGGTTGTGTTTCACCAATGGTATGGGAAACAGCATCGCTCTGGATAGACCCCCTCGGAATTCCATTGGTAATATGACTATGTGTCTATGGAAGTCTGAAATCAGGGTAGGTGTATTTGGTCTTAACCTGAGACTTTCACCGCTAACACTTGCGACAATCAATATACTTTGGTTGCGGTTGTCCAGGACTTTAACAAGTTCTATGTATGCCAATGCTGGGTATATTGAGAATCGTAGTGTGTTGGGTGTGATGTCAAGACGGAAGTGTCACTCCAGTCATATGGAGTTGATGATTGCGTAGGGATACAGAACTGGTTCTCTACAATGGTTGCAACCGTCGGGATAATATGACTTGGTCATGATTATCCGATAATAAAGAGACTAGTTGCTCGTTATCCGATATATGCTTCGTACGGGGCAGACACTATACCAGCCCCAGGCCTTGCATGTGATCATCCGATACTGGACAGAAATATGCAATACTATATATACTATGCCTGATATAGATCTTTATTCATGTAAGGATATTTCCAGAGAATTGGGTAGGCATGGCGCTTTGCTAGAGGCCAACATTGTCTTGTAAATCGGTATAAACGTAGTACGAGGTACTTATGTGTTCGAATAGTTCGACGACTGAATTTACTACCAACACATCCGGGGATCTCATTGGTCGCTTCCCAAAGATTCACCGATGACGTATGACTCACACTTTAATTAATCTGGGATTAATTAGATGAGAGAGAAAATTAATCTGGGATTAATTGCGGAGATATTTTATCTAGGATAAAATATCAATTAAAGAGAGATAACGATTAATTTAGAATTAATCGGAAAATTAATATATTCGATATATTAAACGAAATTGGATTTCGACGCGGAATTGAAATTAGATTTTAATTCGGGCGAACGAATTAATTTAGAATTAATTCATTAGCGACGTGAATAGTGACTTCGCTAGGCGTAATCATTTAATTGCGTCGCAACAGAAAATTCCTTAATTTAGAATTAGGGAATCCGAGCCCGGGATTATTTGTGAGCGCATTCGCATTTCGAATTCGAATGCGGCACGCAAGTCAAATCAACCGTCAAATCGCTAGTCGCATCAAGCGTCAAATCACTTTTCACTTTGAGTGATGTGACTAAACAACTTGTGATTGATGTGATTGAGTGATGTGTGTGGTTGGCATTTATGGGCATTAATTGCCTTGACTTTTGGAACCAAAATTTGTGTATTTGATTGGAGAAATCAAATACCAAAATTACAACACACATTTTATCTCTCTCTTTCTTCTTTTTTCTCACGTTTTGAGCAACCAATTTCTTTCTCCTCTCACGCCCATGGTGGGCAGTTCATGCTTCTATTTTCTGTCAAGAAAACCGAGCAATGGGAAGCCAAAAGTGGTGAGATTTGTGGCAAATTTATAGAGAGTTAGCACTCCGAGAGACATGCGAATGTGATAAGGAAGTCCACCAATGAGCCGGGAACCATTCGACGAAGCTTGGAGCTTGAAAATGACCACCATTGACGCCAAATCAGTGAGCTTGGACTGCAGTTTACCGTGACTGTGAGGAGCAGAATTTGAAGTTTTGTTCTTCACCGCATCGCTCAACCGATCATTGTGAGTATTCCACGATTTCCTCGAATGTATTCACTTATGATTCATGCTTGATTATTGATATTGGGATGCTTAGAATCTCCAACACTACACACTTTGATTATAAGATTTGGCAGATGGATGTCAAAACAGCCTTCCTTAATAGGAACCTCGTAGAGGAAGTCTATATGACACAACCTGAGGGGTTTGCATCTAAAGATGATCAAAATAAAGTATGCAAGCTTAAACGATCCATTTATGGACTCAAGCAAGCCTCCAGAAGTTGGAATATACGATTTGATGAGACAATCAGTGAATTTGACTTCATCAAAAATTTAGATGAGCCTTGTGTTTACAGGAAAAGTAGTGGGAGTACTGTTGTATTTTTGTATTATATGTCGATGACATATTAATCGTTGGGAATGATATTCCCATGATGCAAGCCACCAAGCAATGGTTATCTCAGAATTTCTCCATGAAAGATTTGGGAGAAGCAACCTATATCATCGGCATTAAGATCTACCATAATAGATCTAAGAGGTTATTAGGACTTTCTCAATCTACATACATAGATAAAGTTTTGAAAAGATTTAAAATGGAAGATTCCAAAAGAAGTAATTTACCAACTTGTCATGGAATCAAATTATCTAAGGAGCAATGTCCACATACTCCTTCAGATAGAGAGCGCATGAGTTGGATCCATTATGCTTCAGCAATAGGATCGATCATGTACACCATGCTCTGTACAAGACCTGATGTCTCTTATGCTCTTATCATAACGAGCAGGTATCAGACAAATCTTAGTTAGCAACACTGGGCAGCTATCAAAACAATCCTTAAGTATCTGAGAAGAACTAAGGAGATGTTCTTGACATACGGAGATTGTTTTGAGATGAAAGTCATTGGTTACTATGATGCGAGCTTTCAGACCGATAGGGATGACAGCAGATCGTAAACATGATATATGTTTACTTTAAATGGCGGTGCTGTCAGTTGGAAAAGCTCAAAGCAGTCAACTACAACGGACTCTACCACTGAAGCCGAGTATATTCCGGCATCTGAGGCAGCTAAAGAAGCATTCTGGATAAAGAAGTTCATCACGGAGCTGGGAGTGCTTCCCGCGATAAAGAATGGCGTCACGATTTACTGTGACAACATGGGCGCCATTGCTCAATCAAAGGAATCAAGGTCCCATCAGAAATCCCAGTATGTACTCAGGTGATATCATCTCATCAGGGAGATTGTTGAGAGAAAAGAATTTATTATAGAGAAAATACCCACAGAAGATAATCTTGCAGATTCTCTGACTAAAGGGATGACTTAACAAAAGCATGATAGGCACACCCGAGAGTATGGTGTCCAGATTCATACTTGTTGGCTATAGTGCAAGTGAGAGATTGTTAGGGATATGCCATATACCTAACTTGTGGATGGGCTATATGTACATGTATTTGTAATATTTTCATTAATTAATAAAATGGCAATCTTTATTATACGTGTCTTACATAACTTATATAAATCATCAAACACTGTAATAAAGCCCTTAGAGTAATAAAATGATAGCTTCCACGCCTTATGAGAATCATTACTCTTAAATGTTCCTAGTCATAGTTTTGTGAATAATATAGGCGTTCACAAAGCGGAGAGACTAGCATGATGATATGATCCGCCCTTAAGTGGGGTAGCCGATCTCATAGGCTACTAGCGGAGATCCGTCCGCTTGGTGTATCACATAGATGCATGAGTTGCTCGTTTCCATCGAACTGACCGCCGAAAGTTTTCACATAGAGTGTTTATGCCATGTGTCTGTGAGAACTTTCATGTATCGATTGTATGACTAGTCTTTAGACTTGAGGTCTTTACAAGCTTATGTGTGGATCAAATAACTTTGACATCTCATTCCCGGTTCAAAAGATCTGGTCATAAGGGTATGATTGGGTCATTTGTTGAAACACATGAAGTTTGTAAAGATACAACAGAGAATCGCCACTCTTTCAGATAATATTTTCTTATAAGAGTAGTATTCTAGTTTGTGGGTTGATATGTGTGATCATTGCTTGAGACTGTGGCCGCATCGGAAGAATCATGTGAGATTCTTAGGTTAGTACGATTCATGACACTATCAACATCATACCTTTGACTATATGGGTAGACATTTTCCATACCCTAGGTCAAATGGTGGGGATACAGTGAGGCGAGGGACCGTATCATATGTAAATCACATACAGAATGGGTATATATCTTTCCTTCTCATTTGGGGGCCTTGGCATGTTGCTAGATGTCAACCTTGGTCATTGAAATGGAACGACCATCTGATCGGATGATAATTTAAGTTCGATTAAATTATCACGATTCATTTCATTTCCAACTTGAGGGGAACCCAAAAGGTGACACACAACAAAGTCGAAATCAATGGTTAACAGTACACAGTACAAATTTAACAGCATTTATGATTGTTGTAGGAATTGTTCATAAATGATTCAATGTGTTTAATTATTGAACAAATCATTTATGAGGTTCCATAGTGGCTTAGGGATTGGTGAATGATGATAGGGCACTTTAGGAATTGGAATAAATAAATAAAAAAATAAATAAAATGTGAATAGTAGCGTGAATAGTAACATGAATAGTTAATTTTTTTTTATTTGTTATTTGTTTTGAATTCCAATTCGGCCCAAACTCTTATTAGGGTTTTATAATCTCATTAAACCACTAAATTAAGATCCAATGGCTAAGATTAATTTAGCTTTTATCCCATATCAGATTCTTAATTAATTTTGTTGTCTTTGGAGCACCTATATAAACCCAAAGAATTCCTTACAAATTTTTGCACCAAACCTTTCATATCTTGGGTTTATATAAGTGAGCAACTCTAAAGTTTAAGAGTAAGCCACTGATTTTGAGGATCCTTAAGTCTAATTGACTAGAGGAACCTCGAGTTAAAAGTTTTGAGGTATTTTCCTAAGCTAGTACCAAGGACAAAATACCCGTGCACTCAAGGCGTAGTCTTGCCGTTGAGTTTTGGCTTTGGTGTGTGCCCCTTTGGAGGCCACACACTTGGGTGGCTCTTTGGAACTTGGAAGAGCTTTCTGAGTTCAAGAAAAGCTTATAGATTGGAGGGAGAACTGGAGGAGTCTTCGATTCAAGTAAATCTTTTTTTCTTTCTTTATTTTAATTAGAGTTCTTATGATAGTTAGCATGTTTAGGTTTATGTTCTTTGCATGTTTTATGAGTTTTTATGCTTAGAATATATAGTAACATGCCTAGGCTTGTAAAATAATAAAAACAAATGGGTATTGGGCTAAGGGATAACGACATCATAATTTCTTCTTGATTTTCCGCTGCGCACTAGCGTCTGCTTCCCAACAATATATACTTTAAACCCGGAATGATATAGTATCTCCCAACCTTTCATGGTTTGGAGAATGATAACCCTTATGTGCATATTAAGGAGTTTAAAGAGGTTGTAGCAACCTTCCATGACCAATTTGGAACTATAGGCATAATTAGACTTAAGTTCTTCCCTTTTACCCTTAAGGATAGAGCCAAAGGCTGGTTGTACTCTTTGAGACCTTATTCGATAGGATCATATGGTGAAATGACACATGCATTCTTTAATAAATTTTTCCCACACAATAAGACTAATGCCCTGAAAAGACAGATCTCTACCTTCTCCCAGAAAGACAGTGAAACCCTTTATCAAACTTGGGAGAGGTTTAAGGAGATGTTAGCTAGTTGTCATCACCATGAGTATGAGAGTTGGCACTTAACGAGTTACTTTTATGACGGTCTAACCCCTATAGAGCGCCAACTGATTTAGACGATGTGTAATGGGGAATTTATCTGAAATGACCTTGATGAGGCATTAGAGTACTTAAATGACCTAGCCAAAAAATCTCACACTTGGACTGGACCTAATGCCTTGGATAGTACTACTCCTTCTAGCGGAGGCATACACCACTTTAGGGAAGATGATAATCTTAGAGCACGTGTTGAGCTATTGACTAGAGAAATAGAAGATTTAAAAGCCAATGATAGCAAGAATATGCATGCGGTAGCCCAGTTAGAACCTCAAGGGGTATGTTTTGTGTGTAAGGGGATTGACCATTTGGCCCAAGAGTGTCCTGTATATGGTGAGATGAGGGAAACCTATGAGAAATAATGCAATACCTTAGGGATGTACAAGAAGCCATACATACCTTATTTGGACACCTATAACCCTAGTTGGAGGAACCACCTGAATTTTAGTTGGAAACATGAATCTCAACAGCCCACTCAAACATCACAGCCTAGAAGTTATTGTGCTTCCCAGTATCCCACACCTACCATTCCTAGAAATTCTTTAGAAGATATTGTGTGCGCATTTATAGAGACCCAAAGCAAAACCAATCAAAGGTTTGAGTCATTGATAACTCAGGTGGTTGAAGACAATAAGGAGATAAAGAGTCGAGTCTCTAAGTTGAATAATATCTTGAGTGTGTAAGAACAATGAAAGTTTTCATCTCAAGCTCAACCAAATCCACAAGGGCAACACATGACAAAATTTGATCATGAGTCATCCAATATAAAGGTGTCAATGTCGTAATCACTAGGTGTGGTAAAGAGATAGGATTGCATGACACCTCCAACATTATAGGTGACTCCAAAGATAGTAGTACAAATACTCCTCAGGAAGAACAAGTGCCACATATCCTAGTTATAGTACCTTTCCTTCAAGCTCTTAGGCCTATTGTGAGAGCTACAAATCCAAATGGTGAGATCTTAGATCACCTAAGGCAAGTAAAGATTAACCTTCCTCTGTTACATGTGATCAAACAGGTTCCCACATATGCAAAGATTTAAAGGATCTATGCACCATGAAGAGAAAGCATCATGTGAAGAAGACGACATTCTTAACAGAACAAGTAAGTGCAGTGATTGACCAGAGGGCCCCACCAAAATACAAAGATCCTGGATGTCCACTATTGCTTGCCACATTGGCATATATGAGTTCGGTCAAGCTTTATTAGATTTAGGTGTTAGTATTAATCTCATGCCATATTTTATTTATCTGCAGCTCGGACTTGGAGAGATTAAACCTACATATGTGGTTTTTCAGCTAGTTGATCGCTCTATCAGAGCACCGCAGGGAGTTATCGAGGATGTTTTACTTCAAATTGATAACTTCTACTATCCTGTTGATTTTCTAATTTTAGATACTCAATCTGTGGTTAACACTAAGTCAAAAATTCCACTTATCTTAGGTAGACCTTTTTTTGCTACAGCTAATGCCCTTATCAATTGCAGGAACGGTCTCATGAAGATATCATTTGGGATTATGACACTGGTAGTGAATATTTTTCATGTTGAGAAACAACCACGAGATGATGATGAGGGTTAGTACATATACCTGATAGACATAGTCTTACCGGATAAGGCTCTAGACCATATGAATCTAACCCTTCCAAACTGGAACTGATTCCAAATAACCGTAAAATGAGTAAAAGAATAGTTAGTGCTCACTTAAAGATGATCCTTGGAAAGTTAAAATAGAGGTTGAGCCAATTTTTCCTTATGTACAACCTAAAATCTAAGCCATCAGTAGACCTTGGGAGATCGATGGATACAATGCCGCCGCCAACCAAAAATTACTTTTCATGCCTTAATCACCAAAGTCTGCCGAAGAAGAAAGCACATGAGACTACTTGGTTCGCTACATAGAATCCACCATGATAATTTGGTGATTACGTCTGGCTGAAGACGTTAAACTTAGCGCTAGCGGGGAGGCAACTCTTGCATCTGCATTTATTTTATTTTATTTTATTTGTTTGTTTTGTTTTCTTTACTTTAGTTTTATTTTATTGTGTGCTAACTACACATTTATTATTTTCATGAGTATTCACGTAGGTGTTAGCGCAACCCGCGTAGCTCATACAACCCAAGTCTCACCAGCAGAAGCTTGATCAACTCCATGCCTGTTAGTGTTGTTCCTCATTCATTTTTCTTTATATTTATCTTACATGGAGGACAATGCAAGTTTTAAGTATTGGGTGTATGCATGTAGTGATAATACCTCATAAAAAAATTGTTTGTTTTTTGTCCTTAATAGTAAAGCATGAGTCTAATGATGAAAATTGTTTGCTTTAGGCTGAAAACTTAGAAACAATAAGTTCTTTAATATATTTTTATCTGATGCCTTGATTAGTTGATCTAGGTTAGACTCGTAAGCACTTAACTATAGGTTTTTAGCAGTAAGAACCTAGGTAGTTGGCGAAGTGACGAGTTGAAGAAATTGCATGTCGATAAATGACCATTTCCTTAGATGTCTATCCTGATTTGCTAGTGTTATAAAGAAAATAAAAAAAAATAAACCACTTATAACCGATAAGTGTGAAGCAACCCATGGGCGAGTGTTAGGACCACAATGAGGAGAAATGCTACCTTAAATGGTAGTTGTGTGAAAAAAAGGTTTTGAAAAAAAAGAAAAAAATTTAAAAAAAACCATACCATAATGAGCAAAGAAAGGCAATTACATAGCACATTTGAGATATCTAGGTTGGTTTAACCCATCGGATTCCAATTTTAAACGAAATCATTAAGTTGGCTAACATAAGAGTCAAACTGTGAATGAATCATTACGCACACACACTATGAGTCTGGCCTAGATGATTTATTCAAGGACTTGGATTTGAGTTGCATTGAGTACTTTGAATGTTCTCTGATTTCATTGCTAGGCATTCGTTGAGGACAATAATATATGTAATGATGAGCGGAAAATATATCAATATTTACCGCCCATTTTACTTAATATTTTGTATAGTTTCTCGAGTTTTATGAATGTTTTGATGTGTTTTAGTTTATTTTGTAGATAAAATAAAATTGAGACTCAATGGAATCAATCAGGACGAAATGTAGAACAAATAAGGGCAAAAACTAGACTTTACATTTGGATTTTGGAGGTTGGAAACTTAAAATGGCATTCTAACGAAGTACAATTTCAGAAATTTCAGCTTTGCGAAATTTTATATTTTGACCATAACTTTCTACTCCGATATCGGATTGAGGTGATTCAAGTTCCAAAAGCCTCAAAGATCTACAACTTTGACGTTCATAATAATTTCGAATTCTGAAGTGTGTTATGTGTAATTATTAAAGTCATTTTCAAAAGAAAAAAATTAAAATAAAATAAAAAATGGAAATTGTCAAACTTCCACCAAACATGCTTGCATGTTTGGTGGAGGATTTGGTGCCATGTTTGGTGCCATATTTGATGTCATGTTTGGTGCCATATTTGGCTGAGAAATCGGTGGAAGCCTTTAGGTTTGCCTATAAATACCAAGGTAAACTTTGTAAATTTTTCATGCTTTCTTTGGAGGAATTTCTCCATGAAAACCTAAAGGAATGTATCTTTTATATTTATTTAAGTTTTCTTGCATTTTTTTTATTTAATTAATAAAATTTTTTGTGTTTTCATTTACAGCATGAGCAGGTAATCTCATTCTGCTGGGGTGACAAAGTAATACTTTTAATATAATAAATTAGATTATTCTCCCTTATTTTAATTAAAATTTGGATTAATTAGTTACCGCCTATATGGCCGGTTTAGGTGACAACCTTATTTACCCCCTATATGGTAAATTTTACATTCCAGACGTAGTTTCTGCCTATATGGTCGGTTTAGGTAATAACCTTGTTACCGCCTATATGGTCGGTTGGACTTAATTGAGACAAATGGAATTTCCGCCTTTATGGTCTGGTTAAATATAATTAATTAATCGCTAAACATTGACAATAAGTGAGATTTCTAATTTTGAAATATTAAAAATGAATCCTTTAACCCCAGCATTTTCTTTCATTATTGTAATTTTACTTTTATTTATTTTCAAGTTATTTTTAATGATGTTTTGTTTAATTAAGTTTTTAGTAATCCTAGGTATTTTTCGTAGCTAAATACATAACCTAGGGTTGCGATGAATTCCAATATCACCGGTTTATAAGTTGGTTATTTTATGTTTTGGGTAATATTTGGTTTATTATTGAGTCTTAGTCTTAATGCTTCTTGTTAATTGGCCATTAATAAGATTGATTTGGTAAACTTAAAATGAAATTAGAAAAGAGATTTTAGGTTTAGCCTTAGACTCAATAGCTCACAATCTCACCTTGGGGTAAATGTCTTTACGTAGATTTCCTTACAGGATATGAATATACCTGTCGAGCGGAGGTAGCCATAATTGGACCTTAAACTTAACGAATTCAGAGTTTCTTAATTAACATAGGAATATAGTTAATTAGGTTACTTTGGGTGTTTGCATCTTACCATCGGAAGAGGCTTTTGCATAACTTCGTGTTCCAGGTTAATAAACCGATATATTGCACAAACATGTGATAATCACTTCATCTTTAAAAGATATTGGAAGGATTCACAACCCTAGATAGTTTTATAATATTGATTTTTCCTTTAATTTACTTTCACACTGTTTTATTTACTTGTTTTAGATAAAAATCACCATCCAACCAAAAATAATCAATTAGATACTCATAGATATTTAGCTTCAATAAATTAATAACTAAGTTATTAAGTCCTCGTGGGATCGATACATTTTATACTACTTGAACGATACGTGCGTTTGCGTAACGTGTGTGTTTACCATCGATAAATTTTTTAGCGCCGTTGCCGGGGAATTATTTATCTTTTACTATTAATTTTGGGGTTAGATACATTTACTTGTATCTAATTTTTTTACTTATTATATCTGTTTTCTTGTGTTTCAAGTTCTCAGACACTACATGAGAAGAACCAGAAGCTTTGAAATCTGACTACTTGACCCAGAAATTGAAAGAACCATCAGACAATTGAGAAGGGAAAGTCATCAAGGTCAAGAAGCATTGATCAATATGGAACCTGAACCGTTGGAAGTTGCACCACCAATTCCTATTCGAGACTGAACTATTCCAGTGGTGACGGCTTCATTATATGTATTGTACTTCCTCCCTTTTTAGCAAATGCGTGTGATATCAAAACATGCATTCAGATGATACAGCAGTCAGTTTAGTTTGGATGGAATGCAACTGAAGATCCTAATGCCCACAACAGAAACTTCCTGAAAGTTTACGGCAAATTCAATTACAACAAAGGGGCTGAAGAAGTAATGAAACTGCGTGTTTTCCCATATTCCTTGAAAGACAGAGCTAAGACTTGGCTACATTCACTACCAGCAGGTTCTATCACAACTTGGAACACTCTAGCCACCAAATTCCTTGCAAAGTACTTTCCCCCAGCCTGAACAGCAAAGTTGAGGAATGACATTACATCTTTTGTCCAACATGACTCAGAATCCCTCTGCGAAGCTTGGGAAAGATACAAGGAATTGCTCAGAAAATTTCCTCACCATGAGATTGCAAAATGGCTACAAGTCCAAACCTTCTATAACGAACTTTCTGAACTGATGAGAACTACAATTGATGTTGCTGCTGGAGGAGCTTTAATGGAAAAATGAGAAGATCAAGCCTGGGACTTAATTGAAAAAATAGCCAACAAAAATTCTTTGTGGCCAACTGAAAGAAACATGATTCAATGAATAGTAGGAATCCACGAAGTCGGAGCCAACACAGCAATGAATGCCAAGCTAGAGCAGATGTGAAAATTCATAGAAACATTTAGCACGTAAGTTGTAAACATCGCCGGTGCCATAAGTTCACCATATGGAGGAGCACCATAGCAAATAAACATGATGAGACGATGAATTATGTCAACAATTTCAACAGACAGAGGAACAATCCATACTCCAACACCTACAACCCATGGTGGAGGAATCATCCCAATTTCGCATGGAGCAACAATTTAGGGCAAGAGAACAATCCACCACCCGGATTCCAACATCAGAACAAAGGCCATGAGTATGAAAAAAAACCAGAAATAAAAGAAATGCTTATAGAGATGTTCAAAAAGCAAGAAGACAATTACGATGCTTTGTTTCAAGCCCAAGCATCATTCAATCAAAGCCAATCAGCATCTATAAAGGCACTGGAAAATCAAATAGGACAACCGGCTAATGCTTAGAGTTACAGACCGCAAGGTACCCTCCCTAGCACACATAACCAAATCCTAGAAACCAAGGAATGAGCAATATCAAGCCATTACTTTGAAAAGCGGTACTGAAATCAACAAAGATGTTGGAATCAAGGCATCCACTGAGGAAGTTCTAAAAGAAAGCAGTGAAGCGGAACCACATATGGAGTAAAAAGAGAAAAGAAAATGATCGAGAAATATTCACTCCACCTCCATATTTTCCATAGCGTCTCCAGAAATGTTAACTCGACAAGCAGTTTGCTCGATTCCTGGAGATCTTCAAAAGGCTGCATATCAATATTCCATTTGCGAAAGCATTGGAACAAATGCCCAGCTATGTCAAATTCATGAAAGATATTCTATCACGAAAGCGGAGATTGGGAGATTACGAGACAATAGCATTGATAGAATAATGCAGTGCCACCATTCAAAGGAAGCTTCCCCCAAAGTTGAAAGATCCTGGAAGTTTCACCATCCCTTGTACCATAGGAGAATATTACTTCGGTAAGGCTTTGTGTGATTTAGGTGCAAGCATTAACTTGATGCCTTTGTCTATTTACAGGAAACTGCAGATTGGAGAAGCAATGCCCACCTCAGTTACTATGCAGCTTGCTGACAGATCTCTCACATTTCCGATAGGTGCAGTGGAAGATGTATTAGTTAAAGTCAAAAAATTCATTTTCCCAATAGATTTCATTATCCTTGACATGGAAGAAGACAAAGATGTATCTATCATCCTTGTAAGACCATTCTTGACTATAGGTAGAACTATTATTGATGTACAAAAAGGAGAACTAACTATGAAAGTGTAGGACCAATAAGTTACATTCAATGTTTTCAAAGCCATGAAATTCCCGAATGATGAAAAAGAGGAGGAATGTTTCAGAATTGATGTTGTAGATAGTATCATCCAGGATACTGATGCAATGCAACTTGTCACGGATAAACTTGAAGCTTGCATCACCAACATGACTGACAGCGAGCTAGATGATGAAATTCTGAAATGTATCAACTATCTTGACATACCCTTTTGCTTCAAATCGACACCACAAGTTGAAATTTTGGAACTACCGAAAAAAGAGCAAATCAAGCCTTCGATTGAAGAACCACCACAGCTAGAACTAAAGCTACTTCCGAGCCATCTCAGATATGCATTCTTAGGAAACTCTTCTTATTTACCTGTGATTATTTCTTCGTCTCTAACATTAGAGCATGAAGATAAGTTGCTAAGAGTGTTACGAGAACACAAGAAATCCATTGGCCGGACTGTTTTGGACTCGATTAGCGCCCAAACGCACTACAGAAATAGCCCCTGAAATGCGTGGACTATGGTTGTGTTTTGGTTCTGATTTTTCACTTCAAAATAACCCCAACAGAGTCCCAAAACATCACAAAATGTTCCAAAAAAAACTGGATTAAAACGAAACCAAAACAAGTTCTGTTTCACCAAGTATAGGGGCGCCAATGAGCAAAAATAATGCTCACTACCGTGAACAATAAGAAAGAGATGAAGAGGATGATTTGTTCAACACCACAAAGTCTTCCGAACTATTTCACGTTACCAATGGAAACTTGTGAGGGCAAGACTCATAAAATCAATCCCTAAACTATTTAGAGATGAATGTCACACAACAACTTTTGTTATTTTTCTTTTGTTCTTCTTTGGTTTTCTCAACAACTTGAGAGGATTTGGAGAAGAATAAGATGAAGGCTAGGGTTAGAATGAAAACCTTAAGCAAAAAAGAAAAAAAAAACATTTTCCTTTTTTATACTTAGTGTTTAATTTTAAAAAATAAAACAAACCCACCCCATTTTTACCCTTGTAAAAATCGGCCGTGAATGTGTTAATTTCAAAAATTTTGTAACAACATATTTACTTTCCATAAAGACAATATATATTACAAAAATAAAGAGTTAACACCTTATTAAAATGTGTAACTTCAAAAATAAAGCCAAGGGTTTCCAAAACACAAAATTGTAAAATTCCAATAATAAACTTACTTAAATTATATCAAATATAATTTAATTTTATGCATTTAATAATTATCATATAATTATTAAGATCATCTATAACTTTTAATATATAGTTCCAAGTGTGAAAAAATAATATTATTAATCATATTAATAATAGTTATACCTTTGTGAGTATACAATTGGACTATCCAATTATACTAAATCCGCTATAGTAAATCGAGCTAGTACGGGGACCAAATGGACCTACGGTTCCGAGCCTTAATAATCTCGAAATATTAATTAAACTCTTAATTAAATATTTCGAATTATTAACTTCGGGTTATTCCACTAAAAACCGAAGTTGCACTCTCGTTGCCGCAAATGATATATTAAGCCGAACCAAGTCGGTGTTAATCGATATAGTCACTACATATGAATTGTCCCTTCACGAGTATCTCATAATTAGAGCTGGGTCATAATGTCTGTTATATCCCTCTAATTATTTATACCTTAAGTACCATTGATTCTCTAATGAACGATTTATTCATAACCATTATGAATTTTAATCTTTCTATTCGTAATAGAAAGACTTAAGCGCTCAAACCGTTCAAGTACTGAATCAACCCTTAAGAAAGATACTCCTCTACTTCTCGCAAGAAGGAGTGAACTCCATATCTATGTAAAATGTTCCCAGCTACACAACAGACCATGCCCCCAAAGTATGTAGCTATTGGTTGGGACTGCTACACCAACCTTACCTTTGTAAATCAAAGGACATAGCTTGCCATGCAGGAGTTCGTAGTACTCTCGGGATTAAGATCAATCCATATATGACCATATAGTAGATCGAAATGACTTTCTTTTTTAACGGATATTAAAATAATGTTATTTCCATCTGGGTCCAGTTCTATATGATCACAACATACAAGGTGCCTTCATTCTCATGTCTCTACATCGACGATCCCGGATCAAGGTCACCATACAATTATAGAATGGACCGTAGCTATAGATAAATCACAAATAAAGTACCCGCTTTGTTTGCTCTCTATGGACTATTTAAGATTACTAATTTCAAACTTAAATCATCTTGTGTATGACACTCATACACTAAGTCTGAAGGTACGTAAGTAATCTAGGGCATTTAAGATAATTTATAATATGCAAAAATTAAACAAACACTTTGATAAATGAATAATGTATCATTTTATTTCAAAACACATAAAGCCTTTTACATTACATGTAGCTCTAAGGCATACATCCCAATAATCTCCCACTTGCACTAGAGCAAATGGGATATGTCACGTAATCCTAGACCATTTAGGTGATCTTCAAACACTTTAGCTGACAAGGTCTTTGTAAACGGATCAACCATATTCCTTTGAATTTCCTCTCTATATGTTTTCCCTTCTAATGGCTTCTTGGTTCTTTTGAATTTGCCACTGCACCACTATTATCGCAATAAAGTGTGAGTGGTCTATTCATATCTGGAACAACTTCCATATCTCCCAAGAATTTATGGAGCCAGACTGCTTCCTTAACTGTTTCATAAGCTGCTACATATTCAGCCTCCATGGTGGAGTCAGCAATGTAAGATTTCTTTATACTCCGCCATACTATAGCCCAACCACATAGGGTAAACATTGATCCAGATATTGATTTCCTGGAATCGATATCTGTTGAAAATCAGAGTTTGTATATCCCATTAGGATTATATCCTCACCGGAATGAACAAGCATATAATCTCTCGTTCTCTTAAGACACTTGAGAATGTGTTTTACAGCCACCCAGTGATCCAATCTTGGGTTTGACTGAAACCTACTGAATACTCCCACTGCAAAACAGATGTTCGGTCTCGTAAATAACATAACATACATGAGACTACCAACTGCTGAGGCATATGAGATATGTCTCATTTCCTCAACATCTTGAGGTGTCTTAGGAGACTGTTCATTTGACAAATGAATTCCATGCCGATAAGGCAAATTGCCTTTCTTGGAATTCTACATCCCAAATAGCACAAGGATCTTGTGGATATATGATGTCTGAGACATAGCTAACAGTCATTTCTTGCGTTCACGAAGTATCTGAATCCCAAGAACATAACTGGCCTCTCCCAAATCCTTCATTTGGAATTGGTTAGCTAGCCAGGTTTTCACGTCCGATAATATCTTTACATCATTCCTAATGAGTAAAATATTATCGACGTATACAACAGAAAAAACCATCTCCCCGTCAATGATGCGCTTGTATACATAAGGCTCATCAACATTCTGCTCAAAATCATAAGACTTGATCGTGGTATCAAATCTTATATTCCAAGATCGAGATGCCTACTTAAGTCCATAAATGGACCTTTGCAACTTGAAAACCTTTTGCTCTTGATCTTGGGCTAAGAACCCCTCTGGTTATATCATATAGATATTCTCATTAAGATTGCCATTCAAGAATGCAGTCTTGACATCCATTTGCCAAATTTCATAGTCACAATATGTGGCAATCGATAGAAGAGTGCGGATGGATTTGAGCATGGCTACTGGTGAGAAAGTTTCCTCATAGTCAACTCCCTCTTTCTGGGTATAACCCTTGGCCACTAGCCTAGCCTTGAAGGTCTGTACCTTCCTATCTGCTCCTCTCTTCCGCTTGTAGATCCACTTGCAACCTATAGGTTTCACCCCATCAGGTTGGTCTACAAGTTCCCAGACTGAGTTGGAGTACATAGACTTCATCTCTAGGCTCATGGCTTTGAGCCATTCCTCTTTATCAGAATCATCCATTGCACTATGATAGGTCAATGGATCATCTATTCCATCGATGGATGTGACAATTTGTGCCTCTCCAACTCCAAGATAGCGATCAGGATATCGTACAACTCTCCCACTGCGTCTAGGTGGTAGATCATTCTGATGAGCTTGCATTTGATGCTCAGATGTCAAAGGTGATATGTATTTGTCAACTATCACTGACGATGGTGTGTTGGTCGAACCAACAAGTAACTCCTTGAGTAAAACTTTACTTCGAGGCTTGAAATCCCTCATATAGTCCTCCTTTAGAAACACAGCATTTATCGATACAAACAATTTGTTATCATCAGGACTATAGTAGAATCCACCCCTAGTCTCCTTAGGATAGCCTACAAATAGGCACACATGAGAACGTGGCTCCAACTTTGTAGTCTTATTCTTCAGCATATGTGCTGGACACCCCCATATGCGGAAATGTCATAAACTAGTTTTACAATCATTCTAAAACTCTAAGGGAGTCTTAGGAACAGACTTAGATGGAACTACATTAAGGATATGCTTTGCAGTTTGCAGTGCATATCCCCTGAACGAACTAGGTAGTGAGCTATAACTAAACATAGATCTCATCATGTCTAGTAGGGTATGATTTCTCCTATCTGCAACACCATTTTGTTGTGGTGTTCCAGGTGTTGTGAGCTGGGATACTATCTCATACTCAACTACGAATTCCTCGAAATCTCTATCAAGGTATTCTCCTCCATGATCTGATCGTAGAGTTTTGATTATTTTACCCAACTAGTTCTCAACCTCAATACGATGCTCTTTGAACTTTTCAAAAGTATCTTACTTGTGCTGGATTAGGTAAACATACCCATATCTTGAATAATCTTCAATAAATGTGACGAAGTATTCATAACCACCTCGAGCTCTTACATTTATCGGTCCGCAAATGTCCGAATGTATTAGCTCAAGTGGTTGACTGGCTCTTATACCTTTTCCAATAAAAGGACTCTTGTTCATTTTTCCTTCTAAACAAGATTCACAGACTAGTAAAGTTTGGAGCTTTAACTGGTTTAAGGCTCCGTTCTTTATCAATCTGTCTATTCGGTCAAGGTTGATATGACCAAGTCTAAGATGCCATAGATATATGTCATCATGAGAAATCTTTGGTCGTTTAGTTTTAGGTTTCTCAACCTTAAATATTTCAGCGTTGAGCACTGATCTCTGTGTTAACGGTCTTAACACATACAAGTTATTTTCTGAGTTTCTTGTGCCAATGGTTAATCCATTTCTACCAATAATAACTAAATTGCTATTAAAATAAACTAAATAATCATCATCCAAAAGTTTATAAACATAAATCAAATTCCTGCGAAAACCAGGAATGAATATCACATTGTTCAAATTTAAATAACTGTTATTTGTAAAATATAAACTAGAAACTCCCACTACTCTTCCTGAAACGGCATCCCATGTCCCGACCCTCATGGTATAGTAACATTCAGAAAAATCCCTCCACGAGTCAAGTAGCTGCAAAGAAGAACAAACATAGTTAGTGGCTCCAGATTCAACAATCCAGGACGGATTTATCATCCTCCACTCACAAAGATTCAATAACGAGTAAATCATATTTACATGTTTCCTTTTTCTCCTTCAGCTCAGCAAGGTATTTAGGACAATTCCTTTTCCATTGCCCATTCTTGTTGCAGTGGAAACATTTTCCCTTGGGTTTGGCATCCTTGGAGCCTTGTTCTTCTTCTTCATGGGCTTTGCCTTAACCTTCCCAGTGCTATTCTTCTTCATCTTTGCAGATTTAGAAGACTCGGCAACATTTGCCTCAGCATCGGACTTACGAGGATCCACTCATGGACTCGTAATGGGTGAGCTCATTAAGCAGTTGGGTCAAAGTAAAAGTCAACTTGTTCATAACATAATTGCTTTTAAACTGCAGGAAACTCTTCGGAAGAGTTTCCATAATCATGGTCACCTGGCTATGCTTGTCAATACGAGCTCCATGGGTTTAGCAGTTTTGAGATAGGTCATCACCCTCAAGACGTGGTCTCGAACTGATGTCTCATCCTTCATTCTAGCAGTCATCGCTGAGACCATGGCCTCATGACATTGATGATTTGAAGGTTGCCCAAACATGCCCTGCAATGACTCCATCATCTGAGATGCTGAAGCCATAGGTTCATGCTTTGCACCAAGAACTTCAGACATCCCTACTAGCAAGTAGCAGCGGGCTTTCTTATTAGTTGCGACCCATTTCTGGTAGGTATCGCTCACAACTTGGCCAGCATTTCTGGCCAGCTCGGGAGGACTCTCCTCCGTCAGGACAAACTTTAGGTCTTCGCATACCAGGATAGTGTTCATGTTACTTTTCCACTTAACATAATTTTCTCCCGTTAATTTATCGTTTGAGAGTATGGAAATAATTAGAGAAACCATGGCTGCAAAATAAAATAAACATGCATTTAACATTCATTCATCGTATATTAAAATCATCAAATAATTTTGGCATAAAATTAAACATGATACATGAATCCATGAATAACGAATTAGAAACCTAAGAGAATTACTATGCCACGGAAATCTATCATCCCACAAGTAAGTGTCGTCGTAGGATAGGTCAAGTACTTCTATGATAGATCGAGACAATCTCTGTCGATTAATAAATGCGGGAATAACTCTTATTCCTATATTAAACAACTACTGTTTCATTCGATCAAGGAATTTTATTAACAGTTAATTATTCTTTTGTGAGTGTGACCCACCGTTTCGGGATTCTCGGACTTAACGAGTGAAGTGTCGCCGTAAGGTAGGTCAATTCACAAGATACATCTAGAATCTATATCCTCTCGGAATCCAAACCTGAAATTGACCGAAAATGGACACCATCCGTAGGGGGACGAAAGCAAAGCCGTCTCGAGGCATCTTTTGAATCTCATGTTTTCGGACTAACAACGGAGATCGCGGGATATACTGTCGTATATCCCTCTCTCACTCACTATTTTAAAATTAAGGTTTCTATTTATAAAATATCTAATATTTTAATTTAACTAGTGTAAATAAATTTATGGCGGCTAAATCATAACTTTTATTTGCACTATTTCACCATTAGTGACCTAACCAATTTTAACTCTTAAAATTTATATCATTAATTATCCATTAGTCTCTACTAATTATATTATTCAATTAAACTAATTTAATTAGAGTGATATTAGTGACCTATTATATTTTAACTATTAAAATATTAGAACACTAATAGGTTTAAAATTTTATAATACTAAAATGGTCAAGATTTATATTAAACTATTTAATTAATCTTAGTGCATTATAAAATCCAATGGTACGTCGAATTGTATCCCGAGTGCAGACTATATTACCGTCCATTCGGATTCGGCTATGGAATTTATGTCCGGGTTTCCATCCTATATACCAATGGAATTTATTTTTCACATATTAAGCCCAATATATTAAAATTCAAATTTTAAACCATAAAACTAATTAATCAATTAATTATTTTTCCATGCATATCATAATCTAATTTAAACATTTTAAATCACATAAAATCATATTTCATGCCTATAATGACTATGCATCCAATGCATGTTATGGCATATAAAATGCAAGAGTAGGCACCCTAAGCTATATGACATGTTATTTAAACAATTCGAATTAAACAAACATATAACATAAAAATATTTTGCATTGACCGGGCTCTTATTTTTCCTATACTAATCTAATTAGTACAAAAATACCCAAGGCATCCCTTGGTCTTCAAAAAACGCTACAAGGTGGTGTTGGCTCCTTTTGCGACTTCGGTGGAATTTTATATTGGAAAATAAAAATTACAACAATTGTAAACAATGGCCTTATGGCCTTACATCCCAAAATCAAAAACAACTAAAAAATAAGAGTCGGAAAAATTTACGACCAATGCAAAATCCATTCATCACATGAAAAATAATAATCATTCATCATATGAATATTATTATACCTACTCATCTAAACATACATATCAATATTTATAACTCATATTAACATATTAAAAATAGTAACTTTAAATGAAAAGAGAATGTGTAAGAACACATTTTAACCTTGCTCTCGATGTTAATTGTAGGAAACGATTTCCTAGCGCAGCGGAAACGGTTTAGGCACACAGATCGGACTTGAAAAATTTTTATGCCCTTCTCCTTTGAATGCCGAATGCTACTGCCACCACCACTGAAATTTTGCTTCAGTTTTAGATAAAATTCCAACCCCGAAATAGTCCCTGAACAGTCCTAAACAGCCAGACAAAAACTGGACTGTTTTGGACTCGATTCGCGCCCAAACACATTGCAGAAACAGCCCCTAAAATGTGTGGATTATGGCTGTGTTTTGGTTCTGATTTTTCACTTGAAAACAGCCCCAACACAGCCATAAAACATCTCAAAATGTTCCAAAAAAAATTGGATTAAAATGAAACCAAAACGAGTTCCGTTTCACCAAGTATAGGGGCGGCAATGAGCAAAAATAATGCTCACTACCGTAAACAATAAGAAAGAGATGAAGAGGATGATTTGTTAGTCACCACAAAGTCTTCCGAACTATATCTCGTTACCAACCAAAACTTTTGTGGGCAAGACTCACAAAATCAATCCCTAAACTATTTAGAGATGAATGTCACACAACAACTTTTGTTATTTTTATTTTATTTTTCTTTTGTTCTTCTTTGATTTTCTCAACAACTTGATATGATTTAGAGAACAAGAAGATGGAGGCTAGGTTTAGAAAGAAAGGCTTAAGCAAAAAGAAAAAAATATTTTCCTTTTTCATACTTAGGGTTTAATTTTACAAAATAAAACAAACCCTTCCCATTTTTACCCTTGTAAAAATCGGCCATACATGTGTTAATTTCAAAAATTTTGTAACAACATATTTACTTTCCATAAAGACAATATATGTTACAAAAATAAAGAGTTAACACCTTATTAAAATATGTAACTTCCAAAATAATGCCAAGGGTTTCAAAAACCCAAAACTTTGAAATTCTAATAATGACCTTATTCTAATTATATCAAATATAATTTAATTTTATGCATTTAATAATTATCGTATAATTATTGAAACCACATATTAACTTTTAATATATAGTTCCAAGTGTGAAAAAATAATATTATTAATCATATTAATAATATTTATACCTTTGTGAGTGTATAATTGGACTATCCAATTATACT
>SKCR01021726.1:0-219226 GCA_019454045.1 Zanthoxylum bungeanum | reverse complement strand
CTGGAAAACTTAGGAATGATATCACATCCTTTGTGCAACAAGACTCAGAAACTCTCTACGAAGCTTGGGAAAGGTACAAAGATTTACTCCGGAAATGTCCACACCATGATATTCCAAAATGGCTTCAAGTCCAAACATTCTATAATGGACTTTCTGGAATAATGAGAACCACAATTGATGCTGCTGCTGGAGGAGCTTTAATGGTAAAAGGAGAAGATCAAGCCTGGGAACTAATCGAAGAAATGGCCAACAAAAATTCCTTGTGGCCAACTGAAAGGAGCATGATCCAAAGAATTGCAGGAATTTATGAAAGTGGAGCTAATACAGCAGTCAATACCAAGCTAGATCAGATATGTAAATTTATGGAGACTCTTACCACTGGATCCACAAGTTCACCATATGGAGGAGCACCAGAATCAAACCAACTTGAAGAAACTGTGAATTTTGTCAACAATTTCAATAGGCAGGGGAACAATCCATATTCCAACACCTACAACCCAGGGTGGAGGAATCATCCTAATTTTTCTTGGAGCAACAATTCAGGCCAATAGCGGAACTATCCACCACCTGGATTTCAGCAACAGAACAAAGGCCAGGATTAGGCAAATGAACCAGGATTAGCAGAAGTGCTGGCTCAGTTAAAGAAGTACGATGTTATATTTCAGAGCCAATCAGCTTCCATCAAAGCACTGGAGAATCAAATCGGACAACTGGCCAATGCTCAGAGTTACAGACCACCAGGAAATCTTCCCAGTAACACAGAACCCAATCCAAGGAACTGAGGGAAGGAGCAATGTCAAGCCATTACTTTGAAAAGCGGTACTGAAATCAACAAAGATGTTGGAATCCAGATGTCCCAAGAAGAAGTTCCAAAAGAAGCTGAAACAGATGGAGGAAAAAGAAGCAAAAGAAAAAGAACAGATCACTATCACTCACCTCCACTTTTCCTCAGCGTTTTCAGAAAACAATTGGACAAGCAGTTTGCTCGATTCCTGGAGGTTTTCAAAAAGCTGCACATCAACATTCCATTTGCAGAAGCCTTGGAAGAAATGCCCAGCTATGTAAAATTCATGAAAGAATATCTTTCTAACGAAAACGGAGATTGGGAGACTACGAAACAGTAGCATTAACGGAAGAATGCAGTGCCATTATTCAGAGGAAACTTCCCCCAAAGTTGAAAGATTCTGGCAGTTTCACAGTTCCATGCACCATTGGAGAACATTATATCGGTAAGGCTTTATGTGATTTTGGTGCTAGTGTTAACTTGATGCCTTTTTCTATTTACAGGAAACTGCAGATTGGAGAAGCAATGCTACCACCTCAGTTTCATTGCAACTTGCTGACCGAACACTTGCATTTCCAAGAGGTGTTGTTGAAGATGTGTTGGTGAAAGTAGACAAACTAATCCTCTCCTGCAGATTTCATCATCCTTGACATGGAAGAAGACAAAGAATACCTATCATTCTTGGGAGACCATTCTTGGCTACATGTAAAACTGTGATTGATGTGCAAAAAGGAGAACTGACCATGAAAGTACAGGACCAAGAAGTGACCTTTAATGTTTTCAAAGCCATGAAATTCCCAAGTGATGAAAAGGAAGAAGAATGCTTCAGAGTTGATGTTGTTGAAAGTATTGTTCAAAATACTGAGCCAAATCCCACAGATACACTTGAAGCTTGTATCACCACACCAACATGACTGACAGTGAGCTAGATGCTGAAATCCTGGAATGTATCAACTACCTTGACAAACCATTCCGATTCAAAGTAACACCACCAGTTGAAAGTTTGGAACTACCAAAGAAAGATTGAATCAAGCCTTCGATTGAAGAACCACCACTGTTAGAGCTGAAGTTACTACTTCCGAGCCATCTCAGGTATGCATTTCTTGGAAACTCTTCTGAATTACCTGTTATTATTTCTTCTTCACTAACATTGGAGCAGGAAGAAAAGTTGCTGAGAGTGTTACGAGAGCACAAGAAAGCCATTGGCTGGACTATAGCAGACATTCGAGGCATTAGTCCATCATTTTGCATGCACAAAATCTTGATGAACGATGAGTACAAACCCACAGTGAGCATCAACGAAGACTCAATCCAATCATGAAGGAAGTCGTGAAGAAAGAAATCATCAATGGTTGGATGCTGGCATCATTTACCCCATCTCAGCAGTAGTTGGGTGAGTCTATGCAGTGTGTACCAAAGAAAGGAGGAATTACTGTGGTTACCAATGAAAAGAACGCATTAATTCCGACCAAGAACAGTGACTGGATGGAGAGTATGCATGGATTACCGAAAGCTGAACAAAGCCACGAGAAAGGACCATTTTCCTTTACCATTTATTGACCAGATGTTAGACAAACTGGCAGGACATGAATTCTATTGTTTCTGGACGGATATTCAGGGTACAATCAGATTGCCATCGCACCAGAAGACCAGGAGAAAACTACTTTACATGTCCCTATGGTACTTTTCTTTCCGCAAGATGCCATTTGGATTATGTAATGCCCCTGCCACATTTCAGTGTTGCATGATGGCCATTTTCTCAGACATGCTGGAGCAGAGTATGAAGGTTTTTTATGGATGACTTTTCTGTGTTTGGAGATTCTTTTGACCATTGTTTGCAAAATTTGGAACAGGTTTACAAAGGTGCGAAGATACAAACCTGTACTCAACTGGGAGAAATGCACTTTATGGTGCAGGAAGGCATTGTTCTTGGACACCGGATCTCACAAAAGGGGATTGAGGTAGACAAAGCAAAGATAGAGACAATTGAAAAACTACCTCCACCAACATCAGTTAAAGGTATTCGAAGTTTTCTTGGACATGCAGGTTTTTACAGGAGATTTATCAAAGACTTTTCCAAGATTGCAAAACCTCTTTATAATCTTCTGGAGAAAGATGTGCCTTTCAACTTCACCAAAGAATGCCAGAAGCCTTTGAAATCTTAAAATAGAGCTGGTCCTGCTCCCATCATTGTAGCACCAGACTGGACCCTTCCATTTGATGGTAATGTGTGATGCTAGTGATTTTGCTGTAGGTGCAGTTTGGGACAACGCAAAGCAAAGATTTTCCACACCATTTACTACTCCAGCAGAACTTTGAATGAAGCTCAACTAAACTACACAACCACCGAAAAGGAGTTGCTCGCAGTTGTGTACGTTTTTGACAAATTCAGCTCTTATCTGTTGGGTCCCAAAGTGGTGGTCTACACAGACCATTCAGCAATCAAATATCTGATCACAAAGAAAGATGCCAAACCCAGATTGATCCGTTGGATACTTCTTTTGCAAGAATTTGACGTGGAGATTCGAGACAGGAAAGGGACAGAGAATCAGGTGGCAGATCATCTATCGAGGCTCGAAAATGGAGAAATAGCTGGCAAAGAATTGTCAATCAAAGAAAATTTTCCATATGAACAGCTTTTTGCCATGAAACAACAGGAATTCCCTTGGTATGCTGACTATGTCAACTACATTGTGACAGGAAAATGGCCGTTGGAATGGACAACTCAGCAACGGAAGAAGTTCTTCAAAGAAGTCAAACACTATGTCTGGGATGAACCGTACCTGTTCAAACGGTGTGCTGATCAACTACTGAGACGATGTGTTCCACATGAGATATCAACAATGTGTTGCACATTGTCATTCATCACCATATGGCGGACACTTCAGCAGAAGAAACAAAACTGCAGCCAAAGTCATACAATCAGGTTTGTTCTGGCCCACTCTTTTTAAAGATGCTTATCTTTTTGCTTTTCAATGTGACAGGTGCCAGAGAATGGGAAATATTTCCAGGAGAAACGAAGGACCGTTGCAAAACATTCTAGAAGTGGAAATATTCGATGTATGGGGTATTGATTTCATGGGACCCTTTGTTCCATCATTCGGAAATCTGTACATCTTGGTTGCTGTAGACTACGTCTCCAAATGGGTCGAAGCAATTGCACTGCCATCCAATGATTCAAAAGTCGTGATCAAATTCCTGAAAAAGAAATTTTTTCACTCGGTTTGGAACACCTCGGGCAATTATCAGTGATGGCGGCTCTCATTTCTGCAACAGATACTTCGATGCACTCCTATCCAAATACGGAGTTACTCACAAGGTTGCCACAGCTTACCATCCACAGTCAAATGGACAGGTTGAGGTTTCGAACAGGGAGATCAAAAGAATCCTAGAAAGGACCGTTGGATCAACAAGGAGGGACTGGTCAACAAAACTAGATGATGCATTATGGGCCTACCGGACAGCTTACAAGACACCCATTGGTATGTCCCCATATCAATTGGTGTTTGGGAAAGCGTGCCATCTACCAGTTGAGCTTGAGCACAAGACGTACTGGGCACTGAAGAAGTTGAATTTTGATTCACAAGCTGCAGGAGAGAAAAGACTGCACCAACTCAACGAATTGGAGGAGTTTCGTTTACAGGCTTATGAGAATGCCAAATTGTACAAGGAAAAGACCAAAAAATGGCATGACCGAAAAATAGTGCACAGACAGTTGGAACCAAGGCAGCAGGTGTTGTTGTACAACTCGAGGTTGAAACTTTTCCCTGGAAAGTTAAAATCTAGGTGGTCAGGTCCATTTGTGATCACTCAGGTTTTACCATATGGAGCTGTTGAGTTACTGGATCCCAATACCAACAACACATTCAAGGTTAACAGTTAGCGTGTCAAGCACTACTGGGGATAATCATTTGAGCGACAAAAAGAAAGTGTCACACTTTCAGATCCAGCCTAACGTTCAAGAAGTCATGTCTAGCTGACGACTTTAAACTAAGCGCTCGCAGGGAGGCAACCCATGCAATTTTTGTATATATTGTGATTTGGTGTAATTTAATTTTTGTGTTTAGTTTTTGCAGATTAAGTCATTTCAAGATGGAAGAAGCTCTCGCAAATCTTCACAAGCAATTTCATTCTCTCCCTCAAAAATCTCTAATGAAAGTTTACAAAGCTCGCTTAGAACGAATGAGGTTATTGACGATCCATGGTGTTCCCAATGACATTCGTTGGGTAATTGAAGCACGAGTCCGATTGGCAGGTGAGTCTTCTGACTCTTTTATTTCACATCTGCCTGGTTGTGGAAGAAGCACCTATGCAAAGAAACGTAGAGCTAAGCAAATGGATGTTTGTTACAAATGTGCACGATGGAATTGGAAATACTCGTTGTCGTTCTTTAGGAATGGTGTCTGATAATCGCGAAGACAAAATTAAATTCATTAGGGATGGCTTGAGTAAGGAGTCTTTAGATGATATATCTTCGACTCTTGAGACGCATTCCAGTGGATATGTTCATATAGCCATTCGCAAATTACATACACAATTTCAAAAAGATAGACAACTGTTAAGTCTCGGGAATCTTTCTCAAAAAGACCCTGTTTGCCAATTTATAAGAAAATTGGATGGGAAGTTTGTCCCTGACGCATAGACGTTAATCAAGCTGTAAATTCTTGTACATATTATATCTCTTTGTCTTTTCCTAATAATTTTGATTTGTTTTGTTGTTTTCTTTTATTTTCTCCGACAGGATCCAGATCTTTTTGATTATCACGATCTATTTTACTATTTTGCTACTAATCGTCATTTGGAAGATACTTGTGCTATTTTTACTCACCCTTTTCAGGTATTATAAATTCAATTCATCATTGCACTTTTGAAGACATCCAGAGTAAAAATGGAAGCCACTTCAAGAAGACGAGTTGAAAACATTTGTGTGTTTTGCGGTAGCACTGTTGGTACTAAACCACAATACATAGAAGCAGCACAGGAATTGGGTCGAGTCTTAGCTGCAAGGAATATGCACTTAATATATGGCAGAGGAAATCTTGGACTTATGGGGATCGTTTCAAAGGCCGCACAGGAAGGAGGCAGTCACGTTTTGGGAATCATCCCAAAACCCTTGGCAGAGGCAAATCTTATTGAACCATCAAACGGAGAGGAATTAATCGTGCAAGGTATGTCTGAACGACTAGTGGAAATGATTAACCGTGCTGATGCTTTTATTGCTTTGCCAGGTGGCTTGGGCACATTGGAGGAAATTTGTATTGTTACTCTGGGCGAACCTGAACATACACCAGAAACCATTATGCTGTACAACGTTGATGGGTTTTATGATTTTCTTTGTGTGTTCTTGATGATGCTCAGAGAAATGGGTTCATATCAAAACCTTTAAAAGAACTCCTATTTACTACTAGAACTGCTCCAGATCTAATTGACCAACTTATAGCCTATGAACCAAAAGTTGACCCTATCATTTCAAAGATAAATTGGTCCGAGGACGATCGTGGTAAGAGGCGTCGAATTAATCTGGATCTTAACCTTTAATTTCCTGTAAAATTTCAACGAACCAGGTATTATCTTCTAAACTCTTCTTCTACTGTTTAAGACATTGGGGACAATGTCTCATTTAGGTTTGTGGGGAGAGAAAATTAGTTGATTAATATCTTGTTTTTAGTTGTATGATTGTTTTTTGTTTTTGTTCCAATTTTTTCGAAAAATACAAAAAATTGAAAAATTTTCAAAAATTACAAAAATATTTTGCATTTTTTGTGTTTTTGTTTTGACTAAAGGTGAAATTGGTAAGAGATAGCCGAGAGTAAGGAATTTCTACTCCTGAGACGTATCTCAAACCTATTTTAAAACAAGTTAATTTTTGTTTATTTCCTTTTGAATTAATAAATTTGTGAATTCTCCATAAAACGGACTAAAATGGATCTTCTTATGCTCAGTTGGCAGGTATTATCAACATACATGGAAACATACAGACATGAGCTAAAATTGAAAAGTTTGTAATATTCAGTACTCTAGTTTAATTGGAGGAAGCATCTTAAAAGAGTGATGGAGTAAAAAAAAAAAAAAAAAAAAAAAAAAAAAACGTCTGAGATCCGAGTTATTAAGTCTGTAAGGGTGTTTTAACACCTAGTGCCCTAAAACCAACTGGTTTGGGAGTCACTGGCCCAAAGCTCGCTACATGGATCAAAGATGCTGTAAAAATATATATATATTGAAGTCTGAGTAATTAAGTTCGTAGGGGTGTCTTAACACCTGGTGCCCTAAAGCCAACTGGTTTGGGAGCCACCGACCCAAAGCTCGCTACATAGATGGAAGATATTGTATATAAATAAAAAATAGAGAAAAATCAAAGAAAAAATCATAAAAATGAGAAAAATTATTCCACTGCTACCAAAGGTGTGAAATCTGATAGAACTTTAGGACAAAAATATTACTCTCTTATCAACTGCACTTATGACTGTTGTGGGCAAAAATGAGTTGATTAATATTTTGTGGCTGTGTATATGGAGAATGGTAAAAATAATCGGAGAATTTACTTATTCTGTAATTTAGAAGAAACAAAATAACTAGTAACTTAGAGTAGAATTTCACCTGATTAGCCACTAACTTCTTTATTCTCTTTTCTCTTGTCTTTTTGCTTTTGTGTGCATTAGTTTTAATAACTTTTTACTTTTGTAAAATGTTTGTGGGTATCATTGCTGTAAACCCTCACGAGACTACAACTCGTCCACTAGGGACACCTAGGGGTTTAAAGGCTTGTTGCATATGCTAAATGCAACCGTGATCCCTACGAAAATGGCTTAGTTAATTTATTTATGTTATTTTATGTTTTGCTCGAGGACTAGCAAAATGTTAGGTTTGGTGGGGTGTGATGAGTGATAAATCTATCATTATTTCCCACTCATTTAACCTAATATATTGTATAGTTTCTTGAGTTATATGAATATTTTGATGTGTTTTGTGTTATTTTGTAGATAAATAAAGTTTCAGAACATTCTGGAGGTGATTTGGGGCAAAGCAGGAAAAATTGGCAAAAAGGGCATTTTGGTCATTTTCCGCGTCGCGACGCCCAAACCTTTAGCGTCGCGACGCCTAACTTGCACCGGAGTCTGCTAACGTGCGCCGGGTCAACGAATCAGAATTTGAGAAGTTTGACTTTGCTAACATGCGTCGCGCCACGTGTCACCATCACAGCTGAGATACTAACGAGCGCCGTGCCATGTGTCATCATCCTACGATGCCGACACACATAATTGCCACGTGTTCCACGTGTCATCCATGTCATCGCCACATCATCGGTCAACGAGTCAACTTTGCCACGCGTCGTGCCACGTCATCGTCCACATCAGATGGTCAACTGAGTCAACATGCCACGTCATCATCAGCCAATCACGCCGTTACACGTGTCGCAATCCTTCAGTGCCGACAATTGATCTTAGCCGCCTTGCCACGTCAGCGCCACGTCATCACCACGTCAGCATAATAATTGAGCTCTTAGCCGCCACGCCACGTGTCGCCTTATCCTCTTAGCCGCCTCGCAACGTGTCAAGCCCTCATTATGCCACGCCAACTGTTCCAGCGTAGCGACGCCAAAGGCCTTGGCGTCGCGACGCTGGAAGCTTACCCGCGCCTATAAATTGAGCTCGAGATTTCAGTTTTTGTTGTACCATTCTCTCTCACTTCTTTGATGTAATTAGGGAGTTCTTCTCTCTCTAAGTTTCTTTTAATTTAATTTTGTAATTTTTAATTACGTTATGTAATAATAATAATTTACTTTCTTATGTTACAATTTTTACTATTCACTATGATGAGGTAACTTCCCTATGCTAGGGTGAAAGGTAATTATTTTACTATTGCTATTTAGATTAATCTCCCTTAAATATAATATATTCACTATTTAAAATATTAACTTAATAAGGGATACCGCTATATTGGTCGGTTGGTAATTCATTTTAATCTAGTTTAAACCTGACTAATCAAGGATACCGCCAGATTGGTCGGTTGGTAATTTAATTTTGGTTCCGCCTTAATGGCTGGTTGGACTTAATTTGACTAATCAAGGATACCGCTAGATTGGTCGATTGGTAATTAAATTCCCTTACCGCCTATATGGCTGGTTGGACTTAATATGACTTAATCAGGATACCGCCAGATTAGTCGGTTGGTAATATTATCACAAGTTTATATATTATTTTATGGGAGATATCTAAATTAGTAGTAGTATAAATAATTGCTTTTACCTTAGCATTTTTATTTTATTTTACTTTTAAAGCCTTTACTTTACGCAATTACTTTTCAGCACTTTTATTTTATGGCTTTTACTTTTAAGTTTTTACTAGCCCTAGCTATGTGTCATAACTAAGTTAATAATCTAGGGTTGTGATGAAATACAATATCACCGGTTTATAAGGGTTAAATTATAATTTGGGTAATGTAAAGATTTATTTATTGAGTCTTAATCTTATGCTTTTTATTAACTGGCCACTAATAAAATTGATAAGGTAAACTTAAAATGAACTAGACATAGGGATTTTAGGTTTAATACCGCAGACTCAATAGCCCACGATCTTCCTTGAGGATAGATAACCATTTAATAGATTTCCTTACAGGATAGGAATATACCTGTCGGGCGGGGGTAGCCATAATTGGAACTTAATCTTAATGAATCCAGATAATTTGGTTGACATAGACATATGGTTCAATTAGGTTAAACTGTATATTGTAGTTGACCATCGGAAGAGGCTTTTACATAATTTAGTGTTCCAGGTTAATAAATCAATATTTTACCCAATTATAAGATAACAACTTCATCTTTAAATAATATTGGAATAAATCACAACCCTATATAGTTTTTAATATTGAATTTTCTTAAAATCTACTTTCGAACAATTTCATTTACTTGTCTTTAAATTTAGAATCGTCGCCATTTCAAATCAATTAAACAACCTGTTAGATACTAGTAATCATTTGACCTCATAAAATTAATAAGTTAGGTATTAAGTTCTCGTGGGATCGATACTTTTTATACTACTTGAACGATACGTACGCTTGCGTTATACGTGTGTGTTTACGCCGGTCAGTTATACTGGGTATTTGCGTCTGACCATCGACAGAGGCTTTTGCATATTTTCGTGTTCCAGGTTAGCAAACTGATTTATTACACATAGATAAGAGAATCAATTCATTTTATATTAATATTGTGTGGAGTCAAGACCCTAGATCTTTGAGTCTTTTCTTTTATTTTCCTTAGTATTTTCTTTTGAGTCTGTTTTTATTTTATTTAACCAAATCCACATTCAACCAACCAAAGGCAATCAATTCCCTTCTCCATATAATTAGATTCTTGTAAATAAATAGTATCAATAATTAATAACAACAGTAGGAATTAAGTCATCGTGGGATCGATATTTTTATACTACTTGAACGAAACGTGCGCTTGCGTTATACGTGTGTGTTTACGCACCGGTCATGTGATATTTGGAATATTATGTTAATAATAAATTAGTCTTTAAATTAGATTGGGCTAATTTGTTATATTTGGGCTAATGGGCTTGGTTGGCCAAGTTTGGTTTTGGACAATTGGGTTGGATCCAATTGGGCCTAAACCCATTTCCATAAAGTCCAAATATGACTTTTGGCCTTTAAAAATTTAATTGGGTCTAATGGGCCTAAATTGATTTTTGGCATAGGGTGATTCCTATTTGGGCCTTGGCATTTTGGGTTTGATCCATTATGGCCAAAGCCCATGCCTAAAGAATTAATTGAAAGCCCATTGGACTTTAATTGAATCGTATTTGGTGCTAATTGGGCCTTTGAGACCCATTTGGATTGGATTTGGAATCCAAGACTAAAAGACACTATTATAAGTGTAATTATTTAATTTGGAATTAAATATGAATTAGTATTGGATACAATTTAAATTGGATTTAAAATTGTAGTTCGAGATAATTCAAGAATATGTACTATGAGTATTTATTCATAAACGAGTTGGACTCGCGCAAATCAAATCGTTGTATGAACATTGGATGGTCATTAATTCAAAGATTAATTAATTGGATTAGATTGATTGAACAACATGCTTTGTGTGAATACTAGGATGTATTTATATGAATAATGTAAATAAGATGGATATTAGTTGGGTGGGGGCAATTTTGGAAATTGTTGTAAATTTGGAATTTATTTAAATTGGACCTGCGTGTCCAGCCTTTCACCTCCTTATCTCTTTGTATTTCTCTTCTCACCAATTCCCCTCAATGCAAATGAGGTTTCTTTTAGTGTTATGTAATTGGGTAGAAGAATGTAAAGTGCTAGCGGGAGAGAGGAAAGAGAGAGTGATTTGTTCTAGGAACAAATTGTATTATATATCCATCCGCATATCATTATTATTTTAATCGCGCCTTATTATGCTTTTAGAATGCATGTTTAAGGGTGTATGATGAGACCTAATCAAAGATAATAAATTGGTTGCCAATTTACGCGAAAAACCCTCACTTTAATATTAAGTGTTTTCCTTCCATTGAGTGGTTATCTCTCAAGAACCAAGATTGGCATTGGTTTGTTGGACAAAGTCAAGATCATTGTCCATCGTGGATGTGTTTGAACCACGAAAGCTTTTTTTCATAACGCATGTCTTGGGCAGTTGTGATTTGTTGGCCAAAGTCGAGGTCACTTCTGTACATCGACGTGGATTACGAAGCTTTCCCACTGTCAATGGGTCACGCTTAACTGGAATCATTAAGCTTGTTGAGCCAAAGCCAAGGCTTAGTTGATTCAGAGGAAAAGGTTAGGATGATATATTAGATATATGTTTTGGACTTGGAGGTCCACCTACCGGATCTAGGAATTGGATGGGATCCAATTGATCTTAGAGATCTACCTAGTTAAGTTTCATACAGCTTGTTGGCCAAAGTCAAGGTTGTGTGTTATTTAACGGGATCCTAACCCACTAGGAAACTAGGTTTCCCGAGTACTCCACAGGGGGTTAGAGGCTCGCCGAAAAATAGTGGGAGGCCAGTATTAAATTTTCAATTTCATTTAATACTTGCTTACACACGCTCTTTTATTTTTATTTATCGTCGTTATAAATATATATTAGTTGGACTAATATCTTTTATTGCTTTCATTGAATAGTTGGACTATTTTCACACTACTCCACTTGTAATTGGTTATATAGTTGGACTATAGTAACCATTGCATTTTTTATTGTACCTGAAATCGTTGATAGAATAGTTGGACTATTGCAATCAAGATGGCTGGAAAGATTAGCGTTAGAGACATCGTCATGGGCGACAATGTCTTTAACAACTCCATGTCATAGTGAAACCTCTCGGGCCTAAGCCCGGAGTTGAGCAAATAGTAGAGCATGAGCTTTGGAAGACTCATTGTGATGATAACTCTAGTGTAAAATCTGTCATGCTTGCCGCAATGACTCCTCAGTTTCATCGTCAGAACAAATGATTGGATCTTTATAGTATGATGTTGAAATTGAAGAATCTTCACAGATCCGATCTTAGATCTAAGAAGCATGAATTGCACAAGAAGCTCTTTCGCTCACGTATGTCAGAGGGTACGTCTGTCGAGCACTATGTGTCGCAGATGATTGCTGACATCAAACAGCTAGGTCAGCTGGGCACAACCTTCGAGGCCGAGACTTCCATAGATTTGATCTTACAGCATCTGCCCGACTGCTGGGGCGGGTTCGTCATGAATTATAACATGATGAACCAAGAGAATGTTAGTGTCCTACACATGCCACAAGATCACTAAGATGATTTATGTGTGAATAAAACAAAGAGAGTTGCGGAAATACTCAGATTGATCGGATGAGTTTCAAGACTTTTTCTTTGTATTTCGGAAGCTCCAAGCTTTCTTTGTTGTTCCAAACTCAATGGTGAGTTTCCCTATCACCTTAAGTTGACTCCCAAAGTGCTAGCAATGGTGAATTTTTGAAACAAAATTCAAGGAAGAATAGAGAGAGTTTCGGCCAAGGCAAGGGAGAGAAGAGAGAGTTTGTGTTTTTGTGTTTTTTGATTTCCAAAATCAAATTTCAAAGTCAACTCTCAAAAGTTTAGTATATGCTTTACCAAAAGCAAAAGCCAAAGTGTTGGAGGGAAAATGGCATTAAATGCCCATCTACTTCCATCACTCAAGTGACTGGTGATGTAAGTTGGTGGACCCCACCTCTTAAATTCAAAATTCAAGTGGCTTGCTCAACACACTTTGGGCTCGGGTTCGTTTAATCCGATTAAACGAATTTTCCGTCGCGACGTAATTAAATCCAATTTAATTAAATAATAATGCCTAGCAAAATTATTACGAAAGTCGCTCGCGAATTAATTCTAAATTAATTCGTTCGCCCGAATTAAAATCCGATTTTAATTCCGCTTTGAAATCTGATTTCAATTAATATATCCAATATATTATTTAATCGATTAATTCCAAATTAATCGCGTTCTCTCTTCTGTTGGAATTTTATCCCAGATAAATACTTGCCGCAATTAATCCCAGATTAATTTTCTCTCTCATAATTAATACCAGATTAATTCTGTTCGAGTCAAATGCCATCGGTGAATCTTTGGGAAGCGACCCAAGAGATCCCTGGATATGTTGGCAGTAAATCTGATTGTCGGACTATCCGAACACGTGCGTACCCGGTACCACGTTCTTATCGATTTACAAGACATGGTTGGCTTCTAGCAAAGCACCGTGCCCACCCAATTCTCCAGAATTATTCAACGAAGAATATACAATCTTTATCCGGCGTAGTATACTAAGTATTGCGTATTGCGATCCAATATCGGATGTCACATGCTAGGCCTAGGGCTTGAATTGTGTCTGCCCCGTACGAAGCACATGTCAGATCACTAGCAACTAGTCTCTATAATCGGATAATCATGACCTAGTCATACTATCCCGATAGTTGCAGCAATTAAGAGTACCAATTATGCATCCTACGTGATCATCATCTCCATATGACTGAAGTGATACTTCCATCTTGACATCACACCCAATACACTACGATTCTTAGTATACCCAGAAGAGGCGTATAGACGACCAAAACCAAAGCATATTGATTGTCGCAAGTATTAGCGATGCAAGTCTCAGGTTAAGACCAAATACACCTACCCTGATTCGGATTCCCATAGACACATTGTCATACTACTAATGAGATTCTGAGGGGTCTATCCAGAGCGAAGCTTTTCCCGGTCCAACGGATAACAGAACCTCTTATCACACTTGCATAAGTATCCAATACTTAAATATATGAGAACTATGATGTTATGCTTCCATAACGCGTACAAGTGCAATACTAGCATATTCCGCATTATCGATGTCCAGTCTCGATAATACTACGACTAGGGATATTTAATGATTAAACCTTTCATGGATTAATATTGTCTCATATCTCATTAATCCGGTACTAATCATATGGACTTTTATCATTTATATATATAAGTAATCCAATTACAAAATGATAAAAGAGCAATTTCCTTTGTCACATAGTTAATTTGTACAAAGAACACCATGTCTTTTACAAATAATGATGCTATGGGTAATAATTATCCAACAATTTCCCACTTGGCCTATAACCAATCACTCAAGTGTCTAACACCTGAACTATGTATGGGTCGCTCATGCTTTTGCTGAGATATCGCTTTCGTCAGCTGATCTGCAAGGTTATCATCTGAAATGATTTTGTCGATCTTGACATCGCCACGATGTATGATCTGATGAATCAGATGAAACCATGAAAGTACATACTTGGATCATTGATGAGACAATAATTCTTTAGCATGTGCTGTAGCCCAGCTCAGATGCTAATATAACTACACATAATCCAATTAGGAATTTTATAGATCCAAATTGCTTCTTTTGTTGCCTCAGCCGCTGCAATGTATTCCGCTTTTGTTGTTGAATCAGCAACAGTATCTTGCTTGGAAGATTTCTATCTCACTGTTCCATTTGTTCAAACAAAATATGAACCCTTATTGCGACTTACAGTCGTTTTTATCGATTTGGAAACTTGCATCTGTGATCCCAGTCACCTCAAGTTCTCCATTTCCATAAATTAAGAAAGCATCTTTAGTTCCTCTAAGATACTTAATGATGTTCTTAACATTAATCCAGTGACCATCACATGGATCGGTCTGATTGTGACTCCACATGCTCAAAGCATATGAGATACCAGGTCACGTATATATCTTTCAATGTACGGGTTCTCGGAGAGTGCCAACAACTTTTATATCTATCCCAGTAGATCTTTATTCCTAGAATAAATGTTGCCTCTCCCAAGTTTTTCATGGAGAATTTTAATGAAAGCCAAGCTTTCATCGATTGTAACATGGGAATGTTATTTCCAAGAAATAATACATCATCAATGTATAAGACAATGAATGTCAGTGCGCTCCCACTAACTCTCTTATAAACACAAGAATCATCATCGTTTTGAATGAAACCATATATCATTATGATCTCATCAAAATATTGGTTCCAAGAACGCAATGCTTGTTTCAATCCATAAATGGATCGATTTAACTTGAAAACCTTGTTTGCATGTTTTGGCGTGACAAAACCGTCAGGCTTTTATTTTTTAAGGAAAGCGGTTTTGACATCCATTTGCCATATTTCATAAACGAAATATGTAGCAATAGCAAGCATTATCCGAATGGATTTAATCACGGCAACAGGTAAAGGTTTCATCCTAATCGACACTATGTTGATGATGATAGCTTTTCGCTACAAGCCTAGCTTTGTATGTTTGTATGTTGCCATATTTCATGTATGTCTTCACCATGAAGACTCATTTGCTACCAATAGGCACAATGTCTTCTGGTACATCAACCAGTTCCAAACTTGGTTGTATATATGGAATCCATTTCAGACTTCATGGAACTTTTCCATAAATGGAGTCGATACCTTGTATCACTTCCTCATACGTAGCCGATTCATATTCCTCAATAAGATTAATATTTCATGAGGTGACAATGTCTTTAACGGCTCCATGTCATAGAGAAACCTCTCAGGCCTAAGCCCGGAGTTGAGAAAATAGTAGAGCATGAGCTTTGGAAGACTCATTGTGATGATAACTCTAGTGCAAAATCTGTCATGCTTGCCACAATGACTCCTTAGTTTCATCGTCAGAACAAAGGATTGGATCTTTATAGTATGATGTTGAAATTGAAAGATCTTCACGGATCTGATCTTAGATCTCAGAAGCACGAATTGCACAAGAAGCTCTTTCGCTCACGTATGTCAGAGGGTACGTCTGTCGAGCACTATATGTCGCAGATGATTGCTGACATCAAACAACTAGGTCAGCTGGGCACAACCTTCGAGGCCGAGACTTCCATAGATTTGATCTTACGGTCTCTGCCCGACTGCTGGGGCAGGTTCGTCATGAATTATAACATGATGAACCAAGAGAATTTTAGTGTCCTACACATGCCACAAGATCACTAAGATGATTTGTGTGTGAATAAAACAAAGAGAGTTGCGGAAATACTCAGATTGATCGGATGAGTTTCAAGACTTTTTCTTTGTATTTCGGAAGCTCCAAGATTTCTTTGTTGTTCCAAACTCAAGGGTGAGTTTCCCTATCACCTTAAGTTGACTCCCAAAGTGCTAGCAATGGTGAATTTTTGAAACAAAAATTCAAGGAAGAAGAGATGAAGTTTCGGCCAAGGCAAGGGATAGAAGAGAGAGTTTGTGTTTTTGTGTTTTTTGATTTCCAAAATCAAATTTCAAAGTCAACTCTCAAAATTTTAGTATATGCTTTACCAAAAGCAAAAGCAAAAGTGTTGGAGGGAAAATGGCATTAAATGCCCAACCACTGCCATCACTCAAGTGACTAGTGATGTAAGTTGGTGGACCCCACCTCTTAAATTCAAAATTCAAGAGGCTTGCTCAACACACTTCGGGCTCGGGTTCGTTTAATCCGATTAAAAAAAAATTTCCGTCGCGACGTAATTAAATCCAATTTAATTAAATAATAATGCCTATCAAAATTATTACGAAAGTGGCTCGTGAATTAATTCTAAATAAATTCATTCGCCCGAATAAAAATCTGATTTTAATTCCGCTTTGAAATCTGATTTTAATTAATATATCCAATATATTATTTAATAGATTAATCCCAAATTAATCGCGTTCTCTCTTATGTTGGAATTTTATCCCAGATAAATGCTTGCCGCAATTAATCCCAAATTACTTTTCTCTCTCATAATTAATCCCAGATTAATTCTATTCGAGTCAAATGTCATTGGTGAATCTTAGGGAAACGACCCAAGAGATCCCTGGATATGTTGGCAGTAAATCCGGTTGTCGGACTATCCGAACACGTGCATACCCGGTACCATGTTCTTATTGATTTACAAGACATGGTTGGCTTCTAGAAAAGCACCGTGCCTACCCAATTCTCCAGAAATATTCAACGAAGAATATACAATCTTTATCAGGCGTAGTATAATAAGTATTGCGTATTACGATCCAGTATCAGATGTCACATGCTAGGCCTAGGGCTGGAATTGTGTCTGCCCCGTACGAAGAACATGTCGGATCACTAGCAACTAGTCTATATAATCAGATAATCATGACCTAGTCATACTATCCCGATACCTACAACATTTAAGAGTACCAGTTCTGTATCCTACGTGATCATCATCTCCGTATGACTGAAGTGATACTTCCATCTTGACATCACACCCAATACACTACAATGTCAGTATACCCAGAAGAGGCATACACAGAACCTGTTAAAGCTTCGGATGACCAAAACCAAAGCATACTGATTGTCGCAAGTATTAGCGATGCAAGTCTCAAGTTAAGACCAAATACACCTACCCTGATTCAGATTCCCATAGACACATAGTCATACTACAAATGAGATTCTGAGGGGTCTATCCAGAGCGAAGCTGTTCCCGGTCCAATGGGTAACAGAACCTCCTATCACACTTGCATAAGTATCCAATACTTAAATATATGAGAACTATGTCGTTATGCTTCCATAACACGCACAAGTGCAATACTAGACTATTCCGTATTATCGATGTCCAGTCTCGATAATACTACGACTAGGGATATTTAATGATTAAACCTTTCGTGGATTAATATTGTCTCATATCTTATTAATCTGGTATTAATCATATGGACTTTTATCATTTATATATCTAAGTAATCCAATTACAAAATGAAAAAATAGCAATTTCATTTGTCACATAGTTAATTTGTACAAAGAACACCATGTCTTTTACAAATAGTGATGCTATGGGTCATAATTGTCAAACAGAGAAGACCCTTTGAAAGTTGATTGATATGCTCAATGAGGCAGAGCCAGAGCTTCTAAAGGCCAAGAAGCGCGAGGCGCACCTTACCTCGACATCCCAGAAGGCCAAGGCTTGGCCGAAGGCTTATGGGGGTGTGAAGAAAATGAAGAAAATGGGCAAGGCCAAATCATTAAAGTCTTCTAGGAAGACTAAGGACATATCCCAAGACGTCTACCTACATTGTAGCAAACAGGGTCACTGGAAGCCTGACTGCCGTGAGTACAAGGCAGAGTTGAAGGAAGTGAAGATGGACAAGGCTCCGGCTTCAGGTATGTTTGTTACAAACATGTCCACTACTGGTCTTAAAATTAGATTTTTGATTCGGATCCCATTCTCTTAAGCAGTCGGATCGATCATGTATACCATGTGTTGGAAAGCGGCCGCGAGTGCGCAGCGGAAAATTAAAAATTATTTTGCAGCTTTCCCTTTGCCCAAAACCCATTTGTTTTTATTATTCTACAAGCCTAGGCATGTTACAATATATTCTAAGCATAAAAATCATAAAACATGCAAAGAATATAAACCTAAACATGCTAACTATCATAAGAACTCTAATTAAAATAAAGAAAGAAAAAAAAACTTACTTGAACCGACGACTCCTCCAGCCCTCCCTCAAATCTACAAGCTTTTCTCGAACTCAGCAAGCTCTTCCACGTTCCAAAGAGCCACCCAAGTGTGTGGCCTCCAAAGATGCAAACACCAAATCCAAAATTCAACGACAAGGCTACGCCTTGAGTGCACGAGTATTTTACCCTTGGTGCTAGCCTAGGAAAATACCTCAAAACTTTAACTCGAGGTTCCTCTAGTCAATTAGACTTAAGGATCCTCAAAATCAGTGGCTTACTCTTAAACTTTAGAGTTTCTCACTTATATAAACCCAAGATATGAAAGGTTTTGGTGTGAAAAATTGTGAAGAATTCTTAGGGTTTATATAGTGCTCCAAATACAACAAAATTAATTAAGAATCTGATGTGGGATAAAAGCTAATTTAATCTTAGCCATTGGATCTTAATTTAGTGGTTTAATGAGATTATAAAACCCTAATAAGAGTTTGGGCCGAATTGGAATTCAAAACAAATAACAAATTTTTTTTACTATTCACATGAATAGTAATTTTTTTATTCCAATTCCCAAAGTGCCCCTATCTTCATTCACCAATCCCTAAGCCACTATGGAATCTCATAAATGATCTGTTCAATAATTAAACACATTGAACCATTTATGAACAATTCCTACAGCAATCATATATGCTTATATATTTGTACTGTGCACTGTTAACCATTGATTTTGACTTTGTTGTGTGTGACCTTTTGGGTTCCCTTAAGTTGGACATGAAATGAATCATGATAATTTAATCGAACATAAATTATCCTCCGATCAGATGGTCGTTAAATTTCAATGACCAAGGTTGACATTTAACAACATGCCAAGGCCTCCAAATGAGAAGGAAAAATATATATACCCATTCTGTATGCGATTTACATATGATACGGTCCCTCGCCTCACTGTATCCCCACGTATTGACCTAGGGTACGGAAAGTGTCTACCCATATGGTCAAAGGTATGATGATGATAGTGTCATGAATCGTGCTAACCCAAGAATCTCACATGATTCTTCTGTTGTGGCCACAGTCTTAAGAACTGATCACGCATATCAACCCGCGAACTGGAATATTACTCTTATAAGAAAATATTATCCGAGAGAGTGGCGATTCTATGTTGTATCTTTACAAACTTCATGTGTTTCAACAAATGACCCAATCATACCCTTATGACCGGATCTTTTGAATCGGGGAAGAAGAATGTCAAAGTTATTTGATCCATACATAAGATTGCAAAGACCTCAAGTCTAAGGACTAGTCATATAATCGATACATGAAAGTTCTCACAGACACATGGGATAAACACTCCATATGAAAACTTTTGGTGGTCAGTTCGATGGACACGAGCAACTCATGCATCCATGTGATACACCAATGGGACGGATCTCCGCTAGTAGCCTATGAGATCGGCTACCCCACTTAAGGGCAGATCATATCATCATGCTAGTCTCTACGCTTTGTGAACGCCCAGATTATTCACAAAACTATGACTATGAATATTTAAGAGTAATGATTCTCATAAGGCGTGGAAGCCATCGTCTTATTACTCTAAGAGCTTTATTACAGTGTTGATGATTCATATAAGTTATGTAAGATTGCCATTTTATTAATTAATGAAAATATTACAAATACATGTACATATAGCCCATCCACAAGTTGGGTATAGAGCATATCCCTAACAATCTCCCACTTGCACTATAGCCAACTAGTATGAATCTGGACACCATACTCTCGGGTGTGCCTATCATACTTTTATTGAGTCAGCCTTTTAGTTAGAGAATCTGCAAGATTATCTTCTGTGGGTATTTTCTCTATAATAACTTCTTTTCTCTCAATAATCTCCCTGATGAGATGAAATCGCCTGAGTACATGCTTACATTTCTGGTGGGACCTTGGTTCCTTTGATTGAGCAATGGCATCCTTGTTGTCATAGTACATTGTGACGCCATTCTTTATCGCGGGAAGTACTTCCAGCTCCGTGATGAACTTCCTTATCCAGACTACTTATTTAGCTGCCTCAGATGCTGTAATATACTCGGCTTCAGTGGTGGAGTCCGCTGTAGTTGACTACTTTGAGCTTTTCCAACTTATAGCACCGCCATTTAAAGTAAACAAATATTTTGTTTGCGATCTACTGTCATCCCTATCGGTCTGAAAGCTCGCATCACAGTAACCAATGACTTTCATCTCAGAACAATCTCTGTATGTCAAAAACACATCCTTAGTTCTTCTCAGATACTTGAGGAATGTTTTGACAGCTGTCCAGTGTTGCTCACCAGGATTTGCCTGATACCTGCTCGTTATGCTAAGAGCATAAGAGACATCAGGTTTTGTACATATCATGGCATACATGATCGATCCTATTGTGAGCATAAGAGATCATACTCATACGCTCTCTATCTGAATGAGTATGTGGACATTACTCCTTAGATAATTTGATTCCATGACAAGCAGGTAAATTACCTCTTTTGGAATCTTCCATTTTGAAGCTTTTCAAAACTTTATCTATGTACGTAGATTGAGAAAGTCCTAACAACCTCTTAGATCTATTACGGTAGATTTTAATGCCAAGTATGTAGGCGTTGGTTTTAGCTAAGGTCCCGAGATCATAAACAAGCATGAAATATGTGCGAATACAAATCAATGAAGTTGCGGAATACTCACATCGATCGGTTGAGCGACGCGCGACAAACAAAAACTGAAAATTGCTCACTGTGAAGCTCACGGCAGTGGCTGTGTGCAGCTCACTGGTTTCGCCCATTTTTCTCCAAGTTTTGAGCTCCAAGCTTCGTCAAACGATTCCCGGCTCATTGGTGGACTTCCCTATCACATTCGCATGTCTCTCGGAGTGCTAGCTCTCTTGATTTTTACCACAAAAACCAAGCACTTTGCTTCCCATTTGCTTCTTAACTCACGGCAGTTCACTGCCAAGACAGAAGAAAAATAGCCCTCTTTGGGCGTGAGATGAGAGAAGAGAGGATGAGAGAAAATTGTGTTGAATTGGTTGGAAAAATGTATCTAATACACTTATATATTTTTCCAAAAAATAAATAAGTGATTTACCACTTTTGGCTTCCAAAAAGTCAAATGGTAAAGCTTTCCAACAACTCCAACAACTACCATCAATCAATCAATGGTCACATCACTCAAAGTGACATGATTTGACGCTTGATGTGACGCTAGATGCTACTAGCGATTTGATGCTTGATTTGACTTACGTGCCGTACTCGAATTCAAAATGCGAATGCGCTTGCAAATAATCTCGGGCTCGGGTTCGCTAATTCTAAATTAACGAATTTTCCATTGCGTCGTAATTAAATGATTACGCCTAGCGAAGTCACTATTCACATCGCTAACGAATTAATTCTAAATTAATTCGTTCGCCCGAATTAAAATCTAATTTTAATTCCGCGTTGAAATTTAATTTCGTTTAATATATCAAATATATCAATTAATCGATTAATTCCAAATTAATCGTATCTCTCTTTAATTGATATTTTATCCCAGATAAAATATCTCTTGCAATTAATCCCAGATTAATTAAAAGTGCGAGTCATACATCATCAGTGAATCTTCGGGAAGCGACCCGTGAGATCCCCGGATATGTTGGCAGTAAATTCGGTCGTCGGACTATCCGAACACGTAAGTACCTCGTACTACGTTTATACCGATTTACAAGACAAGGTTGGCTTCTAGCAAAGCACCATGCCTACCCAATTCTCCAGAAATATCCTTACAGGAATAAAGAATCTGTATCAGGCGTAGTATACGTAGTATTGCGTATTTCTGTCCAGTATCGGATGATCACGTGCTAGGCCTAGGGCTGGAATTGTGTCTGCCCCGTACGAAGCACATGTCGGATGTCTGGTAACTAGTCTCTATAATCGGATAAACATGACCTTGTCATTTTATCCCGATGACTGCAGTACTTAAAGTACTAGTACCGTATCCTACGTGACCATCATCTCCATATGGCTGGAGTGACACTTTCGTCTTGACATCACACACCCAACACACTATGATTCTCAATATACCCAGCATTGGCGTACACAGAACCTGTTAAAGCCCTGGACGACCGCAACCAAAGTATATTGATTGTCGCAAGTATTAGCGGTGCAAGTCTCAGGTTAAGACCAAACACCTACACCTGATTTCGGACTTCCATAGACACATAGTCATACTACCAATGGAATTCGAGGGGGTCTATCCAGAGCGAAGCTGTTTCCCCCGTACCATCGGTAAAACACAACCTCCTATTACACTTGCATGAATATCCTATACCCAAATATATGAGAACTATGATGTTGTGCCCTCACAACGCGCACAAGTGCGATACTAGTCTTTTACGCATTTATCGATGTCCAATCTCGACAATGCTCTGACTAAGGATATTTAATGATTTATCCTTCGTGGACTGATACTGTCTCATATCATTCTCCGTCCAGGAACAAATCATAGGGACCTTCTATCATTTATATATCTAGGTGATCTAATCATAAATGATAAGAGTACAATCTCCTTTGTCACATAGTTAATTTGTACAACAACACTATGATCTGTACAAATACTGATGCTATGGGTCATAATTGTCCAACAATCTCCCACTTGGCCTATAGCCAGTCACTCGAGTGTCTTACACCCGAACTATGTACGGTTGGCTCAAACTGCTGAGAAAAGACTTTCGTCAGCGGATTTGCATGATTATCATCGGATGCGATTTATTCGATCATCACATCGCCACGATGTATGATCCGAACGAGTCAGATGAATATCGAAGTATGTATCTGGATCGTTGATGAGACCATTAATTCTTTAGCCTGTGCTCAAGCCTAGCTCAGCTGCTAACAGAATTCTATCTAATCTAATTAGATTTATTATCGACCCAAAAGGATTCTATTGCTGCCTCAGCTCTAGCAATAACTCGCATTTGTTGTTTATTCGGTAACAATATCTTGCTTGGAAGATTTCCAGCTCACTGTTCCGTTATTCAAACTGTATAGTACCGTTTGCAACTTATAGTTGTTGTATCGGTTTAGGAAACTTGCAGTAGTGATCCCAGTCACTTCAAGTTCTCATTCTCCATAGACTAAGATAGCATCCTTAGTTCTCTAAGATACTAACGGATGTTCCTAACATCAATCCAGTGACTATCACTCGGATTGGCCTGTTTGTGACTCCATATGCTCAAAGCGTATGAGACACCAGGTCGCGTATATTTTTCAATGTACGAGTTCTCGGAGAGTTTTCTCGAAAGCCAAGCTTTCACCGATTGTATTTTTATGGGAATATCATTTCCAAGAAATGACATATTATCATTATTTATAGGACAGCCACTGTCAGTGCGCTCCCACTAACCTCCTTATATACACAAGAATCTTCTCGTTTTGAATTAAATCATAAACCATTATGATTACATCAAAACGATAATTCTAAGAACCTAATGCTTACTTCAATCCAAACATGGATCGAATAACTCGCAAACCTTGTTTGCTAGTTTTAGTACGACAAAACCGACAGGATGTTGTAAACATCCTCCGAAATGTTTCCTTTTCAGGAAAGTGATTTTCCCGTTAAGCTGACATATTTCATAAATGAAACATGCAGCATTAGCAAGCATTATCCAAATGGATTTACCGTGGTAACAGGTAAAAGGTTAAATCGTAATCAACACAATGCTGATAACGATACCTTTCCGCTAAAAGCCTAGCTTTATACGTTGGTATGTTGCCTTCCATGTATGTCTTCCTTGAAGACTTATACAGTACCAATAGGCACAATGCCTTGCGGTACATCAACTAGTATCAAAACATAGTTGATATACATGGAATCCATTTCGAATTCATGACACTTTGTCATAATAGGGAGTCGATACCTTGTATCACTTCCTCATACATCGTCAATTGGTATACCTCAAAAGATTGACATATTTACGAGGTGAGATCAGAAACCCATACCCCAGGTTGTTTTCTGACTCTCTCCGACTTACGTGGTTCTTGTGTATTCGAAGATTATTGGAATAGATTCATCCTTGATAAACTATTATGTTCCATTAAGATTCGGTGCCTGGAATAGTATTACTCTGATTTTCATCGAGTTTTACTATCCTCCCACTTACCACTGCATATCGGTATTCCTCTTAGGAAAACCGCATGGTGAGCAACAATCTAATTGTTCTCTGATGAGATGTATAAGTACTATACTTTGGTATCCCTAGGATAACCTATAATTGGCACTTATCCAATTTGGGTTTTAGTTTGGTATCATCCAAACGTATGCCTAGCATCCCAAATCATCAGGAGTGAGAAACCCGGTTTCTTTCCTGTTCATATCTAATATGAATTCTGTCTAACAAACTTTTATGGAACCTTATTCTAAATAAGTTCTGGCACTGTTAATGCTTATCTGTTGAAGGAAATAGTAGCTCAGAGCGACTCGTGATTAACTTTATCATGTCTAACAAAATTCGGTTACTCAGTTCGGACACACCGTCAAACTGACGTGTTCCGGGAGGAGTCCTCATTTGAAAGAATACTTTACTCTTTCAATTATATAAGAGACTTATTTCTTAAGTATTTTCCATTACGGTCTTACCGTGACGGTTTAATACTTTAGCCGATCTGTTAATCTATTTCGTGTCGAAACTCTAAAAGTTTCCGATTTGTGTTCTTCAAAAGAAACACATAACCATTACGCGAAGCCACATCCGTAAAGGTCACGAAATATTCATATCCACCTCTAGCCTAGCTAGACATGGGGCCACTTGCTTCACTATGAACTAGGGCTAACAGATCGGTGGCTGTTACACTTTTACCAAGTAAATAGTGTTTTAGGCACTTTGCCCAATAAACTAGATTCGTAGACTTTATTTGAATAGGATCAAATCAGTCCTTGTACCCACTCTTCAAAAGTGCGGATATACGAGTCTTGTTTAATTGTGTCCTAGACTACAATGCCACATATTAGTTTCTTCTGATCAAATCAGTTTGAGCTGTTGTTAGTTATGTTATATATTTGAGATTTTATTTATATTCAAAATATAAATTCTGTCATTCACATCTAATGTGTTTATCTCAATATCATCTTTATATAATGAAACACTTTAGTGTTCTAGAATATAAAGGTTCACCCGCAGTGGGTTAAACACCGATAAAGAGATAATGTTTCTAGTCAAACTAGTTATATTTTAACAGTTTCCAAATTTAGGTACACACCCGAAGGGTAGTTCCTAAAATTAGGTATCTACGGTTAAAACAGCGACTTTCGTCCCGTTTCCAATTCGTAGATTAATCTCAATTGAAGTCAGTATCCTGTTCATAATAGATTCTGAACATCAACATATATTTTATATCACACTAAGTATCTAAAATCCAATTTTATTACTAGTAGTGAACATAATGTTGACAAACACATTTGAAGTCAGTGCCTTGCCCGTTCTTCAATTCCTTCATGTCTGCCTTGTCCAAACGGCAGTCACGCTTCCGCGATCCCGTTTGCCACAATTTAGGCAGACATTTTGGGATATGTCCTTTATCTTTCCAGAAGACTATAATGATTTTGCCTTTGCCCTTTTTCACATTCCAGTAGCCTTTGGCCAAGCCTCGGGTTTCTAGAATATCGAAGTAAGGTACGCCTTGCGCTACTTGCCTAATTGCAAACTTTTGACTTTATCTCCTTGAGAATAGTCATTAACTCTCCAATAGTTTACAATTGCAATTTAGTACTTCTAAAATCTAAATATAGATTTATGAAGATCCTTCAATTTCAGTATCATACTTTAAGGATCTAATCCTTAGTTCTGATTCAGAAATTAAGGAGTCTACTGCGACAAGCTTAATGGATTAAGCACTAAAGTTGTCATTACATAAATCTTCCAAAGATTATGCTCTACTATTTGCTTAACTTCGGGCTTAGGCCTAATATGTTATTTTATCAAATAAAGTAACTTATTAGTTTCCAGGACCATCCTGAAATTTTATTCCCAATTTTGAAAATTAAACCATTTAAATACATTTTCCCTAGGATTATTCTTTAAATGTCAATCTTTCAATTTAATCTTGATTCTAATAGTCCAACTATTTAATCAACGATTTCAGGTACTATTTATTATAATGATTACAATAGTCCAACTATTTAATCAACTATAATTTAATAGATTAAAATCAATTATATTGATTACTATAATTCAATTATAAAATCAACTATAAATGAATAGTTTGATTACAGTCCAACTGTTAATTAAAACAACGTTTAAATATTAGTCCAACTAACATTTAATTTATTTGACAATTGATATTTGTTTGAGCGCGTATGACAAGTAATTAAACGAATATTGCAAATTCAATTCTTGCTCCCACTATTTTTCGACGAGCCTCTAACCCTCTGTCGAGTACTCGGGAAACCGTGTTTCCTAGTGGGCTAGAATCCCGTTAAATATCACACAATCTTGACTTTGGCCAACAAATTGTATGATAATTAACTAGGTAGATCTCTAAGATCGATTGATCCAATCCAATTCCTAGATCCGGTAGGGGGACATCCAAGTCCGAAACATATATCTTATATATGCCAATACATCCAATGTATTACCTAACCTTTTTCCTCTGAATCAACTAAGCCTTGGCTTTGGCACAACAAACTTAGTGATCCCAGTTAAGCGCGACCCATTGACCATGGAAAGCTTCGTAATCAATGTCGATGGACAAGAAGTGGTCTTGACTTTGGCCAACAAACCACAACTTGGACAAGACACCAATATGGAACAAAGTTCTCGTGATTCAAACACATCCTCGATGGAAAAAGGCCTTGACTTTGGCCAACAAGCCAATACCAGTCTCGGATCTTGAGTGAGAATCACTCAATGGAAGGAAAGACGCTTAATATTTTGTGAGGGTTTTTCGAGTGCAAATTGGCAACCAATTTATTATCTTTGTTAAGGTCTCATTATCATACACCCTTAAACAGACATTCTAAACACATAATAAAGCGCGTATAAATAAAATAATAATGATATGCGGATGGATACTTTACACATTGATCCTAGATCAAATCTCTCCCTTTTTCTCTCCCGCTAGCATATGTATTACTTCTACCTGTTACACTACACTTCTAAAGAAACCTCATTTACATTGAGGGGAATAGGTGAGAAGAGAATACAAAGAATATGGAGGTATAAGGCTGGACACGCAGGTCCAATTAATAATCAAATTTATTACAACAATTTCTAAAATTGTCTCACCCATCTAATATCCATCTGATATACATTATTCATGCATCGCAACCATGTATTCACACAAGCATGTTATCAATCAATCTAATCAAAATAATTAATCTGATAATTAGTGATCGTCCAATGTTCAAACAACGATTTGATTTTGCGCGAGTCAAACTCGTTTTTGCGAATAAGTACTCAAAGTACATATTCTCGAATTAAATTAAACTACATAATTAAATCCAATTCAATTTGTATTTAATTCTAACTCACTATTTAATTCCAAATTAAATATTACACTTTATTAATAAACCTTTACGACTTAAATTCCAAATTTAATCGTTACGGGTCTCAAAGCCCAATTAACGTCCAACGTCAATTTAATTAAAGTCCAATGGGCTTTTAATTAATTTATTAAGGCGTGGACTTTTGGTCAACTCGGGTCAAACCGAATAACCAAAATCCAATCCGGGAATTACCCCATAAGCCCATAAATCAATTTAGGCCCATTAGGCCCAATTAAACTTTAAAGGTTCATTAAGTCGCATTTGGGCTTTATGGAAGCGGTTTTGGGCCCAATTGGATCCAATCCATTTGGCATAAACCTAACTTGGTACAACCAAGCACAATTAGCCCAATAACAACATAACAAGCCCAATTTACAAAATAGGCCCAATTTAATTAAATTACAAAATCCAATTTCACATTTAATTAAACTAAAGTGTATAGCATTATTAATTACCCAAATCAATATTTCCAAAACACCAAATTTGTACAATTAATCATGCTCATTAATATTAAATCATGTCCAACACAATTTAATCAAAAATCAAACCCAATTACATGCTATTAGCTCTCGGCAATTGAGGGGATTTTGTGTCAGATTCGGTTTCAATCCAATTAAATCGACAATCGACATTAAATCAACATCCTCAATCGTTTCAAGTCATCCAATGATCAACGAAACAAAAAATCACCAAGACACTTAGGGTTATAACTCTCGGCCAACACCAAGAAAATTGGGGAAATTTGTTCCAAACACAATTTCAACAAATTGATCCAATCAATCCTCAATTAAAACAAATTTAAACATATTCATTCATCCAATTTCATAAATCATGCTCAAACACATTTTTACCCAAATTTTAACCCTAAGTTAATTTCATGCTTTAACCTTGCTCAAGATGCCATTGTTGGTTTTAGCTAAGGTCCCAAGATCATAAAGAAGCATGAAATATGTGCGAATACAAATCAACGAAGTTGTGGAATACTCACATCGATCGGTTGAGCGACGCGTGACGAACAAAAACTGAAAACTGGTCACTGTGAAGCTCACGACAGTGGCTGTGTGCAGTTCACTGGCTTCGCCCATTTTTCTCCAAGTTTTGAGCTCCAAGCTTCGTCAAACGATTCCCGGCTATGGGTGGACTTCCCTATCACCTTCGCATGTCTCTCGGAGTGCTAGCTCTCTTGATTTTTTCCACAAAAACCAAGCATTTTGCTTCCCATTTGCTTCTTGACTCACTGCAGTTCACTGTCAAGACAGAAGAAAAATAGCCCTCTTTGGGCGTGAGATGAGAGAAGAGAGGAGGAGAGAAAATTATGTTGAATTGGTTGGAAAAGTGTATCTAATACACTTATATATTTTTCCAAAAAATAAATAAGTGATTACCACTTTTGGCTTCCAAAAAGTCAAATGGTAAAGCTTTCCAACAACTCCAACAACTACCATCAATCAATCAATGGTCACATCACTCAAAGTTACATGATTTGACGCTTGATGTGACGCTAGATGCGACTAGCGATTTGACGCTTGATTTGACTTGCGTGCCGCACTCGAATTCGAAATGCGAATGCGCTCGCAAATAATCTCGGGCTCGGGTTCGTTAATTCCAAATTAATGAATTTTCTGTTGCGTCGTAATTAAAAGATTATGCCTAGCGAAGTCACTATTCACATCGCTAACGAATTAATTCTAAATTAATTCATTCGCCCGAATTAAAATCTAATTTTAATTCCGCGTCGAAATCTAATTTCGTTTAATATATCAAATATATCAATTAATCGATTAATTCCAAATTAATCGTTATCTCTCTTTAATTGATATTTTATCCCAGATAAAATATCTCCGCAATTAATCTCATATTAATTTTCTCTCTCATCTAATTAATCCCAGATTAATTAAAAGTGCGAGTCATACGTCATCGGTGAATCTTCGGGAAGCGACCCATGAGATTCCCGGATATGTTGGCAGTAAATTCGATCATCGGACTATCCGAACACGTAAGTACCTCGTACTACGTTTATACCGATTTACAAGACAAGGTTGGCTTCTAGCAAAGCACCATACCTACCCAATTCTCCAGAAATATCCTTACAGGAATAAAGGATCTGTATCAGGCGTAGTATACGTAGTATTTCATATTTCTATCCAGTATCGGATGATCACGTGCTAGGCCTGGGGCTGGAATTGTGTATGCCCCGTACGAAACACATGTCGGATGTCTAGTAACTAGTCTCTATAATCGGATAAACATGACCTTGTCATTTTATCCCGATGACTGCAGTACTTAAGAGTACTAGTACCGTATCCTACGTGACCATCATCTCCATATGACTGGAGTGACACTTCCGTCTTGACATCACACCCAACACACTACGATTCTCAATATACCCAGCATTGGCGTACACAGAACCTGTTAAAGCCGTGGATGACCACAACCAAAGTATATTGATTGTCGTAAGTATTAGCGGTGCAAGTCTCAGGTTAAGACCAAATACACCTACCCTGATTTCGGACTTCCATAGACACATAGTCATATTACCAATGGAATTCTGAGGGGGTCTATCCAGAGCGAAGCTGTTTCCCGTACCATTGGTAAAACACAACCTCCTATTACACTTGCATGAGTATCCTATACCTAAATATATGAGAACTATGTCGTTGTGCCCTCACAACGCTCACAAGTGCAATACTAGTCTTTTACGCATTTATCGATGTCCAATCTCGACAATGCTCTTACTAATGATATTTAATGATTTATCCTTCGTGGACTGATACTGTCTCATATCATTCTCCATCCAGGAACAAATCATAGGGACCTCCTATCATTTATATATCTAGGTGATCTAATCACAAATGATAAGAGTGCAATCTCTTTTGTCACATAGTTAATTTGTACAACAACACTATGATCTGTACAAATAGTGACACTATGGGTCATAATTGTCCAACAGTAGGTTGCTTCTCCCAAATCTTTCATGGAGAAATTCTGAGATAACCATTGCTTGGTGGCTTGCATCATGGGAATATCATTCCCGATGATTAATATGTCATCGACATATAATACAAGAAATACAACAAAACTCCCACTACTTTTCCTGTAAACACAAGGCTCGTCTACATTTTTGATGAAGTCAAATTCTTTGATTGTCTCATCAAATCGTATATTCCAACTTCTAGAGGCTTGCTTGAGTCCATAAATGGATCGTTTAAGCTTGCATACTTTATTATGATCATCCTTAGATGCAAACCCCTCAGGTTATGTCATATAGACTTCCTCTACGAGGTTCCCATTAAGGAAAGCTATTTTGACATCCATCTGCCAAATCTCATAATCAAAGTGTGCAGCTAGTGCCAGTAAAATTCGAATGCAACAGGTGAGAAGGTTTCATCATAGTCAATTCCTTGGATTAGTCTATAACTTTTCTCCACCAACCTAGCCTTATAGGTTTGGATGTTGCCTTCTGCATCAGTTTTACGCTTGTAAATCCACTTGCAGCCTAATGGTTTTATCCCTTCAGGTGCATCTACCAAGTCCCAGACTTGATTCTGATACATAGAGTCTATTTTGGATTTCATGGCCTCAAGCCACTTGACTGAATCAATGTCACGCATTGCTTCGTCATAACTGGTGGGATCGTCATTATCAATGACTTGATCATATTCCTCGTCAATATGGAAACCATATCTTTCAGGCTCATGTCTTTCCCTACCAGACCTTCTGAGTTCATAACCTTGTGGTTGTTCCGTCGCTGCCCTTTTGAGGGGCCTGGGGTTTAGTTCTATGTTAGTTTGTTCTTATCGTACCTCATCGAGGTCAAGTCTACTCCCACTATATTTCTTGAGAAGGAATTCATTCTCTAGAAATTTAGCATTTTGTGAGACAAATGTTCTTTGTTCATTTGGGACGTAGAACACGTATGCTCTTGAGTTCAAGGCATATCCTACAAACTTACATTTAACTGCCCTATCATCCAATTTGTTAGTTTGTGTGAGCTTGACATATGCGTCACATCCCCAAATTCTTAAATAACTAGGATTAGGACGTTTCCCAGACCATAACTCATATGGTGTTTGACTAACAGTCTTGGAAGGAACTTGGTTTAGTAGTAGTGTTGCAGTTTCTAAAGCAAGACCCCAAAATGAAAGAGGTAGATCCGTGACTAGCATAATTGATCGGACCATATCTAATAATGTCCGATTTCTCCTTTCGGAGACCCCATTATGTTGTGGAGTTCCCGGAGGAGTCCACTGGGAAACAATGCCATTTTCTCTCAAGTAATCTTGAAATTCATTGTTTAAGTATTCACCACCTCGGTCAGACCTTAGTGACTTAATACTTTATTAAGCCGATTTTCTACTTCAGCCTTGAAGTCTTTGAATTTCTCAATGGCTTCAGATTTGTACCGCATAAGGTACACATACCCATATCGCGAGATCATCGATTCGATAAAGGTAATGAAGTAGGAAAATCCACCTCTAGCGGTGACTGACATTGGTCCGCATACATCAGAATGTATGAGTTCTAATGTCTCTATTACACGCTGTCATTTACCTTTGAAGGGTAATTTGGTCATTTTACCAAGTAAACAAGACTCACAAGTTCCATAAGGTTTATATTTGAAGGGTTTGAAATACCCATCCTTATGTAGCTTAGTTAATCTTGTTTCATTGATATGACCTAAGCAATTGTGCCATATAAGTGATTCATTGAGATTATTCGAGTTAACGTTGTATATATTAGAGATTGAACATTCTTTGTTAGTTTGTAAGACATAGATACCATTATTCAAAATACCATCTCCATATTTTATTTCATTTAAATAAATAGAACATTCATTACACCTATTAGGCATGAAAAGCCTTTATTACATAAAGAAGAAATTGAAATGATGTTCTTTACTAGAGAAGGTACATAAACACAATCTTCTAAGTCTAAAACTAAACCATTCGGCAAAACTAATGAATAAGTCCCCACGCAAAATGCAGCCAGTTTTGCTCTATTACCCATGCGTAAGTCAACCTCCCCATGACGGAGTCTCCTACTGTTTCTCATGCCCTGCACATTGTTACACAAGTGAGTCCTACAACCGGTGTCAAGCACCCAAGTAAAAGGTTCAGAGTTTTGAGAATATAGTTCAATCATATACAACATACCTGAAGCATTGGGCTTCTTGGCCTCTCGAGCTTCCCTAGCTTCCTTGGCTTTCAAGGATCTGCAGTCTTTCTTCCAATGACCCTTCTTTCCACAAAAGAAACATTTCCCATTTCCCTTTTTCTTCTCCACCTTACCATTGGGCTTTAGGTGATCTAGAGCCTTGGCCTTGCCCTTATTTTTCTTTGGGCCTCGTGGCTTCAGGTTCGTACCCGTAAGCATGACAGATGTTTTAAGCTCCGGTTTCAAGTCCTTCTCTGCTTGCTTTATCAGATTGAGCAATTCTGCTAAAGTAGCTTCTTTATTAGACAGATGAAACTGCATAATAAAGTTAGAGAATTCTTTTGGTAAGGACTGAAGAATCAGATCGTGACCTATCTCATGATCCATGATGAACCCGAGGTTGGCCAATTTTTCAATATGGCCAATCATCTTAAGCACATGTCCACTAACAGATCTTTCCTTATACCTTGTTTGGAATAAGACACATGACACTTGGAATCTCACGGTATGAACGGAAGTTACATACAACTCCTTCAATGGAAAGATGATGGTTTGAGCATCCATATCTTCGTGAGCTTTCTGAAGTTCATCCGACATAAAGCCAAGCATTATGCAAAATGCTTGCTCATCATCATCGACATGTTTCTTCCAAGCATCAAATGTATCTTGGTCAGTATCTTCTGCGAGTTCAGGGGGAAATGGTTTTTCAAGAACATAGAAAAAAAAATTTGTCGTAAGACAATTTTAAGGTTTCTAAACCAGTCATTGTAGTTGTCCCATTTGAGCTTATGCTCATCAAGGATGGAATGAAATGATACTCTGTTTGCCATTTGAATATTTGTGAAATATTTTAACCCACCTGTTAAGAGAAAATTTAAAATTAAGAATATGTTTTCATTAATGTTTCATAATAACATGGGCTTTTAATATTATGAAGTTGCTCTCACTCAATTGTTTTAAAATTTTAAGCAAATCGCATCAACCCCAATATGATGGATTTCTTGTGGGCAATGATCCCATTATCATTATTTCATAACTCCGACTAGGGCCGGTCGTTATAAAATATGATAATTAGATAGGTTCCCAACCAATTTATGATATAAATCAAAATTCCTTGATCATTGGGTTGGGCAATCAAACATGTCATAGCTTATGCTAGTCCTTGTGGACACCCAATCTTTGCCACTAAGTTATAAGACCACGCCTAAGGGTCGTTGTGTCTTATGACTCAGAAAAGTCAAACCATTGTCAATAGTACGATTTAAGGACAAATTGGTATTGGTCAGTCTGGTAAAGCCTAGTCCTGCCAATACAGTTTAAGCCCTTTGGGTCTATACTTTACAATGGGAGGCAAATTTTAGACTTAAATTATTATTGAGGATTTTAGCAAGTTTAAGTGAATAACTGTCAAATGGATTTCTCCATTGAAAATTCCCCAGAATGAGGGTGGAGCGAACTCTCTTAAATATCCTTACCTCTTACGCTCTTATTGTCTTGGTGACAGGAATAAACAATAGATCGTCCAAATTAGTCCAACACTTTAAATATGCTTTAAGGTAAGCTTTGAGTAAATGATTATCTAGATGTCTTCACAGCTTTTCCTTTTGGCTATAAAAAGGTAGTGAGTGAAGGAAGACACCAAATCATTATCTAACTCTAGTAATACCTTTGGTTAAATTAACTTTAGTTTGGAAAGTTTTATTAACCATTGGTCCCAACCCACTTGTATCTTTTATAATGTCTTTTATTATAAACAAGTGATTTATATTTATTAGCCTTAAAGGTAATAAATCTCTAAGTTCATCACGGAATAATTACTTAGCTAAGGGATAAGCAATACACTCTCTATTTTTTAGAAAGTCTCAAGATGCTTGCACCCTAAAATAATCATGCCAATTCTAATCATACATAGAATCATCAAGTATATGAGTTTTAATATGTTGGAATTATTTTAGGCATTAAATAACTTTGATTAATATTTAATTATGATATTGCATTTTATTTTATTCAAATAAATTTACTATTCACATTTTTCTGCAGACGCGTGAACTTTAAATAAAATTTCACAATTCAAATCTTAACCAAATCATGCAAAACTTGTGCCTAAAATTAAGGTCAGGGTGTTAATTTTCCAACGAGCTTTTAAACACCCAATTTCGAGTTCAAATGAGAGATAAATAATCAAAACAAAAACGGCGCGCTGATACCATTGTTGGAAAGCGGCCGCGAGTGCGTAGCGGAAAATTAAAAATTATTATGCCGCTTTCCCTTTGCCCAAGACCCATTTGTTTTGATTATTCTACAAGCCTGGGCATGTTACTATATATTCTAAGCATAACACTCAAAAAACATGCAAAGAACATAAACCTAAACATGCTAACTATCATAAGAACTCTAATTAAAATAAAGAAAGAAAAAAAAACTTACTTGAACCGAAGACTCCTCCAGTCCTCCCTCCAATCTACAAGCTTTTCCCAAACTCAGCAAGCTCTTCCACGTTCCAAATATCCACCCAAGTGTGTGGCCTCCAAAGATGCACACACCAAAGCCAAAACGCAACGGCAAGACTACGACTTGAGTGCACGGGTATTTTGCCCTTGGTGCTAGCCTAGGCAAATACCTTCAAACTTTTAACTCGAGGTTCCTCTAGTCAATTAGACTTAAGGATCCTCAAAATCAGTGGCTTACTCTTAAACTTTAGAGTTTCTCACATATATAAACCCAAGATATGAAAGGTTTTGGTGTGAAAATTTGTGAAGAGTTCTTTGGGTTTATATAGTGCTCCAAAGACTACAAAATTAATTAAGAATCCGATGTGGGATAAAAGCTAATTTAATCTTAGCCATTGGATCTTAATTTAGTGGTTTAATGAGATTATAAAACCCTAATAAGAGTTTGGACCGAATTTGAATTCAAAACAAATAACAAAAAAAAAATTACTATTCATATTACTATTCACATGAATAGTAATTTTTTTATTCCAATTCCCAAAGTGCCCCCATCGTCATTCACCAATCCCTAAGCCACTATCGAATCTCATAGATGATCTGTTCAATAATTAAACACATTGAACCATTTATGAACAATTCCGACAGTAATTATATATGCTGTTATATTTGTACTGTGCACTGTTAACCATTGATTTGACTTTGTTGTGTGTGACCTTTTGGGTTCACCTCAAGTTGGATATGAAATGAATCGTGATAATTTAATCGAACATAAATTATCCTCCGATCAGATGGTCGTTCGATTTCAATGACCAAGGTTGACATCTAGCAACATGCCAAGGCCCCCAAATGAGAAGGAAAGATATATATACTCATTTTGTATGTGATTTACATATGATACGGTCCCTCGCCTCACTGTATCCCCACCTATTGACCTAGGGTACGGAAAGTGTCTACCCATATGGTCAAAGGTATGACGTTGATAGTGTCATGAATCGTGCTAACCCAAGAATCTCACATAATTCTTCCGCTATGGCCACAGTCTCAAGCACTGATCACACATATCAACCAGCGAACTGGAATACTACTCTTATAAGAAAATATTATCCGAGAGAGTGGTGATTCTCTGTTGTATCTTTACAAACTTCATGTGTTTCAACAAGTGACCCAATCATACCCTTATGATCGGATCTTTTAAACCGGGGAAGGAGAATGTCAAAGTTATTTGATCCACACATAAGATTGCAAAGACCTCAAGTCTAAGGACTAGTTATATAATCGATACATGAAAGTTCTCACAGACACATGGGATAAACACTCCATATGAAAACTTTCGGGGGTCAGTTCGATGGACACGAGCAACTCATACATCCATGTGATATACCAAGCGGACGGATCTCCGCTAGTAGCCTATGAGATCTGCTACCCCACTTAAGGGCGGATCATATCATCATGCTAGTCTCTCCGCTTTGTGAACGCCCAGATTATTCACAAAACTATGACTATGAACATTTAAGAGTAATGATTCCCATAAGGCATGGAAGCCATCGTCTTATTACTCCAAGGGCTTTATTACAGTGTTGATGATTCATATAAGTTATGTAAGATTGCCATTTTATTAATTAATGAAAATATTACAAATATATGTACATATAGCCCATCCACAAGTTTGGTATCAAGCATATCCCTAACATCATGACATCCTGGTGTCTCATATGCTTTGAGCATCTGTAGTCACTATCAGGCCGATCCAGGTGATGGTCACTGAATTGATGTTAATAGTATCCTTTAGTATCTTAGATGAACTAAGGATGCTTTCTTAATTTATGGAGATGGAGAACTTGAGGTGACTGGGATCACCGATGCAAGTTTCCAAACCGATAAATACGACTATAAGTCGCGATAAGGGTACATATTTTGTTTGAACAACGGAATAGTGAGCTGGAAATCTTCCAAGCTAGATACTGTTGCTGATTCAACAACAAAAGCGGAATACATTGCTGCGGCTGAGGCAGCAAAATAAGCATTTTGGATCTATAAAATTCCTAATTGGATTAGGAGTAGTTCTGTTAGCAGCTAAGCTGGGCTACATCACAGGCTAAGGAATTACGGTCTCATCAATGATCCAAGTATGTACTTCGATGGTTTCATCTAATTCCTGAGATCGTACATCATGGTGATGTAAAGATCGAAAAGATCATTTTAGATGATAACCTTGCATATCCGCTGACGAAAGTGATATCTCAGCATAAGTATGAGCGACCCGTACATAGTTCAGGTGTTGGACACTTGAGTGACTGGCTATAGGCCAAGTGGGAGATTGTTGGACAATTATGACCCATAGCATCACTATTTGTTAAAGACATGGTGTCTTTGTACAAATTAACTATGTGACAAAGGAAATTGCTCTTTTATCATTTCTTAATTGGATTACTTGGATATATAAATGATAAAAGTCCATATGATTAGTACCGGATTAATAAGATATGAGACGGTATTAATCCCAAAAAAATTCATCATTAAATATCTCTAGTCGTAGTATTATCGAGACTGGACATCGATAATGCGGAATAGGCTAGTATTACACTTGTGCGCGTTATGGAAGCTTAACCGCATAGTTCTCATATATTTAAGTATTGGATACTTATGCAAGTGTGATAGGAGGTTCTGTTAGCCGTTGGACCGGGAATAGCTTTACTCTGGATCGACCCATCGGAATCCCATTGGTAGTATAACTATGTGTCTATAGGAATCCAAATCATGGTAGGTGTATGTGGTTTTAACCTAAGACTTGCATCGCTAATACTTGCGACAATCAGTGTACTTTGGTTTTGGTCATCCGGAGCTTTAACAGGTTTTGTGTACGCCTCTTCTGGGTATACTGAGAATCATAGTGTATTGGGTGTGATGTCAATATGGAAGTATCATTTCAGTCATATGGAGATGATGATCACGCAGGGATACAGAACTAGTACTCTTAAATGCTGCAGCTATCGAGATAGTATGACTAGGTCATGATTATCCGATTACAGAGACTAGTTGCTAGTGATCCGATATATTCTTCGTACGAGGCAGACACAATTCCAGCCCTAGACCTAACATGTGCATCTGATACTGGATCGTATTACGCAATACATTGTATACTACGTCTGATACAGATTATATATATTCCATGTTGAATATATTTCTGGAGAATTGGGTAGGCACAGTGTTTTGCTAGAAGCCAACCATGTCTTGTAAATCGGTAAGAACGTGGTACGGGGTACGCACATGTTCAGATGGTCCGATGACCGTATTTACTGCCAACATATCCAGGGATCTCTTGGGTCGCATCCCAAAGATTCACTGATGACATTTGACTCGAACAGAATTAATCTGGGGGATTAATTACGGAAATAATTAATTTGGGATTAATTATGAGAGAGAAAATTAATCTGGAATTAATTGCGGCAAGAATTAATCTGGGATTAATTCGTCGAGAAGATAGAACGCGATTAATTTGGAATTAATCAGCAAAGTAAATTTAATAGTTAAATTGGATTTTACTATTTAATTTATTTAATTGGGCTAAAATAATATATTGGATATATTAATTGAAATTGGATTTCAATACGGAATTAAAATTGGATTTTAATTCAAGCGAACGAATTAATTTGGGATTAATTCGTAAGTGACTTTCGTAATAATTTTGCTAGCCAGTATTATTTAATTAAATTGGATTTAATTACGTCGTGACGAAAAATTCGTTTAATCGGATTAAACGAACCCGGCCCCAAAGTGTGTTGTGTAAGCCAACTAAATTTGGAATTTAAAATGGGTGGGACCCACAACTTACATCAAATGTCAACACATTTGATAGAAGTAGTTGGCCATTGTAAATGAAGTATTTATTCAACACAACAACACAACTTTTGAAGTTACTATTCATCATCACTCTCTTTTTCTCTCCTTTTGGGCGTGAGCCCTTCTTTCTCCATAGACAAATTTTGCTCCAAAATTTGTTAAAGCTAGCACTTTAGAGAGTCAAACAAGGTGATAGGGAAACTCACCCAAGATATTGGAACTCAACACAAAGGCTTGGAGCATCTACAATAAAGAAAAGTTTTGAACTTCTCATCCAAATCAATGTAAGTATTCAGCAACTTATTTTTGATTTTATTCACACTAGAATCATGTTTAGGATCCTTGGCAAGTCTTAGAGACACTAACAATGGTATCATGAGCCACATAAACTTGATTTTAAAATTTAGGGTTCTTAACTTTAATTTTGGATTTTTTGTTTGGAGCATGATTTTTCCAAATTGATTGTTTGGTTATGATTAGATGATGATAAATTAGATTTGTGCATCATTGGATTTGAGAAAATTGATTGGATCAAAATTTCCCCAAATTCCTTATTGTGGCTGAATGTATACCCTAGAATGCTCATGGTGATTTTTTTGAAAATTAGACAATTGGATATGTTTAAAGCATGAAATAAATCTTGTATGTTGATTTAATTGGATTGAAATCAAATTGAGTGTTATTTTATGCAATTGCCGTGAGATTAAGCATGTTGGAATGGATTGATTTTGCCTCAATTTTGTGTTGGACATGAATTTGAGAATGAAAGTATGATTAATTTGATTAATTGATGTTTTGGAAATATTAAATTAATCAATTAATTATGAAAATTACACTTTAATTAAATTAATGTGATATTTGGAATATTTTGTTAATAATAAATCAGTCTTTAAATTGGATTGGGCTAATTTGTTATATTTGGGCTAATGGGCTTGGTTTGGGCCAAGTTTGGTTTTGGACAATTGGGTTGGATCCAATTGGGCCTAAACTCATTTCCATAAAGTCCAAATATGACTTTTGGGCCTTTAAAAATTTAATTGGGTCTAATGGGCCTAAATTGATTTTTGGCATAGGGTGATTCCTATTTGGGCCTTTGCATTTTGGGTTTGATCCATTATGGCCAAAGCCCGTGCCTAAAGAATTAATTGAAAGCCCATTGGACTTTAATTGAATCGTATTGGGTGCTAATTGGGCCTTTGAGACCCATTTGGATTGGATTTGGAATCCAAGTCTAAAAGGCACTATTATAAATGTAATTATTTAATTTGGAATTAAATATGAATTAGTATTGGATACAATTTAAATTGGATTTAAAATTATAGTTCAATATAATTCAAGAATACGTACTTTGGGTATTTATTCATAAACGAGTTGGACTTGCACAAATCAAATCGTTGTATGAACATTGGATGGTCATTAATTCAAAGATTAATTAATTAGATTAGATTGATTGAACAACATGCTTTGTGTGAATACTTGGATGTATTTATATGAATAATGTATATCGGATGGATATTAGTTGGGTGGGGACAATTTTGGAAATTATTGTAAATTTGGAATTTATTTAAATTGGACCTGCGTGTCCAGCATTTCACCTCCTTATCTCTTTGTATTTCTCTTCTCACCAATCCCCTCAATGCAAATAATGTTTCTTTTAGTGTTATGTAATTGGGGTAGAAGAATGTAAAGTGCTAACGGGAGAGAGGAAAGAGAGAGTGATTTGTTCTAGGAAAGAGAGAGGAACTAAGCCTTGGCTTTGGCTCAACAAGCTTAATTATATTTGTCACTTCTGTACATCGACGTGGATTACGAAGCTTTCCCACTGTCAATGGGTCACACTTAACTGGAATCATTAAGCTTGTTGAGCCAAAGCCAAGACTTAGTTGATTCAGAGGAAAAGGTTAGGATTATATATTGGATATATGTTTTGGACTTGGAGGTCCACCTACCGGATCTAGGAATTGGATGAGATCCAATTGATCTTAGAGATCTACCTAGTTAAGTTTCATACAGCTTGTTGGCCAAAGTCAAGGTTGTGTGTTATTTAACGGGATCCTAACCCACTAGGAAACTGGGTTTCCCGAGTACTCCAAAAAGGGTTAGAGGCTCGCCGAAAAATAGTGGGAGGCCAGTATTAAATTTTCAATTTCGTTTAATACTTGCTTACACGCGCTCTTTTATTTTTATTTATCGTCGTTATAAATATATATTAGTTGGACTAATATCTTTTATTTCTTTCATTGAACAGTTAGACTGTTTTCACACTACTCCACTTGTAATTGGTTATATAGTTGGACTATAGTAACCATTGCATTTTTTAGTGTACCCCAAATCGTTGATAGAATAGTTGGACTATTGCAATCGAGATGGCTGGAAAGATTAGCGTTAGGGACATCGTCATGGGCGACAATGTCTTTAACGACTCCATGTCATATGGTTACCCTGAGGTGCCAAACACCACGCATGTCTTCATTATCTTCAATTCATACGTGCTATGGTTACCTGGGGGCACCAAACTCCATATCGGCCTTCTCGCCTAACGTGCTATGGTTACCCCGAGATGCCAAACACCATGCAGGTCTTCATGTTATATTCCTCAAAAGGTAGGTCTTTGAGTAGTCATGCTACGACCCAAGAGTTTGGTAATGATACTAGGGAATGGGGGTTCTTGATTTTCCCACTTGATCTTTGTCTCTTTACGAGTCCTGATTACGAGTATCTCACGAGAATATCAAACACGATTTTCCCATCCAAATAATAAACAAGAATGATGAACAAGTTTGTTATTTAAAGGGGAAAATCTTATTCATATTTAGGGGATTTACTGCCATTCTTACAACTTTTTAAGGATCATTCTAAGAGAGGCTTTCATTAAACATATCTTCCTCAAGTTCTTTGAGCAGTTTTCTAACAAAGTCCTCCAGACCCGAGCTCTTAGGGAGAAGTGGAAGCTGGTGGGTCAGATAGTGGCAATGATTTGAGGAGCTATTGAAAGTATTTCCTTAACATCTCTGCATTCCAAGACTTGAGTCGGGTACCGTCCAGCTGCTTCAATAGATAGGTACCCATCCTGACGATTTTGATCACTCTATACGGCCATTCCCATTTGGCTCCCAATGAACCTTCCTCAGGCCTCCTAGTGTTCAGAGTAACCTGTCTCATGACCAAATCTCCAGGAAGGAAAGATCGCACCCGGACCTTCATGTTATGAAAGCGGGCCATTCTTTGCTGATATATGACCATCTTTATTGCCGATCTTTCCCTCTTCTCTTCTATCAAGTCAAGATGATGTCTGATGAGGTCTTTATTCTGCCCTTCTTTAAAATGATTCATCTGATGGCTTACCATCCCAATAGGCCAGTGAGAAAGGTGTTTCACCCGTATAATTCTTATAAGTCTTCTGATCCACCCATAACACCTCTGACAGCTCCTCAACCCATAAACCTTTACAGGACTCGAGTCTTGCCTTCAAATTACTTTTTATTGTCTTATTCGTTGCTTCCACCTGCTCATTCGACTTGGGGTGAGCATGTGATGCGAACCTTAGTGAAATTTTAAGGTTTTCACAAAGCTTCCTAAAGCCTCTGACAGTAATAATAGCTTGGGGAATCCCGAACCGACACACTATATTTTTCCTGACAAAATTAGTTGCCTTCTTCTCAGTAATTATAAATAAAATTTCAGCTTCCACCAACTTTGTGAAGTAATCAATGGCAACTATGGTGAACTTGGCTTGACCCCGACATGTTGGCATCAACCCGATAAATAACAGTTCAGTCATGTCTAGCTGACGACTTTCAACTTTGCGCTCGCAGGGAGGTAACCCATGCAATTTATGTATATATTATGATTTGGTGTGTTTTATTTTTGTGTGTTTAATTTTTTACAAGTAAAGTCATTTCACGATGGAAGACGCTCTCACAAATATTCACAAGCAATTTCCTTCTCTCCCTCAAAACTCTCTGATGAAAGTTTACAAAGCTCGCATGGAACGGATGAGATTACTGATGATCAATGGTATTCCTACTGATATTCGTTGGATTATTTAAGCACGGGTCCGATTGGCAGGTGAGTCTTCTGACTCTTTTATTTCACATCTGCCTGGTTTAAGAAGAAGCACCTATGCTAAAAAGAAAAGAGCTAAAAGAATGGGTGTATGTTATAAATGTGCTCGTATGTTTTGTAATACTCATTGTCGTTCTTTAGGAATGGTGTCTGATAACCGTGAAGATAATATTAATTTCATTAGGGATGGCTTGACTAAGGAGTCTCTGGATGACATATCTAAGACCCTTGAGAAGAATCCTAGTGGAAATGTGTATCACGAAATTCGCTTGTTATATGCACAATTCCAAAGAGAAAGACAACAGTTAAGTCTCGGGAATCTGACTCAAAAAGACCCTGTTTGCCAATTTTTAAGAAAATTGGATGGGAAGTTTATCCATGACGCATAGACGTCAGTCAAGCCGTAAATTATTGTAAATATTATATCTCTTTGTCTTTTCCTAATAATTGTGATTTGTTTTGTTGTTTTCTTTTATTTTCTCCGACACGATCCAACCTTTTGACTTTCAGGATATATTGTACTGTTTATCTAATAATTGTCATTTGGCAGGTACTAGTGCTATTATTACTCACCCTTTTTCAGGTATTATAAATTCAACTCATCATTGCACTCTTGAAGGCATCCAGTGTTGAGAAAGAAATACATAAAAATTGAAGCTACTTCAAAAAGAAGAGTTGAAAACGTCTGTGTGTTTTGCGGTACTAGTGTTGGTACTAAGCCACAATACGTAGCAGCAGCACAGGAATTGGGACGAGTCTTAGCCGAAAGGAATATGCACCTAGTATATGGCGGTGGCAATCTTGGACTAATGGGGATAGTTTCAAAGGCTGTACAGGAATGAGGTAGTCAAGTTCTGGGAATCATCCCAAAACCCTTGGCAGAGGCAGATCTTATAGGATCATTAAACGGAGAGGAATTAATTGTGACAGGTATGTCTGAACGACTGGTAGAAATGATTAACCGTGCTGATGCTTTTATTGCTTTTCCAGGTGGTTTGGGTACGTTTGAGGAGATTTTTACAATGCTATCTTGGGTGAACTTGAACATACACCAGAAACCAATTGGATTGTTCAACGTAGATGGATTTTATAATTTTCTTTGTGTAATTCTTGATGATGCCCGGAGAAATGGGTTCGTGTCAAAACCTCTGAAAGAACTCATCTTCACTGCCAGAACTGCCCCAGATTTAATTGACCAAATCTTAGCCTATGAACCACAAATTGACCCTATCCTTTCCAAGATAAAATGGTCCGATGATGATCGTGGTAAGAAGCGCCAAATAAATCTGGATCTTAACCTTTAAATTTCCCATTTAGATGAAGAATTTCAGCTAACCAGGTACTATCTTCTGAACTCATCTTCTTCCTTTTAAGACATTGGGGACAATGTCTCATTTAGGTTTGGGGGAGGGGAATAGTTGATTAGTATATTGTTTTGTATAGTTATTTGTATTTTATTATTTTAGTCAAAATTTTCGAAAAATTAAAAAAATTTGAAAAATTTTACAAAAAATCAAAAAAATATTTTGTGTTTTTATGTTTTTAATTTGATTAATCGGGTGAAATTGGTGTGAGAAAGTTGTGTAAGGAGTTTCCACTTCTGAGGCGTATCTCAACCTATTTCGGAACAAGTAAATTTTTGTTTATTTCCTTTTGAACTATTTAATTTGTGAATTCTCCATAAAACTGATTAAAATGAATCTTCATATGCTCAGTTGACAGATATTATCAACTTGCATGGCAACATACGGACATGAATTGTAATTGACAAGTTTTTAATATTCAGTGCTCTGCTTTAACTGGAGAAAGCATCTTTAAAAAAAGTGATGGGATATAAAAAAAACGTTTGAGATCCAAGTTATTAAGTCCGTATGGGGTGTTTCAACACCTAGTGCCCTAAAGCCAACTGGTTTGGGAGCCACTGACCCAAAGCTCGTTACATGGATCGAAGATGTTATAAAAAATATATATATATCTGAAGTCTGAGTAATTAAGTCTGTAGGGGTGTCTTAACACCTGGTGCCCTAAAGCAAACTGGTTTGGGAGTCACTGACCTAAAGCTCGCTACATGGATAGAAGATATTGTATATAAATAAAAAAAATCAGAAAAATCAGGAAAATATTCCATTGCTTAAAAAAAGTGTGAATTCTGATAGAACTTTAAGACAAAAATATTACTCTCTTCTCAACTACACTTATGACTATTGTGGGCAAAAATGAGTTGATTACTATTTTTTTGGTTGTGTATATGAAGAATGGTAAAAATAATCGGAGAATTTACTTATTCGGTAATTTAAAAAGAAAGAAAACAACTATAAACTTGGATAAGAAGTTTCACCTGGTTAGTCATTAACTTCTTTATTCTCTTTTCTCTTGTCTTTTTGCTTTTGTGTGCATTAGTTTTACTATCTTTTTACTTTTGTAAAACGTTTGTTGGTATCGTTGCTGTAAGCCCTCACGAGACTATAACTCGTCCACTAGGGACACCTAGGGGTTTAAAGGCTTGTTGCATACGCTAAATGCAATCGTGATCCCTACAAAAATGGCTTAGTTTAATTTTATTTTAAAGATGTTTATGTTATTTTATCTTGTTGTATTGCTCGAAAACTAGCAAAATGTTAGGTTTGGGGTGTGATGAGTGGTAAATGTATCACTATTTTCCACTCATTTGACCTAATATTTTGTATAGTTTCTTGAGCTTTGTGAATATTTTGATGTGTTTTGTGTTATTTTGTAGATAAATAAAGTTTCAGGACTCTCTGGAGGTGATTCGGGACTAAAACTATGAAAAATTGACAAAAGGGCAAAATCGTCATTTGCCGCGTCACGACCGTTAACGTGCGCCAGGAGCCTGCTAAAATGCGCTGGGACACGTGTCAAAATCCGAGAAGTTTGATCTTGATAACGTGCGTCGGATCTTGCTAATGTGAGCCGATCTTGCTAATGTGCACTGCCACGTGTAACCATCACATGTTGCCGACAATCACCATCGCCACGTGTCGTCTATATGTCAGCCATGTGGCATCCACATCAGTCACTTGCTGATTCAGCATTCCATATGTCAGCCACGTCATCATCAGCCAATCATCTCGTGACACGTGTCACAATCACACGGTTCCGACAATCAACATCGCCACGTGTTGCCACGTCATCACCACATCAGCACAATTATTGAGTTAATCATCCAAATCTACCACGTGTCAGCATTTTATTGGGCTTGTGCCGCGTCAGCATATAAGAGATCAATGCAGCCAATGAGTGTCTGCCACGTCAGCGAGTCGCGACGCGTAAAAATGTTGTCGCGTCGCGACGCATGGCACCTATCGACCCCTATAAATTCAGCTCGAAATTTCAGTTTCAGATGTACCTTCCCCTCTGAATTCTTTGATATTAATAAGGAGTTTGTATCTAGTTTGTTTTAATTTCAGTTTTGTAATTAATTTTATTTATTTTTTGTAATAGTAATTTACTTTCTTTACTTTTTTAGTTTTTACTATTCAGCAATGGGGAGGTAACTTCCCCCTGCTAGGATGAAAGGTAAAGCTTTTATTATTGCTATTTAGATTAATCTCCTTTAATTATAATATAATAACTACTTAAAACTTGACTTAGTGAGGATACTGCTATATTGGCCGGTTGGTAATTGATATTAAATTGGTTTTAACCTGACTAAGCAAGGATACCGCCTGGTTGGTCGGTTGGTAATTAATTCTTAATTTGACTTAATCAGGTTACCGCCTATATGGCTGGTTGGTAATATCACTCAAGTTAATACATTATATTAAGGGAGATATCTAAAATAGTAGTAATAAAAGTGGATCTTTTAACCCTAACATTTTTTTTATTGTACTTTTTCCTTTTTAATTTCTAGCATTTACTTTTCAGCATTTTACTTTATGTCTTTTATTTTTAAGTTTTTACTAGTTGTAAATATGTGTCGTAGCTAAGCCCGTTATCTGGGGATGTGATGAAATCCAATATCACCGGTTTATAAGGGGTTATTTTATAATTTGGGTAATATAAAGGTTTACTTATTAAGTCTTAAGCTTAATGCTTTTTATTAACTGGCCACTAATAAGATTGATCGGGTAAACTTAAAATAAACTTGACAAATGAATTTTAGGTTTCAACCTTAGACTTAATAGCCCACGATCTTCCTTGAGGATAGATAACCCTTTAATAGATTTCCTTACAGGATAGACATATACCATTGTTGGTTTCTAAAGTTGTCCCAAGATCATTCAAGCATAAAAAAAAACATGTGAATACAATAAAGAAGTATGGCGGAATCATACTTACAATGAGCGGATTATGGAAGTGTTGATAACAAAAATTTTCTCCTTGTCCTTGTAGAAGTCACGGCCAAGGTCCCAATTTTTAAAGATGAACAAGCTCCAAGCTTTGAGAGGATTTCAAGCTCTTAGATTGGTTTCCCTATCACCTTTGAATGATTCCTTGTTGGTGCTAGCCTTAGATGATTTGTAACAAATATTCTTCTTTCTTCCTCCTTGTTTCGGCCAAGAGAAAGCAAATGGAGAGAGTCTATTTTTTCCTTCAAAACCGAGAGGGAGAGAGAGATGTGTGTGAATTATTTGATGTCAAAAATCAAAAGAAAGATATACCAAATGTTTGGTATTAGTCTTTCAATCATTACACACAAAATGTGTAATACAAGTCACCTTAATTCTTTCACCAAAACTCATCACCAAAAAGCAACTTAAGGTGACAAATGATGTGACAAGTGATGTGACAAGTGGGCCCCACTTGATTCAAAATCCGAGTGGGCCCGCGACACATCCCGGGCTCGGGTTCGCTAATTCCGAATTAATGAATTTTTCCGTTGCGACGTAATTAAATCAAATTTAATTAAATAATTATGCCAAGCAAAATTACTATTCACGTCGCTAGCGAATTAATTCTAAATTAATTCGTTAGCCCGAATTAAAATCCAATTTTAATTCCGAGTCGAAATCTAATTTCATTTAATATATCGAATATATTATTTTATCGATTAATTCCAAATTAATCGTTCTCTCTCTTCAAATAGTATTTTATCCCAGATAAAATCTCTCCGTAATTAATCCCATATTAATTGTGCTCGAATCATACGTCATCGCTGAATCTTCGGGAAGCGACCCAAGAGATCCTTGGATATGTTGGCAGTAAATCCGATCGTCGGACTATCCGAACACGTATGTACCTCGTACTACGTTTTTACCGATTTACGAGACATGGTTGGCTTCTAGCAAAGCACCATGCCTACCCAATTCTCCTGAAATATTCTTAATGGAATATATAATCTATATCAGGCGTATTATACGTAGTATTACGTATTGCGATCCAGTATCGGATGTCACATGCAATGTCTAGGGCTGGAATAGTAGTATGTCCCGTACGAAGTATATATCGGATTACAAGCAACTAGTCTCTTTAATCGGATAATCATGACCTTGTCATATTATCCCGATGGTTGCAACCAATTTAGAGTACCAGTTCTGTATCCCTGCGTGATCATCATCTCCATATGACTGAAGTGATACTTCCATCTTGACATCACATCCAATACACTACGATTCTCAATAAACCCAGAAGAGGCGTACACAGAACCTGTTAAAGTCTTGGACGACCAAAACCAAAGCGTATTGATTGTCGCAAGTACTAGCGATGTAAGTCTCAGGTTAAGACCAAATACATCTACCCTGATGCGGATTCCCATAGACACATAGTCATACTACCAATGGGATTCCGCGGGGTCTATCCAGAGCGAAGCTGTTTCCGTACCATCGGTAAACACAACCTCATATCACACTTGCATAAGTATCCAATACTTAAATATATGAGAACTATGTTGCTACGCTTCCATAACACGCACAAGTGCGATACTAGTCTATTCCGCATTATCGATGTGCAGTCTCGATAATACTACGACTATGGATATTTAATGATTAAACCTTTATGGATTGATACTATCTCATATCTTATAATCCGGAACTAATCATAAGGACTTTTATCATTTATATATTTAAGTAATCAAATTACAAAATGATAAAATGTAATTTCCATTTCTACATAATTAATTTATACAAAAACCACAATGTCTTTTACAAATAGTGACGCTATGGGTCATAATTGTCTAACAATCTCCCACTTGGCCTATAGCCAGTCACTCAAGCATCTAATACCTGAACTATGTACATGTCGCTCAAACTTTTGCTGAGGAATAACTTTCGTCAATGGATCTGCAATGTTGTCCTCTGATGCGACCTTCTTGATCTTCACATCGCCACGATGTATGATCTCACGAATCATATGGAAACATCAAAGAATATGTTTGGATCGTTGATGAGACCGCAGTTCCTTAGCCTGCGCTATAGCCCCGTTATTATCACAATACAATGGAACGGGCTCAGTTGCTAACGGAACTACTCCTAATCCAATTAGGAATTTACGGATCCAAACTGCCTTTTTTGCTGCTTCAGCTGCAGCAATATACTCTGCTTCTGTTGTTGAATCGGTAACAGTCTCTTGCTTGGAAGATTTCCAGCTTACTGCTCCGTTATTCAAACAAAATATGTACTCGGATCGCGACTTGCAGTCATCTTTATCGGTTTGGAAACTTGCATCGGTAAACCCTGTTACCTCAAGTTCTCCATCTCCATAGATTAAGAAAGCCTCCATAGATTAAGAAAGCATCCTTAGTTCGTCTAAGATACTTAAGGATATTCTTAACCGCCATCCAGTGACTATCACCTGGATCAGCCTGATAGCGACTACACATGCTCAAAGCATACGAGACATCAGGTCGCGTACATATCATGGCATACATGATCGATCCGACTGCCAAGGCGAACGGTATCCGACTCATGTTGTCTCTCTCATCTTGAGTTTTAGGACACATGTCCTTAGATAGAGTGACGCTATGTGACACTGGCAACAGTCCCCACTTGGACTGATCCATGTTGAATCGCTTCAACACTTTGTTAATGTACGTGCTCTGGGAGAGTCCAAGCAGCTTTCTAGATCTATCCCGGTAGATTTTTATTCCTAGAATAAAGGCTGCTTCTCCCAGATCCTTTATGGAGAATTTTAATGAAAGCCAAGCTTCCACCGATGTTAACATGGGAATGTCATTGCCAATAAGCAATACATCGTCAACGTAAAGGACAATGAATGTCAGTGTGCTCCCACTAACCTTCTTATATACATAAGGATCATCCTCGTTTTGAACAAAATCATATTCTTTTATGATCTCATCAAAACGTTGGTTCCAAGAACGCGATGCTTGCTTCAATCCATAAATAGATCGATTTAACTTACAAAACTTGTTTGCAAGTCTTGGTACGACAAAATCGTCAGGTTGTTGCATATAAACATCCTCCAAAAGGTTTCCGTTAAGGAAAGCGGTTTTGACGTCCATCTGACATATCTCGTAATCGAAATATGCAGCAATAGCAAGCATTATCCGAATGGATTTAATCATGGCAACGGGTGAAAAATTTTCATCGTAATCGACACCATGTCATTGACGATACCCTTTCGCTACAAGCCTAGCTTTGTACGTTTGTATGTTGCCATCCATGTCAGTCCTCTTCTTGAAGACCCATTTGCATCCAATAGGCTTTACGCCTTCTGGTGTATCAACCAGTGTCCAAACTTGGTTGGTATACATGGAATCCATTTCGGAATTCATGGCATTTTTTCATAAACCGGAGTCGATACCTTGTATCGCTTCCTCATACGTAGCCAGTTCGTCTTCCTCAATAAGATTAATATCCACATAAGGTGAGATCAGAAACCCATACCTCTCAGGTTGTTTTCTGACTCTCTCCGACCTACGTGGTCCTTGTGTATTCAAATTATGGTACAGTCTCATCCCTGATGGACTGTTCATATTCTGTTAAGGATTCTGTGCCAGGAACAGTATCACTCCGATTTTCATCGAGTTCTACTTTCCTCCCACTTATCACTGTATTTAGGAATTCTTTCTCAAGGAAAACCGCATGTAGAGCAACAAATACTGTGTTCTCTTGTGGGTCATAGAAGTAATATCATTTGGTTTCCCTAGGATATCCTACAAATAGGCATTTATCTGATTTGGGTTCAATTTTGGTACCTTCCAAACGTTTGACGTATGCCCAGCAACCCCAAATCTTCAGGAATGAGAAACTCGGTTTCTTTCCTGTCCATATTTCATACAGAGTCTGTTGAACAGACTTTGACGGAACCTTATTCAAAATAAGTATTGCACTGTTCAATGCATATCCCCATAAGGAAATAGGTAGCTCTGTGCGACTCATCATAGACCTTATCATGTCTGACAAAGTTCGGTTTCTCCGTTCGGACACACCGTTTAATTGCGGTGTTCCGGGAGGAGTCCACTGTGAAAGAATACCATATTCTTTCAAGTTATCAAGAAACTCATTGCTTAAGTATTCTCCACCACGGTCTGACCGTAATGTCTTAATACTTTTGCCAGTCTGTTTTTCTACTTCTTGTCGAAACTATTTGAATTTCTTAAAAGTTTCCGACTTGTGTCTTATAAGATACACATAACCATAACGCGATGCATCATCCATAAAGGTTACGAAGTATTCATATCCACCTCTAGCCTGGCTAGACATGGGCCCACAAAGGTCACTATGAACAAGGGTGTAGACAACGAAACCTGGGCGACGCTATTCTAGGCTCGCGGCCTAGTTGGGAAGTACTAAATAACATGGAGTCGCCACCCGGTGTGAACCGGGACAAAGATTTAAGGCCGCACTCACCCCTCGCAAGGGAAGACCTCAAACCGTTGGGTTCGGAATGGTCCCTTACTTATGTCACTTGTGATGATATAATTTGTGCAATAAATTAACCGAATCTATTCATCATTCATGCTTAAGGGTACTTAGATCTAACATGCTTTCATCCAAATAATTCCACGCAATGTAACACAACAAGCATATTGAACCATTAAATCAACATGTATAAATCATTACCCAAACTCATCATAAACTAAGAACATGCATAATGAACAACCTAAACATGCTTTAACAAATAAATAACAAACTAAATTAAACCATGCTTTAAATAATAACAATAACCTAAAGACTATAACATGCTCAAATACAAATTTGGATGAGACGAGATACGTGTATCTTAAGTGATACGTGGCATTGTATCCCGAGTGCAGACCATACTACCGTCCATTCGGAATTGGCTATGGAATTTACGTCCGGGTTTCCATCCGATATACCACAAAAGGGAACACATATCCCGCTCATCCAACAATCACATCATGCTTCAAACGACTCTCATGCAATTATATATCAAAATAAATAAAACAAAAATAAAGAAGATAAGTAAAAAAGGTGCCCTCAAGTCTAACCTCTTTTGTCGTCTAAGAAAGGGCGTTACACGTCCGTTGGAAGGGTGAATGATCCGCTACTCTTTTAGTTCACCAACTCAACGTCTTTCCTCGCTGTTTTTCTGTTCGGGCTGCTGTTTCAAGTCCGTTTCGCTGCTGTTTCGCTGCTACATTTCAGGTCACTGTCTTGGTGGTTTGGCGGACTGTTTTGGGTGATTTTGAAGGCTTAGGGAGGTGCGTTTGTGGGATATTTTTAGGGAAACTTTATGGAGGTTTTTGGGGGGTTTTCTAGGTGATTTTAGGGCTGTTTTATGGGCTAAAGTCGCAGCAAATACTGACCAGAACAGTAAGCTAAACTCGGCAGTTCACTAGTGCAGTGAAGCCGTTTTCAGGGCTGACTTGGGCGCACAATTGGGGCTGCTTTTGGGGGATATTTTGCACGACTTTAAGGTTGTGAATAAGGTTTATTTGAGGGTGTTTTTTGGCTGTGAATGGTGGCTAAAGACGCAGCAAAGAGGGCTTAAGTTTGGGTGTTGGGCGTGAAGGGTATAGATGAAGAAAGTGGATTTGCGGCACTAAAGGGTGATTTTGGCTTGATGATTCGGCAATGGAGGCTTGAAGGAGATCCTTGGGGGTGAAAGGGAGGCTTAGATGAGTGTCTTAGGCGTGCTTGAGGGATATGTATGTGCTAGGTTTTGAATGGGGGGTGAAGGCCTCTTTTTATAGGCAAAGAGAGAAGACTTTCCTAATTTGAATAGGAAAGAATCTCCTAATTGGTGTCTAACAATGAATGGATCTCCTAATTTGGATTTGTAATTGGATTTGATTCCATTTTCCAACTTTACCCTTCCAACGTCTGTTTCCCGCGACTTTCATTACTAAAGAGGTAGTTGCCTCCATACGAGACTCATCATTGGGCTAATGTGTAAAAATGCAATGCCTACAAAGGGCTAATAGTTCGGTGGCACGTGCACCTTTACCGCTAAAAGGTGATTTAGGCATCTTGCCTAATAAACAAGATTCGCAGACGTCATATGAATTTGGATCAAATCTGTCCAAGTACCCACTCTTCGAAAGTGTGGATATGCGAGTCTTGTTAATGTGTCCCAAACGACAATGCCACATATAAGTTTCATCTTTGTTACTTACTTTAAGTCGTTTGTTTGTTACAGAATATGTTTGAGATTGATTCATATTCAAAATATATAGACCATTATTTACATCAGCAGTGCAAATTTCCATATCATTTTTATACATAAAACACCCAGTGTTTCTAAATACAAAAGTATACCCACATTGGGTTAACATAGATACATAAATAATATTCCTAGTCAAACTAGGTACATGATAACAGTCTGATAGTTTAAGTACATACCCCGAGGGTAGTTCCAAAACAAAAGTGCCAACGGCCAAAACGGCGACATGTGTCCCATTTCCAACGCGGAGGTCAATCTCTCCTGAGGCCAGTCTCCTGCTAATCTTCAGATCCTGCACATCAGTACATATATGACTTTCACAACCAGAATCAAAAATCCAATTTTTAAAACTAGTGGTAGACATGTTTATTTCTATAACAAACATACCTGAAGCCGGTGCCTTACCCGCTTTGATTTCCTTCATGTGTTTCTTGTACTTACGGCAGTCACAATTCCAGTGACCCCGCTTCCCGCACTGCAAGCATACATCTTGGGATTTGTCCTTGGGTTTCCCAGAACTCTTTGATGATTTGGCCTTGCCCTTCTTCTTATGCTTCTTCTTCTTAACACCTCCAGTTGCCTTGGGCCAAGCCCTCGGAGTCTGAGATGTTGAAGTATAGTGCGCCTCGCGCTTCTTGCCCTTAAGGAGCTCCTTTTCTGCCTCATGCAGAGTGGACATCAACTCTCCAAGAGTTTGGTCTTGGTTCAACATGTTGTAGTTCATGATTAACCAACTCCAAGTGTCGGGGAGAGACTGTAGGATCAAATCCACTGAAGTCTCAGCCTCGAAGACTATGCCTATCTGTCCGAGCTGCTCAATGTCAGCAATCATCTGTGAGACATGGTGCTCAACAGACGTACCCTCTAACATGCGAGCGCGGAAGAGCTTCTTCTGCATCTCGTATCTTTGCGATCTAAGATTAGATCGGTGAAGATCGTGCAACTTCGCCATCATCTCATATGGATCCAACCCCTTATTTTGACGACGGAATTGCGGATTCATATCGGTAAGCATTACCGATTGAGCAGTCGCATTATCATCGCTATAAGTCTTCCAAAGCTCTAGCTCAAGCAACTGATCAGATCGGGCCTTAGGCCCAATAGGTCGCTCTATAGTGTAAAGTAACTTCTCGGATCCCGGAACAATTCTGAGATTCATATCCCAGTCTTAAAAGTTTGTTCCATTAAAGACGTTGTCGCCCATGATAATATCCCTAATACTTAACTTTCTTGTCATCTTAACCGCAATAGTCCAACTATTCGATTAACGATGTATGGGTACAGTCTAACTGTTACAAGAAAAATAATAATATATTAGTCCAACTAATAAAATAATTGACGAAATAATTTGAAAGCGCGTAAAGCTAAGTATTTGAACAAAATTGCAAATTCAATACTAGCCTCCCACTATTTTTCGGTGAGCCTCTAACCCTCTGTTGAGTACTCGGGAAACCTAGTTTCCTAGTGGGCTAGGATCCCGTTAAATAACACACAACCTTGACTTTGGCCAACAAGCTGTATGATATTTAACTAGGTAGATCTCTAAGATCAATTGGATCTCATCCAATTCCTAGATCCGGTAGGTGGACCTCCAAGTCCGAAACATATATACAATATATATGCCAATATATCCAATATATTTTCCTAACCTTTTTCCTCTGAATCAACTAAGCCTTGGCTTTGGCACAACAAGCTTAATGATTCCAGTTAAGCGGAACCCATTGACTTTGGAAAGCTTCATAATCGATGTCGATGGACAATAAGTGATCTTGACTTTGGCCAACAAATCACAACTTGGACAAGACACACGATATGCAACAAAGCCTTCATGATTCAAACACATCCGCGATGGACAAAGGTCTTGACTTTGGCCAACAAACCAGTGCCAATCTTGGATCTTGAGTAAGAATCACTCAATGGAAGAAAAAACGCTTAATATTTGTTGAGGGTTTTTCCCATAAATTGGAAACCAATTTATTATCTTTGTTAGGTCTCATCATACACCCTTAAGCGTGCATTCTAAAAGCATAATAAGGTGCGAAAATAAATTAATAACGATATGCGGATGGATATCTCACAGATTGTTCATAGAACAAATCACTCTATTTCCTCTCCCCGGCTAGCATTATTCTTACTTCTACCCAATTACATAATACAATAAGAGAAACCTCATTAATATTGAGGGGAATTAGGTGAGAATAGAATTACAAAGAATCAAGAGAGATAAGGCTAGACACGCAGGTCCAATTTAATAAATTCTAAATTTACAACAATTTCCAAAATTGCCCTTCCCTTCTAATATCCATCCGATATACATTATTCATTCAACACATCCATGTATTCACACAAAGCATGTTATTCAATCAATCTAATCAAATTAATTAATCTTTGAATTAAGTGATCATCCAATGTTCAAACAATGATTTGATTTTGAGCGAGTCCAACTCGTTTTAGAATAAGTACTCAAAGTACGAATTCTTGAATTATATCGAACTACAATTTAAATCTAATTTAATTCGTATTCAATACTAATTCTATATTTAATTCCAAATTAAATAACTACACTTTTAATGTGCCTTTACGATTAGATTCCAAATCTAATCTTAATGGGTCTCAAAGCCCAATTAACATCCAATGTAGTTTAATTAAAGTCCAATGGGCTTTCAATTAATTTCTTAAGGCATGGACTTTGGTCAATATAGGTCAAACCCAAATACCAAAGCCCAATTAAGGAATCACCCTTATTTGCCAAGAAACCAATTTAGGCCCATAAGGCCCAATTAAACATAAAAGGCCCATTTGTCACATTTGGACTTAATGGAATTATTTAGGCCCAATATGGATCCAATCCAATTGACCTAAACCAACTTGGCCCAACCAAGCCCATTAGGCCCAAATACAACATTTAAAGGCCAATTCTAAATTAAGCCCAACCAATTAAATTTTAAAATTCCAAATTTCATAATTTAACTAATTAAAGTGCTTAGCCATGATTAACCATTTAAATTAACATTTCAAAAATACTAATCTAATCAATTAATCATGTTTTATTTTTCCAACACATGTCCAACATTATTGAAACAAAAAATCAACTCATTTCATGCTCATCTTGGTCACGACATTTTGAGGGTTTATTGTCCGATTCCGATTTCAATCCAATTGAGTCTCAAATCAACATTTCCCAAGTCTTCAAACTCATCCAATGATCAAAAGAACAAAAATTACCATGACTATTTAGGGCTACTAGCATTCGGCCAAGCCAACATTTTGGGCAAAAATTGATCCAATTAATTTTTCATGAAATTGATCATAAATAACTCCAAGTTATCCATATACAAGCATGCTCAAATAAATAATTTGGTTAAATCATGCTCAAATCCAATTTACCCAAATTTTACCCTAATATTTTTCATGCTCAAATTAGGCTCCATGATACCATTGTTGGTTTCTAAAGTTGTCCCAAGATCATTCAATATACCTGTCGGGCGGAGGTAACCACAATTGGAACTTAGTCTTAATGAATCCAGGTAATTTGATTAACATAGACATATGATTTAATTGGGTTACACTGGGTATTTGCATCCGACCATCGACAGAGGCTTTTACGGAATTTCGTGTTTCAGGTTAGTAAACCAATATATTACACAAACATAAAATAACCACTTCATCTTTAAAAAAATATTGGAAGAAATCATAACCCTAGAAAGTTTTATAAATTTGAATTTTCCTCAACCTACTTTCGTGTCATTTTATTTACTTGTTTTAATTTTTAAAGTCGCCACCCAATCAAACAATCAATCCATTAGATACTTGTAAATATTTAACTTTAAAAATTGATAACAAAAGGTTTTAAGTCCTCGTGGGATCGATACTTTTTATACTACTTGAACGATACGTGCGCTTGCGTTATACGCATGTGATTACGCACCGGTCAACGGGGCAGACACAATTCCAGCCCTAGGCAGAGCATGTGACATCCAATACTGGATCGTATTACGTAATACTTTGTATACTACGTCTGGTACAGATTATATATTCTTTATTGAATATTTCTGGAGAATTAGGTAGGCACGGTGCTTTGCCAGAAGCCAACCCTGCCTTGTAAATCGGTGAGAACGTAGTACGGGGTACGCACGTGTCTGGATAGTCCCACAATCGTATTTACTGCCAACATATCCAGAATTCTCTTGAGTCGCTTCCCAAAGATTCACCAATGACATTTGACTCGAACATAATTAATCTGGGATTAATTGCAGCAAGAATTAATCTGGGATTAAATTCGTATAGAAGAGAGAATGCGATTAATTTGGAATTAATCGATAAAATAAATTTAATAGTTAAATTAGATTTTTCTATTTTATTTATTTATTTGGGCTAAAATAATATATCGGATATATTAATTGAAATTGGATTTCATTACGGAATTAAAATTGGATTTTAATTCGAGCGAACGAATTAATTTGGAATTAATTCGTAAGCGACTTTCGTAATAATTTTACGAGGCATAATTATTTAATTAAATTGGATTTAATTATTTAGCGACGGAAAATTCGTTTAATCGGATTAAACGAACATGTGCCCAAAGTTTAGTTGTGTGTTGAGTGAGCCAACTCAAATTTGGAATTTCAAAGTGGTGGGACCCACTTGACTTACATCAACTTGTCAAAAGATGATGGAAGTAGTTGAGCTCATTTAATGTAATCTTTCACACAACTAAAGTGTGTTGAGCAAGTTTTGTAGCACTTGCTTTTGTTTTTGAAACAAGTCAACACAAAAAAACAAAACCACTTCATCTCTCTTCTTTCTCTCCTTGGCCGAGAGCCTTCTTCTCTCTTTGGAAATTTTTGTTGCAAAAATTTCAAGCTTGCTAGCACATTTAGAGTTGATTAAGGTGATAGGGAAACTCACCCAAGAGTTGGAAACACTCTACAAAGTTTGGAGCTTCAACATACATCAAAGAAAGTTTTGAAATTTCCAAACCGATCAATGTAAGTCTTCCGCAACTTATCTTGATTTATTCACACACAAATCATGATTTAGAGACCTTGGGCATGTATAGGACACTAACAATGGTATCAGAGCCAATCTAAGCATGATTTGAATTTTAGGGTTCTTAACTTTAATTTGGGGATTTTGCTTGGAGCTTGTAAATGTCTAAATTGATTGTTTGGTTGTGTTAATATGATGATGAATTGGATTTGTGCATCATTGGATTTGTGAAAACTTGATTGGATAAAAAATCCTCAATTCCTTTAGCATGTCCGAATGGTACCCTAGAAAAGCTCATGGTGATTTTTTGAATTTGACAATTGGATGTGTTGAATGGCATGAAATTGAATGTTAATTGTTGATTTAATTGGATTGAAATCAAAATTGGATGTTAATTTCATGTGGTTGCCATGAGTGTGAGCATGTTGGAAGAATTGATTTTGCTTCAATTTGTGTTGGACATGAATTGAAATATTAAGCATGATTAATTTGATTAATTAATGTTTTGGAAATATTAGATTAATAGATTAATTGTGTTAATTACACTTTAATTGAAATTAATGTGATATTTGGGATATTATGTTAATATAAATTAGTCTTTAAAATTGGATTGGGCTAATTTGTTATATTTGGGCTAATGGGCTTGGTTGGGCAAAGTTTAGTTTTGGACAATTGGGTTGGATCCAATTGGGCCTAAAACCATTTCCATAAAGTCCAAATATGACTTTTGGGCCTTTAATAATTTAATCGGGCTTAATGGGCCTAAATTGATTTTTGGCATAGGGTGATTCCTAATTGGGCCTTGGCATTTTGGGTTTGATCCATTATGGCTAAAACCCATGCCTAAAGAATTAATTGAAAGCCCATTGGACTTTAATTGAAATGGCATTGGATGCTATTTGGGCCTTTGAGACCCAAGTGGATTGGATTTGGAATCCAAGTCTAAAAGGCACTATTAAAAGTGTAATTATTTAATTTAGAATTAAATATGAATTAGTGTTGGATATATTTAGATTGGATTTAAAATATTAGTTCGATATAATTCAAAGAATACTTACTTTGAGTATTTATTCTTAAACGAGTTGGACTCGCGCAAATCAAATCATTGTATGAACATTGGATGTTCATTAATCAAAGATTAATTGATTGGATTAGATTGATTGACAGCATGCTTTGTGTGAATACTTGGATGTATTTGTATGAATAATGTATATTGGATGGATATTAGTTGGGTGGGGGTAATTTTGGAAATTGTTGTAAATTTGGAATTTATTTAAATTGGACCTGCGTGTCCAGCCTTTCACCTCTTTATCTCTTGGTATTTCTCTTCTCACCAATTCCCCTCAATGAAAAAGAGGTTTCTTTATGTATGATGTAATTGGGTAGAAGTATGTAATGTGCTAGTGGGAGAGAGACAATAGAGAGATTTGTTCTAGGAACAAATTGTATTATATATCCATCCGCATATCATTATTAAATTTTATCGCGCCTTATTATGCTTTTAGAATACATGTTTAAGGGTGTATGATGAGACCTAATCAAAGATAATAAATTGGTTGCCAATTTACGCGAAAAACCACCACTACAATATTAAGCGTTGTCCTTCCATTGAGTGGTTTTTTCTCAAGATCCAAGATTGGCTTTGATTTGTTGGCCAAAGTCAAGATCATTGTCCATCGTGGATGTGTTTGAACCACGAAGGCTTTGTTATATATCGCATGTCTTGGGCAGTTGTGACTTGTTGGCCAAAGTCAATGTCACTTCTATTCATCGACGTGGATTACGAAGCTTTCCCACTGTCAATGGGTCGCGCTTAACTGGAATCATTAAGCTTGTTGAGCCAAAGCCAAGGCTTAGTTGATTCAGAGGAAAAGGTTAGGAAATATATATTGGATATATATCTAGGACTTGGAGGTCCACCTACCGGATCTATGAATTGGATGGGATCCAATTGATCTTAGAGATCTACCTAGTTAAGTTTCATACAGCTTGTTGGCCAAAGTCAAGTTTTTGTGTTATTTAACGGGATCCTAGCCCACTAGGAAACTGGGTTTCCCGAGTACTCAACAGAGGGTTAGAGGCTCGCCGAAAAATAGTGGGAGGCCAGTATTAAATTTTCAATTTCGTTTAATACTTGCTGATATGCGCTCTTTTATTTTATTTATCGTCGTTATAAATATATTAGTTGGACTAATATTTATTTTATTGCTTTCTTTGAACAGTTAGACTGTACAAGACACTACTCCATTTGTAGTTGGTTATATAGTTGGACTATAGTAACCATTACATTTTGAGTGTACCCGAAATCGTTGATAGAATAGTTGGACTATTGCAATCGAGATGGCTGGAAAGATTAGCCTTAGGGACATCGTCATGGGCGACAATGTCTTTAACGGCTCCAATTTTCCAAATTGGGAGATGAACCTCATGATAGTCCTGGGGACTGAGAAGTTACTCTATTCGATAGAGAGACCTCTCGGGCCTGAGCCCGGACCTGAGCAAATAGTAGAGCGTGAGCTGTGGAAGACTCACCATGATGATAACTTTACTACTCAGTCTGTCATGTTTTCCGTAATGACTCCTCAATTTTGTCATCAAAACAAGAGATTGGATCCCTATAACATGATGTTGAAATTGAAGGACCTTCACAGATCTAACCTTAGATCTCAGAAGTACGAATTGCAAAAGAAGCTATTTCGCTCACGTATGTCAGAGGGTACATCTATCGAGCACTATGTGTCATAGATGATTGCTGACATCGAATAGCTAGGTCAGCTGGGCATAACCTTTGAGGCTAAGACTTCCATAGATTTGATCTTACAGTCTATGCCCGACTGCTGGGGCGGGTTCATCATGAACTACAACATGATGAACCAAGAGAATACTCTTGGAGAGTTTATGGCTATGCTCAAGGAGGCAAAGCCAGAGCTTCTGAAGGGCAAGAAGCGCGAGGCGCATCTTACTTCGACGTCTCAGAAGTCCAAGGCTTGGCCGAAGGCTTCTGGAGGTGTGAAGAATAAGAAAATGAAGCGCAAAGGCAAATCATCAAAGTCTACAAGAATGATGAAGGACATATCCCAAGATGTCTGCCTACACTGTGGCAAACGAGGTCACTGGAAGCGTGACTGCCATGAGTACAAGGCACACATGAAGGAAGTGAAGGCGGGCAAGGCTCCAGCTTCAGGTATGTTTGTTATATAATAAACATGTCCACTACTGGTTTTAAAAATTGGATTTTTGATTCTGGATGTGGTACTCACACATGTACTGATGTGTAGGATCTACAGATTAGCAGGAGACTGGCTTCAGGAGAGATCGACCTCTGAGTCAGAAATGGGACAAGAGTCGCCGTTTTGGCCGTTGGCACCTATGTTTTGAATCTGCCCTCGGGGCATGTACTTAACTTAGGAGACTGTTATTTTGCACCTAGTTTGACCAAGAATATTATTTATGTATCTAGTTTAACCCGATGCGGGTATACCTTTGTATTCTGGAACACTGGGTCTTTTGTATATAAAGATGATCTTTTGATATGTACATCATATGTTAATAATGGTCTTTATATTTTGATTATAAATGAATCTCAAACATATAACATGACAAACAAAAGGCTCAAATTGAGTAACACAAATGAAACTTATCTGTGGCATTGTCATCTGGGACACATTAACAAGACTCGTATATCCACACTTTCGAAAAGTGGATACTTGAACGGATTTGATCCTAATTCATATGACGTCTGCGAATCTTGTTTATTAGGCAAAATGCCTAAAACACATTTTAGCGGTAAAGGTGTATGTGCCACTGAACTGTTAGCCCTCGTTCATAGTGATGTATGTGGGCCCATGTCTAGCTAGGATAGAGGTGGATATGACTACTTCATAACCTTTACGGATGATGCATCGCGTTATGGTTATGTGTATCTTATGAGACACAAGTCGAAAACTTTTGAGAAATTTAAAGAGTTTCGACACGAAGTAGAAAAACAGACCGGCAGAAGTATTAAAACATTACGGTCGGACCGTGGTATAGAATACTTGAGCAATGAGTTTCTCGATTACTTAAAAGAATATGGTATTCTTTCATAGTGGACCCCTCTCGGAACACCTCAATTGAACGGTGTGTCTGAACGGAGAAACCAAACTTTTTTGGACATGGTAAGGTCAATGATGAGTCGCACTAAGCTACCAATTTCCTTCTAGGGATACGCATTGAACAGTGCAATACTTATTTTGAATAAGGTTCCGTCAAAGTCTGTTGGACAGACTCCATATGAAATATGGACAGGAAAGAAACCGGGTTTCTTATTCCTGAAGATTTGGGGATCCTGGGCATACGTTAAACGTTTGGATAGTACCAAACTAGAACCCAGATCGGATAAGTGCCTATTTGTAGGTTATCCTAGGGAAACCAAAGGATATTACTTCTACCACCCACAAGAGAACAAAATATTTGTTGCTCTCCATGCGGTATTACTAGAAAATGAATTCCTAAATACAGTGGTAAGTGGGAGGAAAGTAGAACTCAATGAAAATCAGAGTGATACTGTTCCTGGCACTGACCCCCTCACGGAACACAACAATCCATCAGGGATGAGACTATACCATAATCTTCTAATACACAATAACCGCGTAGGTCGAAGAGAGTCAGAAAACAACCTGAGAGGTATGAGTTTCTGATCTCACCTCATGTAGATATTAATCTTATTGAGGAAGATGAAATGGCTACGTATGAGGAAGCGATACAAGGTATCAACTCCGCTTTATGGAAGGAGCCATGAAGTCCGAAATGGATTCCATGTATACCAACCAAGTTTGGACACTGGTTGATGTACCAGAAGGCGTTAAGCTTATTGGTTGTAAATGGGTCTTCAAGAGGAAGACGGACATGGAAGGCAACATACAAATGTACAAAGCTAGGCTTGTAGCGAAAGGGTATCGTCAACGACATGGTGTCGATTACGATGAAACTTTTTCACTTGTTGCCATGTGTGAAACACAGAAACTGGGCGACGCATGCTGTTCCGGGCTCACGGCCCGATTGGGAGTACGGAGTAGCCAGCGGGGGACTAAATCGGAGAATAATGGAGTCGCCACCCGGTGTGAACCGGGACAAAGATTTAAGGCCGCACTCACCCCTCGCAAGGGAAGACTTCAAACCGTTAGGTTCGGAATGGTCCCTTACTTATGCCACTTGTAATGAAATGATTTGTGCAATAATTTAACCAAGCCTAAGCAACATTTATTTCCAAGGATAATTTACTCCTAAGTTCGCATGCATAAGTACAAGGCTCATATCTAAGTTTGCATGTAACCTATGTCCGAATTTGCATATAACATATTTGCATATAATCTATTTCCCAATTTGCATGCATAAAGATGAATTGAAATACGGCAAGCATACAATGTCATAAGCACATTACATTTGATAATAGGCATGCCAATAGATAATAATTGTACAATCATGCATGAAAGCAAATCGAAATAACGGCAAGCATATAACTTCATGAACATGTTGAATGGATGAATGCGGAAGCATAAGTAGATAAATATCGTGTAAAAATACATCATGGAAACGAACATGTGATTTTGTGGACACAATAAATGACTAACTGCGAGAACATGAACAATCAAAAAGGTAAATGTCAAAATGAGTAACCATGCATGAGATGTGATGGAAGAGGGCCTGTTTACCGTGGGCGTTCGTGCGGCGTTCGTATCCGTGTTCGAACGGTAATGTCTTGTAATAATGTCTTGTAATATTATGATTTGTGCTTTAAGTTAACCGTTCCTATAGTGGGTTGAAAGAGGTTTAATTGAAGGCACTTTTAAGGCTAGGTAATGGTTTGGTGTCTTCCTTCACTCACTACCTTTCTATAAGGAAAAGCTGTGAAGGCACCTAGATAATCATCTACTCGTAGCTTACTGTGATGGACTAATTTGGAGGACCCGTTGTTTATTCCTGACACCAAGCGATAAGATCCTAAGAGGCTTGGGTACTTAAGAGAGCCTCGCTCCACCCTCCCTCTGGGGAATCTACAACGGGAAATCCATTTGACAGTCAGTCACACACCATAGCTAGTTGGCAGGTACCTTAGTGTATAAAAAAAGGTGCGCTCACTTGGTCGCTCGGACCCTTGAGTGGGGAGACCTAGTTGTGGGTAATCCTTCGTCAGCGAGAGCCTTTGTCCACACCCTCATAGACCCGCATGTGAACCTTAGTCGTAGAACTAATAAGAATTATTTACTTGTGCTTGTGTTTGGGAACATGGTCGTTTGGATCCATTCGCACCTTTTGTCATGAGGTATGGGCTTATTGGGCCATTTAAACTGGGACAAGAACATATCTTATGATGATTGGGCCAAAAGCTTCTAAAACGCCAATGGGCCATTATATGCTTGTTTTTTGGAACGTTATCATTTGGATTCATTTGGATCTTTTGTCATGAGGTATGGGCTTGTTGGGCCATTTAAACTGGGACAAGAACGTATCTTATGACGATGGGGCCAAAAGCTTCTGAAATTCCGATGGACCATTTTATGTGTGGGCCTCTCATCATTTGGGGTTGTTTAGCCATGTTATCGTAAAGGTGTAAACCTGTTGGGCCCAGTGTTTAAAAATACGTTTCGAGGCGGCCGCCTCGGACCGCCTCCCACCGCCTCACGGCGTCGGCGCGTCGAGGCGGCCGCCTTATACGCAACAACCGAGGCGGCCGCCTTTCACCGATGAGGCGGCCGCCTCAGGCCGCCTTACGCAGACTCGGCGCGAGGCGGTCCGAGGCGGCCGCCTCGCGTTCTTGTGCCATTTTTTTATTATTATTATTTTTACCATTGAAACGACGACGTTTTGGGGGTGCCAAAACGTCGTCGTTTTGACTTCTTTAAAAAAAAAATAAGCGTAAAATCATTTTACAAATTCATTCCATCTTCGTCTAGGGTTTCTTCTCAGCATCGACGCATCTTCTCAATTTCGTCTAGGGTTTCTCGTCTCAGCATCGACGCATCAGCTTCTCGGTGTCTCTTCTTCGCGTCTCAGCATCGGTGTCTCAGCTTCGTCTCTGCATTAGGTGAGTCTTTTCGAAAGAGGAAGAGGATTAAGGGGCATGAATCTATGTAATGAATATATAAAGTCAAGTGTTTTTATACATACCCAATATCTGTTCGTTTATACATGTGATTGTGTAGAAATCATGTGATTGTGTTTAATAGATATCTGGGTTTTAGATAATTGTGTCTAATAGACACTAATGATAGCTTATTTAGGGATTAGTTATCAATAATTTTTTGAATATACTATGAATTATGAAGAAGTTAATGTATTTTGGATTAGTTATCAATAGTTTTTTGAACATACTATGAATTATGAAGAAGTTAATGTATTTTGGATTAGTTATCAATAGTTTTTTGAACATACTATGAATTATGAAGAAATGAATGTATTTTAGATTATTTTTCCGATTTACGATCGAGGCGCCCGCCTCACCGCCTCGAGGAGGTCCGCCTCACGCCTCAATGGCCGGCCGCCTCGAGCGCCGCACCGTATTTTTAAACATTGGTTGGGCCTTTTCAACTAGGACAAGTTTGCACCGCGCAATGGTGTGGTTAAATGCTTTAAAATGATAATAGGCCGACCTATACATTCTACACATCGCACACATCTCATGCACCTCATGCACCATGTTAACCCTCTTTTGTCTTGAAAACCATCATAGATACCCGTTGGTTAGGGAAGATGGCAGACTTGTCAAAAGACCGAGCAGCCACCAAGAGTACCGGCAGAAAACCTAACCCAACGGGATAGGAATTCATTCATGCATGCATGCATACACGTAACGCACTTGCATTCTTTTTGTGTTTTATTTTCTTTATATTCACAGGTTTCAACGGAGAAAAAAAAGAAAGCGGCAAATGCAAGCCAACCAGAAGTGGCAGCAGTACAGTGTCATCAGTTCTAGGAATGAATCATAGGGTTGAGGCCCACATCAGTCTCATGAATGAATCAGAATCAGTATCAGTCTCAGGAATGAATCGCATCAGTATTAGTCTCAGGAAAGAATCCCAGGGTTGAGGCCCATATCAGTATAAGTTCTGGGAATGGATCTCAGGGGATGAAGCCCATATTATCAACAGTAAAAAGGAAGAATTCCATAGAGTAAGCGAAAAAAAAAGATGAAAAAAAAAAGAGATAAATCTTTGATAGTTAGACATATGTCCGGTGATGACATTGTAGGGAGAAACCTTAGAAACGATAAGTGTGAGACGTGCTCTCGTCCGGTACTCTGAATGGATTGATCTCAGCTGGACTCACGAGCACATGATTACGGGATCTCAACAGTGGAAACCTGAATGGTTGGCAACATGACTAGTCGAAGGGATGATGGATCGGTGAATGACCGTTTGCCTGGATGTCCACCCTGGTTTACTTATGCTACGATATATGATATGGTTGGAAATAAAGAAAGAGTCTATGTGATGAAAAAATAGAAAAAATAGACCGCATATAACCGATAAGCATGAAGCTACCCATGGGCGAGTATTAGGACCACCATGAGGAGGAATGCTACCTTAAAGGGTATGTGTGTCAAAGAAAAAGAAAAGAAAAAAAGAGAGAAAAAAAAAGAGAAAGGAAAGAATGAAAAGAAATAGACGAAAGAAAAAAGAAGAAGACCATATCATGTTGAGTATGACGAAGTAATCACAAAGTGTGATCGAGACATCTAGATTTGTTAGACCCACCGATCCGATTCTCTGAAACGAAATCATCGAGTTGGCTCACTTAAGGAATAAGCAGCAAAAGAGCCTTGGCACACACACACTAGGAGTCTAGTTCAGATCACATATTCAGAGCATCGGAGTTGAGTGTATCAAGTACTTTGAAGGTTCTCAGGTGTCGATGCAAAAGCATTCGTTGAGGATGAAAATATGTATAGCTATCAGGATTATCTCATGAGAGGCAGTACAATATGTTGAAATGCAACATCACATCACTAGTATCAGTCTTTCCGGGTATGGCACTCTAGGGGCGAGGCCTACATCAACATCGTATCAGTTTTGCCAAGTACGGCACTCCGGGTATGGAGATATCAGATCAATTCTGCCAAGTACGTCACTCCGGGTATGGAGACATCAGATCAATTTTGCCAGGTACGGAACTCCGGGTATGGAGATATTTCAGCGACACCTTAGGTATGGGGTTTAGCTTGCCAGGTACGGCACTCCGGGTATAGAGATATCACTGCGACACTCTAGGTATAGAGACGCTACCGCGACACCCTAGGTACGGGGTTTAGCACACCAGGTACGGCATGTGGACTATTATGGACTACCGTGACACCCTAGGTACGGTTAGCACACCAGGTACGGCATGAAGACTATTGTGGATTACCGCGACACCCTAGGTACAGGGTTTAGCAAGCCAGATACGGCATGTGGACTATTGTGGACTACCGCGACACCCTAGGTACGGGGTGTAGCATGCCAGGTACGGCATAAAGACTATTGTGGACTACCCCGACACCCTAGTTATGGGGTTTAGCACGCCAGGAATGGCAATTAATCAAATTCAGTTCAGAGCAACAGGCAAACCAGGTGACAGCTGGCGAGCCAGTTTGTTTTATGGCACTCTGGGTATGGAGACACATCAGCATCAGTTAAGCCGGGTATGGCACTCCGAGAATGGAGCACAGTTCGAGAATGAACAAGCCAATAATGGAAATCCGAGAATGGAGCAGAGTTCGAGAATGAACAAGCCGAGAATGGCACTCCAAGAATAGAACACAGTTCGGGAATGAACAAGCCGGGAATGGCACTCCGAGAATGGAAACACAGTTTGCGAATGAACAAGTCGGGCAGTCTTGCCAGGTATGGCACTCCGGGTACGGAGACATCAGTATCAGTTTTGCCAGGTATGGAGACACATTATCAGTATCAGTTTGGGGTCGAGGCCCACGTCAGTATCAACTTGGGGGCTAGGCCCACATTATCAGTATCAGTTTGGGGTCGAGGCCCACATTAGTATCAGCTTGGGGGCGAGGCCCACAGCATCAATATCAGATTTGGGGATGAGTCACAGGGTCGAGACTCACATCAGCATCAATTTTGGGGATGAGTCCCAGGGTCGTGACCCACATCATCAGCAGTTTTGGGGATGAGTCCCAGAGTCGAGGCCCACGTCAGTATCAGTTTCGGGGATGAGTCCCAGGGTTGAGGCTCATATCAGCATCAGCATCAGTTTTAGGGATGAGTCCCAGGGTTGAGGCCTACATCAGTATCAGTTTTTTGGGATTAGTCCCAAGGTCGAGGCCCACGGAAGTATCGGTTTCGGGGATGAGTCCCAGGGTCGAGGCCCACATCAGCATCAGTATCAGTTTCGGGGGTGAGTCCCAGGGTTGAGGCCCACATCAGTATCAGTTTCAGGGATGAGTCCCAGAGCCGAGGCCTACATCATCATCAGTATCATTTTCGGGATGCGTCCCAAGGTCGAGGCCCATTTTATCAGCGGTATTGGGATGCGTCCCAGGGTCGAGGCCCCCGTTGTCGGTTGCAGCTATTGGGATGCGTCCCAGGATCGAGGTCCATTGCATCATCATTTTCAGGATGCGTCCCAGGGTCGAGGCCCACATTTTGTCAGCGGTATTGGGATGCGTCCCAGGGTCGAGGCCCCCGTTGTCCGTTGTAGCTATTGGGATGCGTCCCAGGATCGAGGTCCACTGTATCATCTTTTGGGGATGCGTCCCAGGGTCGAGGCCCATATTTTGTCAACGGTATTGGGATGCATCCCAGGGTCGAAGCCCCCGTTGTCGGTTGCAGCTATTAGGATCCGTCCCAGGATCGAGGTCCACTGCATCATCATTTTCAGGATGCGTCTTAGGGTCGAGGCCCACATATTGTCAGCGGTATTGGGATGCGTCCTAGGGTCGAGGCCCCCGTTGTCGGTTGCAGTTATTAGGATGCGTCCCAGGATCGAAGTCCACTACGACATCCACTCAGTTCGAAGCAGCAGGCAAGTCAGGTGGCAGCTGGCGAGCCAGGTAATTAAAATGCATTGCATAAACTTTGATAGGATTGTCATTGTCACACACTGCACAAGTCCCATCAAAGTGAGGGCGACTGTAGGCACTGCATTTTTGCATATAAGTTCCTATGATGAGTCTTATTTGGAAACACTACCTTTTAAGTCGAGGAAGTCATGGGAAACAGACGTCGGAAGGGAATCGGTATTTTGTTAGATTTTATTCGCTTGTTTAGCTTCTGGCTCGCTTGTTGGATCTCCGTTTTAAAACACACTCTTGGCCCAAACCCCATAAGACACACACCAAACACATCTAGCCCAAGCCCATTAAATCACAATTAAAACATTTAAAACACATGTCACAAATTAAACTAAATCCAATTATTAAATCTAATTAAATTAAATTCCAAAATTAAAATAAATCCATTCCTAATTTAATATATTTACCCACCTAAAATACAAATATCATTTCCTTTAATAAACTAAATAAAATCCATCATTTTTTAATTGATTTATTTCCTTATTCAAACAAATCCATGCAAACCCTAATCCCCCACCCTCTCACTATAAAAATAGCACATAACCAAACCCTACAAACTCTCTCTTTGACGGCCTCACCAAATAATGAAACCCTAACAGCCCTCTGATCTCTCTATATCCCTTCATCTCTCGGCAGCTTAACTTCTCTCCATGACACAAACATAAACCCTAGACAAACACAGATCACACAACCCACTCACGGCTTCATCACATAGAAAATATAGCCAACCGACTGCACCCCTTCACCAACTCCACTCTTAGTAAATAACCAAAGACTCATCAACATCAGCCACTGAATCCATCACAAGCAAACAAAAACAAACCTTCAACGGCAAAGAACAAAACAAACCCTAGCTCTTCTCCTTCTTCTCTCATGATCCGTTCCGCCTCTCTAAAAACCCACTCACGGCAGCCACCAAAATAGAGAGACACACGGCCGTTCATCATCTGATCATCGTAATAGTTACAATAGTGATCGTGGTCATGGAGTATCCAAGCGCTCTGATTACCGTGTGTTAGTCATTGGATTACCATCTTCTGCTTCATGGCAATACCTAAAGGAACATATGCGTCGAGTCTCTTTCCCTGAGCCAAACGTTAATAACAAAAACCCTAAGCCTAAGAAACACTCAGCAGCCTTCCCCTCTCTAGATGCCCCTCTCTCTCTCCTATCACAGCCCTCATCAGACCTTAACTGCACGCCAACAGCCACCATCACCCTTTCAACGCAACACCTCATCACTGCCTTCATCACGCCAGCAGCCTCTCCACTACAAAAGCCAACAAACTGCCAACACACCCCTTATTCACACAGACCACGCTCACTCTCCACTCAAACACAATAAGCCACACAAATCCACTCACTCAGCAAGACAAACCAGACCGAAAACAATAAACACGCCATAAACTGCCATTGACCTGCCTCTCCACGCAAATAACCCACACTGTACTGCCTCAAAAAACTATCCAGAAACCCCCTCAAAAACCACCAAAAACTGCCCCCAAACCAATCCAAACCAACCCAAAAACAGTGAACAAATCACCCTAAAACAGTCCAGAAAACTACAGTAAAAAAACAGCAGAAAACAGTGAAGAAATAGCGGCAAAATAAGTGAAAATAGTAGCCCGAGTAGTGAAAAAAACGAGGAAAGATGTGAACCAGCGAACCAGAAAAGTTACGGAGTTTTAGCTCTTCTGACGGCCTTGTAACGTGCTTCCGAGAGTCGACACAAAAGGTTAGACATGAGGGCACTTTTCACATCTATTTTCATTCGTATTTTATTGTTTATTAAATTTTATTTGCATGATTATTGTGGAATGATGCATGTTGTGGCCCTTGAATAGATAGAAAATGTATGTATTGTGAAATGATGCATGTTGTGGCCCTTGAATAAAATGGAAAATGTGTCGCCTCTTGTGGTATATAGGATGGAAACCCAGACATAAATTCCGTCGCCGAATCTGAATGGACGGTAGTGCGGTCTGTACTTGGGATACAACTCCACGTACCACTTGAGCAAACAGCACATATTTCGATTTATTTTGTCTTGTTGTTTATTATCCGTTATTTAATTTCTGCGTGTTATTTGTTTGTGTAATGATGAGATAAAGCACATGGGCTTAGTAAGTTGGATTAAAGGTCATCCGCTTCGAGGGGTTAAAATCCTTTACTGCGATGCTTTGCCGCGCCGGACGATGTATATTTGGTTGAATGTAAGATGTGTTCAATCGGGTATACGAAGTCTGATATTGTTGTCTTTATTTTTATATGCATTATGTTATTAGCGCATGGGCTTAGTAAGTTGGATTAAAGGTTCTCTATGTCGAGGGGTTAAAATCCTTTACCACGATACTTTGTCGCGCCTTTTAGCCTGCTATTATTTATTAGGTGTCATCTATTCATCCGTTCACGTATATGTCATGTTGTTTACTGCATTTTAGAGGTCACTGCTGTAACCCCGTTCGAATGCGTTTTAGAACGCCGCACGAACGCATGTTTTCTGTCTCAGTTTGTTCGAACGCGTTTACGAATGTTACTCAAACGCGAACCTTCTGTTTACCGTTCGAACACGGATACGAACGCCGCATGAACGCCCATGGTAAACAGGCCCTCTTCCATCACATCTCATGCATGGTTACTCATTTTGTCATTTACCTTTTTGATTGTTCATGTTCTCGCAGTTAGTCATTTATTGTGTCCACAAAATCACATGTTCATTTCCATGATGTATGTTTACACGATAGTTATCTACTTATGCTTCCGCATTCATCCATTCAACATGTTCATGAAGTTATATATTACCGTTATTCTGATTTGCTTTCATGCGTGATTGTACAATTATTATCTACTAGCATGCCTATGATCAAATGTAATGTGTTTATGACATTGTATGCTTGCTGTATTTCAATTCATCTTTATACATGCAAATTGGGACATAGATTATATGCAAATATGTTATATGCAAATTCGGATATAGGTTACATGCAAACTTAGATATGAGCCTTGTACTTATGCATGCGAACTTAGGAGTAAATTATCCTGGGAAATAAATATTGCTTAGGCTTGGTTAAATTATTGCACAAATCATTTCATTACAAGTGGCATAAGTAAGGGACCATTCCGAACCCAACGGTTTGAGGTCTTCCCTTGCGAGGGGTGAGTGCGGCCTTAAATCTTTGTCCCAGTTCACACCGGGTGGTGACTCCATTATTCTCTGGTTTAGTCCCATGCGGGCTACTCCGTACTCCCAACCGGGCCGCGAGCCCGGAACAGCATGCGTCGCCCAATTTCTGTGTCCCACACCAAGATTAAATCCATTCGGATAATGCTTGCTATTGCTGTATATTTCGATTATGAAATATGGCAGATGGACGTCAAAACCACTTTCCTTAATGGAAACCTTTTAGAGGATGTTTATATGCAACAGTCTGACGGTTTTGTCGTGCCAAAACATGTAAACAAGGTTTGCAAGTTAAATCGTTCCATTTATGGATTGAAGTAGGCATCGCGTTCTTGGAACCAACGTTTTGATGAGATCATAAAAGAATATGATTTCATTCAAAACGAAGATGATCCTTGTGTATATAAGAAGGTTAGTGGGAGCGCACTGACATTCATTGTCCTATGTGTAGATGATGTATTGCTTCTTGGCAATGACATTCCCATGCTACAATCGGTGAAAGCTTGGATTTCATTAAAATCCTCCATGAAAGGCCTGCTTGGACTCTCCCAGAGCACGTACATTGACAAAGTATTGAAGAGATTCAAATGGATCAGTCTAAGAGGGGACTGCTTCCAGTATCACATGGCGTCTCTCTATCTAAGTACATGTGTCCTAAAACAAAAGATGAGAGAGATATCATGAGTCGGATCACGTATGCTTCCGCAGTCGGATCGATCATGTATACCATGATATGTACGCGACCTGATGTCTCGTATGCTTTGAGCATGTGCAGTCGCTATCAGGCCGATCCAGGTGATGGTCACTGGAATAATATTAAGAACATCCTTAAGTATCTTAGACGAACTAAGGATGCCTTCTTAGTCTATGGAGAATGAGAACTTGAGACTAGGTTTTCCGATGTAAGTTTCTAAACCGATAAAGACGATTGTAAGTCGCAATCAGGGTACATATTTTGTTTGAACAACGGAGTAGTGAGCTGGAAATCTTCCAAGCAAGAGATTATTGTCGATTCAACAACAAAAGCGAAATATATTGCTGCAGCTGAGGCAGCAAAAGAAGCAGTTTGGATCCGTAAATTCCTAATTGGATTAGGAGTAGTTCCGTTAGCAGCTGAGCCCGTACCTTTGTATTGTGACAATAACGGGGCTATAGCACAGGCTAAGGAACCGCGGTCTCATCAACGATCCAAGCATGTACTTCGACGTTTCCATCTGATTCATGAGATTATACATCGTGGTGATGTGAAGATCGAGAAGATCGCATCAGATGACAACATTGCAGATCCGCTGACGAAAGCTATTTCTCAGCAAAATTTTGAGTGACATGTACATAGTTCAGGTGTTAGATACTTGAGTGATTGGCTATAAGCCAAGTGGGAGATTGTTGGACAATTATGACCCATAGCATCACTATTTGTAAAAGACATTGTGTTTTTATACAAATTAACTATGTGACAAAGGAAATTGTTATTTATCATTTTGTAATTGGATTACTTCGATATATATAAATGATAAAAGTCTATATGATTAGTACCGGATTAATAAGATATGAGACAGTATTAATCCACGAAAGGTTTGATCATTAAATATCCATAGTCCTAGTATTATCGAGAATGGACATCGATAATGCGGAATAGACTAGTATTACACTTGTGCGCGTTATGAAAGCTTAACGGTATAGTTCTCATATATTTAAGTATTGGATACTTATGTGATAGGAGGTTCTGTTAGCCGTTGGACCGGGAACAGCTTCATTCTGGATAGACCCCTCGGAATCCCATTGGTCGTATGACTAAGTGTCTATGGGAATCCGAATCAGGGTAGGTGTATGTAGTCTTAACCTGAGACTTGCATCGCTAATACTTGCGACAATCAGTTTAGTTTGATATTGGTCGTCCGGAGCTTTAACAGGTTCTGTGTACGCCTCTCATTGGGTTTGCTGAGAATCGTAGTGTATTGGGTGTGATGTCAAGATGGGAGTATCACTTTAGTCATATGGAGATGATGATCACGCAGGATACAGATCTAGTACTCTTAAATGCTGTAGCTATCGGGATAGTACGACTAGGTCATGATTATCCGATTACAGAGACTAGTTGCTAGTGATCCGATATATGCTTCGTACGGGGCAGACATAATTCCAGCCCTAGGCCTAGCATGTGACATCCGATACTGGATCGTATTACGCAATACTTTGTATACTACGCCTGATACAAATTATATATTCTTCGTTGAATATTTCTGGAGAATTGGGTAGGCACAGTGCTTTGCTAGAAGCCAACCATGTCTTGTAAATCGGTGAGAATGTGGTACGGGGTACGCACGTGTTGGATAGTTTGACAACCGTATTTACTGCCAACATATCCAGGAATCTCTTGGGTCGCTTCCAAAAAATCTCCAATGACATTTGACTCGAACAGAATTAATCTGGGATTAATTTTGAGAGAGAAAATTAATCTGGGATTAATTGTGACAAGGATTAATCTGGGATTAAATTCTTATAGCATAGAAAACGCGATTAATTTGAAATTAATCGATAAAATAAATTTAATAGTTAAATTAGATTTTTCTATTTAATTTATTTATTTGGTCTAAAATAATATATGAGATATTTAATTGAAATTGGATTTCATTACGGAATTAAAATTGGATTTTAATTCGAGCGAACGAATTAATTTGGAATTAATTCGTAAGCGACTTTCGTAATAATTTTGCAAGGCATAATTATTTAATAAAATTGGATTTAATTATTTAGCGACGGAAAATTCGTTTAGTCGGATTAAACAAACATGTGCCCAAAGCTTAGTTGTGTGTTGAGTGAGCTAACTCAAATTTGGAATTTCAAAGTGGTGGGACCCACTTGACTTACATCAACTTGCCAAAAGATGATGGAAGTAGTTGAGCTCATTTAATGTAATCTTTCAAACAACTAAAGTGTGTTGATCAAGTTTTGTAACACTTGCTTTTGTTTTTGAAACAAGTCAACACAAAAAAAAAAAAACAAAACCACTTCATCTCTCTTCTTTCTCTCCTTGGCCGAGAGCCTTCTTCTCTCTTTGGAAATTTTTGTTGCAGAAATTTCAAGTTTGCTAGCACATTTAGAGTTGATTAAGGTGATAGGGAAACTCACCCAAGAGTTGGAAACACTCTACAAAGCTTGGAGCTTCAATATACATCAAAGAAAGTTTTGAAATTTCCAAACCGATCAATGTAAGTCTTCCGCAACTTATCTTGATTTATTCACACACAAATCATGATTTAGAGACCTTGGGCATGTGTAGGACACTAACAGGCCGGCCAACTGAGAATAACTTCTCACAACCACATCTCGAACCCCGACCGCTATGCACAATCTCAACCATGTCAGAATGGCCTCATACTCGGCTTCATTATTCGTTGCTTCGAAGGAAAATCTCAAAGCATAACTCAGTTCCTCACCTTCATTGCTTCGGAGGATTGACCGGCGTAAACACACACGTATAACGCAAGCGCACGTATCGTTCAAGTAGTATAAAAATATCGATCCCACGAGGACTTAATTCCTACTGTTGTTATTAATTGTTGAATATATTTATTTACAAATATCTAATTAAATGGAGAAGAGAATGATTGTTTGATTGGTTGAATGTTGTTTTCCTTAATTAAAATAAATAAAAGAAAAAAAAAGAAAATACTAAGGAAAATAACAAAGACACAAAGATCTAGGGTTGTGAATCTTTCTAATATCTTTTAAAAGATGAAGTGATTATTTTATGTTTGTGTAATAAATTGGTTTACTACCTGGAACACGAAATTATGCGAAAGCCTCTGTCGATAGTCAGACGCAAATACTCAGTTTAACCCAATTGAACCATATGTCTATGTCAACCAAATTATTTGGATTCATTAAGTTTAAGTTCCAATTATGGCTACCCCCGCCCGACATGTATATGTCTATCATGTAAGGAAATCTATTAAAGGGTTATCTATCCTCAAGGAAGATCGTGGGCTATTAAGTCTAAGGCTGAAACCTAAAATCCCTATGTCTAGTTCATTTTAGATTTACCAGATCAATCTTATTGGTGATCAGACAACAAGAAGCATTAAGCTTAAGACTTAATAAGTAAACCTTTAAATTACCCAAACTATAAAATAACCCCTTATAAACCGGTGATATTAGAATTCATCACAACCCCAGATAACTAACACATAACTAGGGCTAGTAAAAACTTAAATAAAATAAAAGACATAAAGTAAAATGCTGAAAAGTAAATTGCTGAAAGTAAATGATGGAAAGTAAATGACGGAAAGTAAATGCTGAAATTAAATACTGAAAATTAAATGCTGAAAAGTAAAATGCTGAAAAGTAAATTGCTGAAAGTAAATTGCTGAAAATTAAATGCTAAAAGTAATTGCTGAAAGTAAATTGCTGAAAAATAAATGCTGAAAAGTAAATTGCTAAAAGTAAATAAAGTAAAAGTACAATAAAAGAAAATGCTGAGGTAAAATGATCCACTTTTATTACTTCTATTTTAGATATCTCCCTTAATATAATATATTAACTTTGCATGATAATTACCAACCAGCCATATAGGCGGTATCCAGATTAAGTCAAATTAATAATTAATTACCAACAGACCAATCAGGCGGTATCCAGTTTAGTCAGGTTAAAACCAATTTAAATCATTACCAACCGACCAATATGGCGGTATCCTCGTTAAGTCATGTTTTAATTAGTTTATTTATTATAATTAAGGGAGATTAATCTAAATATTAGTAATAAAAGGTTTACCTTTTACCCCAGTAAAGGGGAGTTACCACCTCATTACTGAAAAGTAAAAACTGAAAATAAAGAAAGAAAAGTATTGTGCGTAAAAGTAAATTACGGAAAGTAAAAACTGAAAAAGTAAAGAAAAGAAAGTGCGAAAGCGGAAATTAATTACTGAAAGCTGTAAATAAACAAACAAGATACAATCTTCTTAGTATTCTTAAGGAATTCCTTAGAAGAAGTATGAATTTACAAATGAAATGGCTTGGTATTTATTGGTAAAATTTTGCCTCCATCAAATCATCCACCAAATCAATTATTAATTGCTCCACTAATTGCTCCACCAAATCCATTATTAATTTCTCCACTAATTGCTTATCATGTTTGGTGGTGATTTGATTTTTATTATTTATTTATTGATTTCTTTTTTGCTTTGAAAATGACTTTAATAATTACAACACAACACACTTCTGGATGGTTCATCCATTTCGGGTATGAAATCTTCCGAATTCGAAATTATTTTGTCTTTCAAAATTGTAGATCTTTGATTCTTCTTTAATATAGAACTTGAATCAGCTCAATCCGATATCGGAGTAAACAGTTATGCCCAAACTACGACAGATTCACAAAACTGGAATTTCCAAAACTGCACTTCGTTAAAACGCCCTTTCAAGTTTCCAATCTCCAAAATTAATATGTCAAGTCCAATTTTTGCCCTTATTTGACCCACATTTCATCTTAAATGATTTCATTGTGTCCCAATATTATTTTATCTGCAAAATAAACTAAAACACATCAAAACGTTCATCAAACCCGAGAAACTAAACAAAATATTAAGTAAAAGGGGCGGTAAATATTGATATGTTTTCCGCTCATCAAGGATCACTCCGGCCCCACAGCCCGGCGTGCTGACCAACCCATCAACAAACAATTCTCACTTGGTCTCCTTTACCGCTAAGACTTCAGGTCCGGTAAACTCTGCCACAAAATCTGCTAAGGCATGCCCCTTGATCGACACCCTCGGTAGGTAAGATATATCGTACTCGCTGAGTTCTACCGACCATTTTACCAGTCGATCTGAAACCTCTAGCTTAAACAGTATCTGTCTCAGTGGATGGCCGGTATAGACTCTAATAGGGTGGGCTTGGAAGTATGGGCGCAACTTCCTGGCAGCCGTGACCAAAGACAGAGCCATCAGTTCATGAGCGGGATATTATCGGGTTTCTGCATCCAAGAGGGCTTTGTTAGTGTAATACATTGGCCTTTGGATCTTGTCTAATTCATGCACCAACACCGAACTCACAGAATATTCAGAAACAGCTAAGTACAAGAACAAAGTTTCACTTGAGACCGGATTTGCCAATAATGGTGGTTGTGCTAGATACTCTTTCAGTTACCGGAATGCATCCTCACACTCGACCGTCCAGCTGACCTCCTTATTGGCCTTCTTGATCAGCTTGAAGAAATGTGACATTTATTGGTGGCCTTGGAGATGAACCGATTCAGCGCTGCCATCTGACCTGTCAGGCTTTGTACCTCATTGACCGTCCTCGAGGGTTTTAGATCCAGTAATGCTCTGATCTTCTGTGGGTTTGCCTCGATGCCCGAGCACTGACCATATAGCTCAAAAACTTTCCCGAAGATACCCAAAGGCGAACTTTTTCGGATTCACCTCATGATGTGCTTCCTTAACAATTCAAATGTCCCCCTGAGGTCGGGCAGATGATCATCGCGTTCTTCAGCCCAAAAGGCATCACCTTGTAGCAGTACACCCTTGATCGATGATAAAAGTTGTATTTTTTTTTCATCCTCATGATGCATCTTGACCTGATTATAACCCGAGAAGGCATCCATGAAACTGAGCAGTCCATGACACGACGTGGAGTCCACTAACTGATCTACCTTAGGAAGTGTGAAGCTATCCTTTGGGCAAGCTTTATTCAGATCGAAGAAATCCACACACATCATTCACTTCTCATTGGCCTTTTTCACAAAGACCACATTAGATACCCATTTCGGGTACTTGACTTCCCTGATGAACCCGGCCTTCAGTAATTTCTCAACTTTCGTTCAGATCACCCCATACCGTTCCTGATTGAAGATCCTCCTCTTTTGCTTTACCGGCTTATGGGCACTGTCAACAGCCAAGCGGTGACTGATGAACCTAGGGTCGATCCCAAGCATATCTTTGTGTCCCCATGCAAAAATATTTGTGTACTCTTTCAAGAACCTCATCAACTGTTTCTTCAAGCCTGTTTCCAGTTCTGCCCTGACCTTAATAGTTTTTCCTGGGCCGAAGAGCTCCACTAGCTTTAACTCTTCATCCGCCTCTAACTCAGTAGACTCCTCAGGTCGGGGATCAGCCGACTCTAACTCTGTTGTACATTTTTCCATCTTTTTTCTCTTTGTGCCCATTTCTTCAACACATAGTGTTTCCTTGGAAACAGTGGAAAAACAACTCATTGCCGTCTACTGGCTTCCGCAAACCATCCCAACCCCCTCCCGGGTTGGGAATTTCAGTTTCAGATAGTGACATGTATGGCCACACTGGACTTCATCATGAAAGGCCTTTCTGCGATTATCTGGTAACTGCTCAAATAATCCACCACCGTGAAGTCTATCATCATGGTTCGGGTATGAGGGTCGTTCTGATTATCAACGCCAATTGTATCCGGCCTAACGGGATGACAGTTGCACCCCCAAACCCAAAAAAAAAAAGATGTTTCATTTGGGGTTAGGGTGGCGTACTCCACGTCGAGTCCATCCAAGGCTTCCTTGGAGATTATATCCACAGCACCCACAGGATCTACCAGTATTTTGTCCACCTTGACCTCTCCGATGACGGCCTTAATTATCAATGCATCATCATTGGGGTAGTTCATACCCTTGGCATTTTCCTCTGTATACATAATAGGAATAAGTCGGGACCTCTGAATTCTCGACCCCCTATCAGTTGTCAACACTTCCGGGCCCCTTTTCCGGTAGTAATTTTTTCGGGACCGATTCGAATCCTCTGCTAATGTTCTTCCCCCAACTATCGTGAACATGGGCCTATGCTCCCTATGCAGCACGACCCTCGTGGCATCTTTGTCTATGCATTCATTCAAATATTCATTTTTAATCAGGTCATCCATCTCCTCTTGTAGGTCCATGTATTTATCCATGAGGTGTTCCTTTACATTATGATGCATACATTATGCCCTAACATTCCTCTTATCGATCGGGAATCACCTCGGGTTGGGCTCAGTCAAAAAACCTTTGTCTTGGATCTTCCGAGCTATCTGCGATAACGGCATGTTCAATGGAGTGTAGGTCGAACCTCCCGCGACATTGGCGACCTGGACCGGCGGCCTTCTCTCTTATACTGGGTTGTTTCTGGATCATTGGCATGAACTCATTATGCCTCGGGGCCAGTCCTCTCTGATCCCTACTCGTATCATGTCGGTTCTCCGGCCTAGCTATTCTCGGCTTTTGAATATTTTCGCCTCGGGCGATCTTCTCTTCTCCCTCCATCAACATAAACTTCATCGCCAGCTCCAGGGTCGTGGCATAATCTGGTACTTCCGGTATTCTCAAGTGGGACCATAACCTCCCGACCTTGATAGCTTCTTTAAAACTTTCCAATGTCTATGTGAACTCATACGCCCCGATCTCCAACACCAGGTTATGGTACCTATCGACAAAAGTTTTTAGAGACTCGTCATCTCCCTGCTTCATCAACCTCAGTGATCTCACCGTCTTCCTTAGCGCGCAAACTCCTTTAAAGTGTCGTACAAAGGACTTTCTTAACTTTGTAAAACTGTCTAACTCCCCAACATCAAATTCCTAAACCACAAGATGGCAGACCCGCTCAAGGTCAAAGGGAACACTTTGCATATGGCTTCTCCTACCATCCCATGGATTTCCATCAATAAGACATACTTCTCCATATGGGACTTGGGATCCTTGTTACCTTTATAAAGATCCATAAAGGACATGGTGAACCTTATAGGAAACTCTATCACCATTATCTCCTCGGTGAAAAGGAAAGTTGTCTCCATGTCTCGGTTGTCTCCCGCTCCCCCTTTCACATTTTATTCCCATTTCCTCATCTCTTTTCGGAACCAACTCCTCATCTGGCTTTCGGAATTGTCATGCTCCTGGTCGTCTGCATCCCTCATTCTTCCGCTTTGGGCATGATTCCTTCCTTAGCTGGGAACTCCATGTTCTTCCCCCGAATTTCATTTCGGATCACTCTCCGTGTAACACGGACTGTTATTAGAGGACTTAGGGATCTTTCTACCTTCTTCTTCTTCCCACATTCCCCTTATCGGTTCAGCTCCGGCGATGACTACGGATCTCATTCTATATGCACCCCTCCTCTCATTTCCACCACCACCTTCTGACCTAGCAACCTTCTTTCCCCTTGCTATCTCTTCTCTTCTATGGCTAGGACATGCCTCTATTGTTTCATCATTTTTCTTTTCTAACTCCTCAAACTTCTCCATCATGGTCCTTCTGCGCTTCTTCTCTCTCCTTCCGCATGGTTTCTTCCATCCTCTCCATCCACTCTGTTGTTGAACCCTTTGAAGATCTATAGTTCTCATCTTCTACCATTGCCTCAACATGTTTGTTGCCTTTGTTGGGGCAGTTGTGGAACCCCTATGGTCGAATCGGTGCCCCGGGCAGTGGAAATGGGTCTAACCCATGGATATCAAGTATGGGTGTAATTTTAAATCATTTAATGAAATATTATATTCCATTACGAGTGTATAGGAAAAAACCGGGGCTGAATCAGAGTCCGGAAACTCAAAAACGAAGCAAAAAAAATTACCGTGCGCGGTACAGTGCGAGCGGGCACTGTGCGCGTACAGTAGCAAATCTTTTTTTTTTACTTTCATTTGCTTCAGCTCACTTTCCAGTGAGCTTCCGGTCTTCCCTAAACGCTTCAAAAACACCCAAAATTAATTTTTAATTTCAAAACCAACATAAACACATGTTATAGAATAAAAATCAAGTTTTTCAAAATATCAAATATTTTTACAAAACATGTTTTTATTCAAAATACGCACTTGCGTAAATTTTGAATCCATTACACAAACCAAATTAGAATCCCAATAAGAAATGTCTCGTGAACAATTCTAGGTCACCCAAAGGTGGTCAAGTGATTCTAGAATAGTAGCCATAGCTCTAAGCTTTAATCTAGAGTTCTAAACTCTAATTAATTGTTCCATGTTCAACATGAACATCTTTGACCTAATTACAAGCATGTTGTGTTTATACTTCTAAAGTATCCTAACACAATTGATTATCATTATTCAACATTAAGCTATTTAATCATGCATCTAATACACAAATAAACATAGCTTAGGAGAAAATCAGACTTTACCTAGTAAGCTTGATGCAAGATTCAATCTACCTCTCCTTTATTGGAATTGTTGGAGAAGCTCCAAGGTGTGCAATCTTGACTTCAAGATCCAATCTTGTTTCCAATGCTTCCAAACTTCACTTCAAGATCCAATCTTGATTTCTCCTAGATGAAATGTTGTAGAGAACTCACAAGCCTTTCTAAACACTTCTCTAACTTAGGCTAATCTCTCAAGAATTTGCTTATGCTTGTATTTGTAATTGTAATTAAAACCTTCCTGAAGCTTGCTATTTATAGCAAAACTTAGGCAATTTTTAATTAATAAAAGTTGTAATCAATTTTTAAGTGAGCTTAATCCAATTTATCCAAATATGTATAATTAGGTGTGACTAATCTCCATGTCTCCCACTTTAATTTAATCCAATTAAATCAAGCCAAGGATTAGGAAATGGATTAGTTAAATGTTTGTCATCTTGATTTAATCCAATTAAATCAAGCCAAAACCATCTATTATTACATACTTACAATTACCATAATATCCTCAAACGGTAGAGATAATTATGATTTTACAATTAAGCACTTGTGTAATTATTGAATTAATCCAATTAACCCAATTAGGTCAAAGTAAATAATCAATGTTATCCAATAACACTTGATTATCTTAGTTGATAATTATAATATCGAATATTATCTTTTATCAAAATTAATTGGCTACCCAAGTGCTTAACGAGTACAATTCATATTGGGACTCTCTAAGTTCAGACACGTTCGTCATATAAGCCTAGCTAATATGTACGTAATTCGACCACCTCCGAATTTGCGAAGAACACGAACGACCTTTATGAACTATACAAGTCGAGGTCATCACATATGTTTAACAATCCCTCCGTCATAGGCTATCCGAGTTGTGCTTAGGAAACATAGAATATACCGTCAAGTTTCCAAGACGTACATCTCATGTCGACATGTCCACGATTCTTCATAACTGATGTGATCCACCTTATGTGATCGACTTTGGCCAAAGATTTAAGAATCGTGACTTTACTAACATGGATACCTAAACCCCTTATGGTACACATACGGGCCGACAGATCCTATCTTGCTTCGCACTTGATTACTGAGTGCATCGCTCCACACCCAATGAACATCTAGAGGCCAGACCATGAAAGGTTTCTGACATACATGGCATCTAAGTGTGGAGGATCTCACACAAAATCAATGTTATCCTATAGTCAAAGGATTACATATGCTACTCGACTCGAGGAGATTCCTATTGACGGTGGTGTGTACTTCCAACTATTAGGAATCGTCTGTGAGTCGTTCAGTATTCGCTTCAACGAATACCCACATGTCTATATGAGTTTCCAAAACTCATGATACATCGCGTTAAACCATTGGAACTCCAATTCCAATATACGACATGTGCTAGTCTTCTAGGTTATAGGAATTCGACCGTATTCTAAAACCAACGACTAGGAATATTTACTTTAAGAATAGTTTACACCTAGTGTCAAAACTATTCTAAGGTCGATGTCATTCTTAGCATATCTATACATCAATCTAATATGCATAATGACAATACCATTATTAAGTATGAAATGAAAAATGTAGTTATTTTATTAATAAAATGTACAAATCGGATTGGCACTCCAAGCACCAACTCCATCAGCCTTTTGTACCTCTCCCCACAGACGACACCAACTGTTGACGGTTGATTTACGTTCAAGAGGTGGTTCTGGAAGAACACTCCTCAAACAATCTCCCATCAACTGTGAATTTATTTGGTTTGGGGACCAAATGCAAACTTAGCAAGAAATAAGAAAACACACAACAAATAAAGGATTTAACATGATTCGGCGGAATGGATCCAACCTACGTCCACGGACACAAGGGAAAAATGGAACTTTTATAACGTAGTCAAGTATGACCGACTTGCCTATGTATCGAGCTCGGCTAACCGATCTCTTACAGACTCACCTTTACACTTAAGCTTTTAGCTCTCTATTACAAGTTATGCGTAAATGAATTTTTTGTTAACTCTTTACAACGAATTCCCAAGCCCTTTATATACTAGGGCAATCTGCACTATTACATCAATCTCATGACGTCAGCCACATAATCTCTGCCATTAATGTCAAGGCTCTTTCCCACATCTGCTCTGTGAACAGTCGTCACCTTACGGTCTGACACACCTGCCTTCTGACACATACATCTCATTAAACCATGCTACTTTTTGCCACTGCCACACGCTATCTGGTGTCAGAGGATTAACTAGCCGCCTACTCCCATCACTTCAGACCTTTTTGGAGAATGTGAGTCCATATGTCAGACTCCAACCATTCGACCAGGATCATGTGATTAATATCGGCTGCCGATCAGTCAGGTCGGGTCGAATCCGAGAAATTAACTATCTGAGTTGTCCTGAACATCTTTCCTCATCGGGTCGGGTAAAGTACATGATCCGATCCGACCCTCGAAACCTCTGAAACATAAATCTCTTTTATACCCTCCTTGCTCTGTTGGGATCCTGGAGCCCAAAAATCACTATCAACTATATATTTTCAAGGTTGAAGCATTGCTATTTTATAAGTTGTCTTTTTAATAAGAAACTGAAATTTGTGGGATGAAGATTCAATACTGTGAAGTGCATCCATTTCATAAGTTCACTATTTATTTATTTATTCCATAGGTGTTATACTTGTTTCAAATACAACATCTACGCTAATCAAAGAGTAATTTTCACGTATCTCTAAGAAAGTAGCACAATAAGCTATGGTGCCGTTTCGCGCAATGTTTGTTAGCGTTAATGCTAGCGTCAAACGCAGGTGTTACGCTAGCGTATCTATAAGCTAGTAAAACAAGCATTTTTGAACGTTTTTAGGGGGTTTTATAATTTCGCTCTCCATTTAAATAAATTTGTATGTATTTAATTTTATATATATATCCTTATTTGTAATTTCACAACTTATACTATAATTTATACTCTATATCTAACCAAACACCCTAAAGAGTTTATAAACTAGCTTATACTCTAGCGTTTGTTCCATAACTTATAAATTAATTTATAATCTCAGTGCAATATTCTCTACCAAACACTTAATTTTGTTGATTCAGTCAATAAATTGTCATCAGTGTATTTTAATAAAAGCATGAATTTGATTTAAAAAATAATAATAATTTTTGGTAGTTGAAAACTTACTGATCATGCCTTGCAAAATCCATCCGAACAAACAAAGTTTGAAAACTACTATTAAGAAATTTGGGAAGGTTGAACGTAAAATTTAATTTCCAACACATGTTCTTGATAAATCACAAATCCACAACAAATAGTAAACTAAATACATAATCATAAAAACACGAAATCTATCCAAAAAGTTAGTGTAAAAAATAACTAATCTGAATAAAATCCGTCGAGCAATCGAAGACATTGTACGACATGTCATACAACCATTAGAAATTAGATTGAGATGAAAATACAAAATCTCCTACACGGTAAAACTTTGTCCGATATGTCATACGATATTAGAATTGCGCGATGGAACACATTGTACGGGATGTCATACGACCATTAGATAGTAAACCAAAACGAAATGTAAAATCCATTATACGACACGTCAAGCAGTAGAACAGTGTACGACATGTTATAAGATTTTTTGAAATTAAAAAGGAGCATAGTACAATTTTTACTTTGCAGTAAAAATTTTACGACATGACGACCTTTAGAAACATATATAACTTGTGGATTCTGTCCTAATCAAATATAAGTTATTGTGAAAGGGCCAAAACGACATTATTATTTCTCTTCACTCTGTTTTAAAGAGAAGCCGAGTGAGAGTGACTCTCTGGCTGGATTTCGAAATGCCTTGCCTGAGCTTCCTATCTATCCATCATCAGGTGATCATTTAGCTGTACCAATCTTCTCAGCCGCTTCAGCGGCCGCGGATGCTGCCTCGTCAAAACCCAACTTCTGTAACTCGTTGAAGAAACCATTACAATCAGTACTAGTCATTTTATATGGGCTGTGACAGGGACCAGGGAATGAACCATTTGTTACTTCTTCCTTGTACTCTGAAAGAGCTTTGTTTATGACATCTCCAACTTTAGCAAACTGCTTGCAGAACTTTGGAGTCACCTGGAAAAAAAAAGTAAAGCATCCAATGTTTTTTAGGAAATATGTTATACAGGGGAAAGATCAATGAATCATAAGACTTAAGTATTTAAAACTGACCTTGGCATGATGTGGATGTTGCATCATTCCCAAAAGATCATGGTAAACTAGCACCTGCATCGATGATCAGATTTTAAGTCGATGAAACTGATCCATTCAATTTATCAGAGATTTGATTAGCATGTCTGAAAAGAACAATGGTAAGCGCTGTCAAACATGATATTGAAATTAGTCTCCTTTTTCGAGCTATTGATGAGTTTAGAACAATATCGATTGATACCTTATAGTACAATGCTAGACGGTGAAAGGATAGAAATGGAGAACAGAAAGTTCCCTCGGAAGAAAGACAGCACAGTGGAAGTTTATGTTATTATTAAAGAAATGTAAATTTAGTTTACAGGGAAGCCTATTGTTTTAACAAATGAGAAGACTGACTGCCTGTGAGCCAACTAAAATCGAGTAAAAATCTTCCAAGTTAAAACCTGCAAGTGTCCCCATTAATTGAACTGTAAATAGGTGCCACTCAAAATCAGAAAATATTTTTCTTAACTAAAACAAAACGGTGAGCATATCAACGAACATATTAGATCGTCCATTAGAAGAAACTAAGCAAGGAAAATGAGGGCATGCTTCCTTAAAATTGCAGTGCAACAAAGTGATGATTATGGATATACTGTAATATGTTTAGGATTTAAGTCAGAAATAAGTTTCAAGGATCTGATGAATGCTTATTTTGAAAAGTTATTTGATTAAAGATAATCCTTAGAGAGGTCACGTTGTGAATTTTGACCCCATTTCTAAATTTATGCTTTTTTGGACCCTATATTTTTTAAAATCCTTTATACCCTTGATGATTATGTTTTCACACCAAGGTCTTGCAAGACTAGATGAGATGCAAAGTGCATGACAAAGTCAAGACTCACGATAAACCTCTAATAGAGTCCTCCCCTCTCAAATAATACTATTTCGAAGCCAAGGCCAATGCTTTATTTGATAAAGCCACGAAGTTTATGAGAAACCTTCATAACCATGTTAAGTAGATTGGAATCCTATGAATTTAAATTTTAAACAACTATAAGATACTTTCTATATGAAGTTCTTGCACTTGCAACAAAGCTATTGATAGCTTATGCAGTTCTAGACATTTCTCTAAATAATTATCAAAGAATATCAGCTCTTCCTCACTGTTATATAACATCTGTTTTTTTTAGTTTTTTCGAGAAATGAAAAACTGGTACAGTTTCAATTTAGAGTTGATTCTTACACTTGAGTTCACCTCTATTGGCACTTATTACTCATAAACTACATGCTACAACAACTAGGTTTCAGCATCAACATGTAACAAAGAATCTTCAAAAGACTAACCTGGCCACTGCAGAAAGGACCAGCTCCAATGCCAATGGTCGGAATTCGAAGGGCGGATGTAGCTGCAGCAGCCACAGGTGCAGGCACACATTCCAAAACAACTGAGAAACACCCGGCTTCTTGCAAAGCCAGAGCAGTCTCCACAACCTACCGAAAACATGCGCACTCAAAACATAAATTAACAGAAAGAGGAATAGAAATAGAGATAAAAGACCTTGACAGCACTGGCAACATTTTTCCCTTGAGGCCTGAATCCTCCAAGAACACTAATGGCTTGAGGAGTAAGTCCCACATGCCCCATAACTGCAATTCCAGCTTCAACAATTCCCCTTGCCGCTGTAATTCGTGAAGGCGACCCTCCCTCAAGTTTAATAGCGTCCATTCCTCCTCCTTTCAAAATCCTAACCGCTGTGTCAACTGCCTGCTTATCATTCAAACTGCAACCATTGTCACTTAAGCCCGATTGCATCAAAGTATAACCTAACCTTCTAATCCATATAAATAAGAAATTTTGTGGCTTTTAAATTTTCACCTATCTGGACTCGAAGAAATTCAAAATCTTAGCTCAATTCACCTTCTTTTTTATTAAAAAATAATAATAATAATAATAAAGGTAAGGTGATGGGCAAAGCCCAAATTTAATTTTTATTACATTAAGTCCCTAAGATTTAAACCCATGTGCCAAACTAAAAAAAGTTACTTGAAAACCACTTAACCATGCTCCTTGGGGCAGCTCAATTCACCTTAATATTATAAAAATTGGGAACAAAAACTAGGAAAGGCAATATGGGTTTTATTTATTCTATTTGATTCTCATTAAAAATAATATAGATTTGGAATATTGATTCGTTTAGTAAATAGATCAATTTGATGAATTTGACCTCACCGACTCATTTGAGATTTGTTTATTGCTTTCATTTTTCTAATTTTTGTTACTTTTTCATTAAGTTCGAGAAGTTGTTTCTAAGGTTCATGTTTTGGGTACCAACCTAGTTGGGATGCAAGTCTCTAACTTTGAGGACATTTACAATATATATAAAGAAGTTGTTGCCAATTACAACAAAAAAATAATGTTTCCTGGATTTGACGGGTCATTTTTAATAAATCCATTAATTGTATATTCATACATATATATTTATGAAGAATTAATATAAATAAGGGAAATTATCATTTTTCCACCTATTAAATGGCGTAAGTATTGTTTTCTACGAAAATTTTGAAATCGATCACTTTCCACCTGAAGTTTCAAATGTATTCATTTTTCCACTTTTATGAGATGAAAAATAGATAATTTCCCCTAAATTAAATAGATAATTTGTACACATTTATACTTTATCAAGTGGAAAAGTGAACAATTTTCAAACTGTAGGTGAAAAAAATAACAAATTAAATGTTTTCATAGTAAATGGTACTTAATCTATTTATCAGGTAGAAAAATGACAATTTCCTTGTAAATAAATTACAGTAATTTATGTCATTAAAACATGTGACGATGTGAGCACTAAAAGAATATTTGTTTATTAAACGAATTCAATATAAACCACGATATTATTATTCGTTAAATAAACGAATCAAATACAAATTCTTTTGATTCATTTAGAATTCGAAACAGATTCGATTCGATTCGATTCGTCAAACCTCTCACACCCCTAACAAAAACAACATAAAAATTATATAAACAAACAAAAAGCTATATTTTCATTTAAATGGCAAAATCAATAGTGTACCTGAATGGTGCTAGACTCATAAGCCCCAAAAGGCAAATCCCCAACAAGAAGCGGTCTCTTGGCGCCACGTGCAACAGCGCGGCAATGGACAAGCATTTCCTCAAGAGTGATCGGGAGCGTGGTGTCGTGACCGTGAACGACCATGGACGCTGAGTCACCGACCAAACATATATCAATGCCCGCACTGTCGAGGTGCACCGCCGAGGGGTAGTCATAGGCGGTGACCATCGTAATGGGCTCGCCCTTCTTGTGTTTCTGTCTCAGGTGCGTGAGAGTCACTCGCTGGTTTGGATTCTGGGGCTTTGGTCCACCGTATACGGACTTCTCGGGGATGTTGCTCATGCAGCGAGCAAGAAGTCGCTGGCCTCTGTTGATTCTAGTAGAGACTGACATATTGGAGTTATTGTTTTGTAGGGGAACGAGTTGTTGAGTTTGTTTATTAGTGTGTTTTGGCGGCGTTACCTGCACACAGTTCAATGATACTTGCTGTTCTGTCATGTAGATTGTCTTTTGTTTTTATTATTATTACTCACCAATCCCCACTTACGCTCCCTTTCCGTTAATTGAAAATTCGGAAATCAGAAGATAATAAGAATTACAAATTGTATTTTACTTTGAAATTAACAAATTCTTTTCTTAAAGAAGTATTCGATGGATGCGAAAATTTTATGGACGCGTTTTAATAGCGTCGTCTTATTCACGCGACTTTGTAGCCGTTAAATTTGGTATTCAATAGTAGCCGTTGAATTTGGTATAGAATACAACACATAGATAGAATGGGTTGTATGTGGTGGTAGTCTCACAACATGAATGTTATCGACATATTTTCTGAGATTGATTCAGATGTTCTTCTTCTGAAGATTCATCAGTAGGTTGTGAGACTAGTTGGGCCGAAAGTTCAGGAATGAATTCAGCAGGTTCTTTCACTGATTGTAAGGTTAATTGATCTGGTGGTTGATATGGCAAGGTTGACGAAATGTCTAATAGGGAAACAGTGGATTTTTAGTGTTTAGGTGGTGATTGCGTAGATGGTCCTACTTCCATTTTTGACGATGAAGTAGTAGAGGTTATGAGTCTGGTTCTTTAAGGTCTTGGAGTTTCATTTCTCGGAAGATCTCATGGGTCATTTTAAAAGGTTTAGGTGGTTCAAGAAATGATGGTGATTCTGGTTGGAACATCATGCAAGGTTGAACAGGTTGAAGAGCTAGTGGCTTAATCGGCTCAGGCTTTTTCTTACTCCTTTCATCTTCATCACGGAGTATCTCTAAAGCTCTATGGTAGATAGGAAAAGGTTTCTCTCTTCTTTCTTTTTCAAGTACCCAAGGTTGGATATCGATCCAAGGACTATAGGAGTCAATGTCATCTCTCTTGCGAGGTTTTTATGGTCTGCAATGAGAGTGATTCTTTTTAGTTTTTCTCCTCATCCTGCTAGGAGTATCATCATCACCATCATAGAGCCAGTCATGTAGACATGTGCAATCTAGATCATACATATGAGCTTCAGGAAAATCCCATATGAAATGACCACTGATCTTATTAGTGTATATTGGCGATCCATCAGGCCTAAATGAGTGAATATGAATCTCAACTCATCATGGATAGCCAACTGGAATAGTTACTGGAGTGATCATTGAACACAACATTGTTGGTTCAGTTTGGCTAGATGTACTAGATTGGCTTGGGATTGGCTGGAGAGAAGTACTGGGCAATGAGAAGATGGTTTTGACAGTATCATCTCTTTGTCAGTGCAAACTGGATTCAACTGTTTGGATAGGCTCAGTATTTTGGTGAAATTTTTCATAGTTGGTCAGTCATTCTAAAGGTTTAAGCTGTTGAAGCTCATCCTTTGGGATTTCTCTATGTATCCAAATAATACTAGGTATGGTTTATGTACCTCATATGATCATTAAGGCATCACAAGAGTTGTGAGTTTGAATATATATGGCATGGTTTTGTAGTCGGTAAACTATTTGGTGATGTAAGGTAGCAACCATGGAAGATGGGGTTAAATCGGCTACAAAGATCTGGATATGGAATTTTATCGCTGAAGAAAGATAAAGATCTTTTAGGGAATGTTGAAGTTGGGGTAAAATGTCAAGATCATACTTCCAGCATGTAAAGTTGTCAAAACATTATCGATCACCACATATTGATACTCGATATACCTTGTATCCATTAGAGCAAGCCTGACAGTAACTGATAATCCTCTTCTCCAATGAAAGGTAATGATAAGCCGAATTGCGTCAAGATGTAGATGGGAATATCCCTCTTTTTTCCATCCAGAGATTAATTCTGGAGGAATCTCAAGAGTGACATATTGTTCAGATGATGTTGCTTCTAAAGCACACTGATCCAATCTGGAGGACTGGACATATTTTTTGACTGTAGGTCTTCTGGTGGACACCAGAGTTCTAATACTGCGAGCAATAAAATTTTTGTAGCGGTAGATGATGTACGGACTAAGTAAAGGTATAGAAGACTCACCGATCTGAGCATCTTCTGGACCTTATGGGTTTACTAACCAGTAAGAATACTCATTAACTTGAGAACATTATGGAATATAAGAATATTCCGCAAGATTCTATATTTTAAAAGAAACTCTTTTTGAACAAGAACGAGGTAAAGAAAGACTATAAGTCAATCTAACAAGATCACTGGAACTTGAAAAAGAAGATAATTGTGTTAGAGAACTCATGATGGTTTAGACGGTTCTCTCTACTCACATTCGGAAAGACATTCCATTACTCCATGATACCACCTTTCTGGACAGTAAAAAATGTGACAATGATACCAAAACTAATTTTAATACATGGTAACAACTATAAAAAAAAAACATAAAAAAATTACACTAGGCCCCATTCAATATCCATATATCCAGCTCGTCTAACCAACAGGTATTGGGCCTCATGGCCCCATCATGGGAATTTTTGTCATCCCTATGTATTATTATCATTAACATGCTTAAGTCATATTGACATTATGGATGACGAAAACTCGAGTAGGATTTTTTAAAAAATTAATATTTTAATATATTTTAATGTTTGATCGGTGAAATCACTCACGTAACGCAAGCGCACGTATCGCTCAAGTAGTATAAAATGTATCGATCTCATGGGGACTTAATACCTAAGCTATTAATTTATAAAGCCAAATGTTTACGAGTTTCTACTAGATTGGTTGTTTGATTGGTTGGTGATTTTAAACTAAAAGAAGTAAATAAAACAGTGCGAATGTAAGTGAAAGGAAAATTCAATATTATAAAACTATCTAGGGTTGTGAATTCTTCCAATATATTTTAAAGATGAAGTGGTTATCTCATGATTGTGCAATATATCAGTTTATTAACCTGGAACACGAATTTATGCAAAAGCCTCTATCGATGGTCATATACAAATACCTAGATAACTCAATTAATCATATGTCTTTGTCAACCAAGTTACATGAATTCATTAAGATTATGTTCCAATTGTGGCTACCCCCGCCTGACAGGTATATGTCTATCCTGGAATGAAATCTATTAAGAGGTATCTAATCCTTAAGGGATATCATGGGCTATTAAGTCTAAGGCTGAAACCTAAAATCTCTTCGTCAAGTTCATTTTAAATTTACCACATCAATCTTATTAATGGTCAGTTTACAAGAAGCATTAATCTTAAGACTTAATATATAAACTTTTATATTACCCAAAACACAAAATAACCCCTTATAAACCGGTGATATTGGAATTCATCACAACCCCATATATGGTATTTAGTTACGACACATATATAGGACTAGTAAAAGCTTAATTAAAGTAAATGATATAAAGTAAAGTTTGGAAATTAAAAAGATAAAATAAATAATAAAGAAAATGATGGGGGTTAGAGGATCCACTTTTATTATTTCTATTTTAAATATCTCTTTTATTATAATATATAAACTTTGCATGACATTACCAACCGACCATATAGGCGGTATCCTGATTAAGTCAGATTTATGATTAATTCCAACCGACCATAAAGGCGGTATCTAATTTAGTCAGGTTAAAATCAATTTAATTAAGTCCAACCGACCATAAAGACGGTATCTCATTAAGTCAGATTTTAAATAGTTTATATTTTATAATTAAGGGAGATTAATCTAAATATTAGTAACAAAAGCTTAACCTTTAACCCCAACAGATGGGAGTTACCTCCTTATACTGAAAAATAAAAATAAAGACGGAAAAGTAAAGAAAAGAAAGAACTGTTGCGTAAAATAAAAAATTAAATACAGAAAGCTGTAAATAAACAAACAATATACAATCTTCTTAGTATTCTTAAGGAAATTCCCAAAATAAGGTATGAATTTTCCTTCTGATTTCAACTTCAATTTATAGGCAAATTTCTGACCCGCGCGTCGCAACGTGCCACTGATTCAACGCAATGATGACATGTGTCCGTCAGCCAAATTATTGGCTCGGTGTCGTGATGCAGAAGGTTGTGCGCGTCGCGACACTGACGTCAGCAATGACGTGTATTGCAGGCAGCATGGGATGATGACACGTGTCTGGTGCATGTTAGCAAGATTGTTGTGATGTTGACATGTGACAGACGCATGTTAGCAAGTGCGCATGATAGCAAGTTTCTCTGATTTTGACACGTGTCTGGCGCACGTTAGTGGCGCATGATAGCAGACGGAACATTTTAGCAAACGGCGTATTTTAGCAGGAAATTTACATTTTTGCCTTTTTTGTCCGTTTTTTGATGTTTTGGCCCTCATTTGATTGCAGAGAGTCATGTCTTGTTATTTTATTTTATTTATCTACAAAATAACACAAAACACATCAAAATATTCACAAAACTCAAGAAACTATACAAAATATTAAGTAAAATGGACGGTAAATATTGATATATTTACCGTTTATCACACCCTCAAACCTAACATTTTGCTAGTCCTCGAGCAAAACAATAAAATGAAATGCAATAAACAACTTTAAATAAAATTAAACTAAGCCACTTTCGTAGGGATACCGGTTGCATTTAGCGTATGCAACAAGCCTTTAAAACCCTAGGTGTCCCTAGTGGACGAGTTGTAGTCTCGTGAGGGTTTACTGCAACGATACCCACAAACATCAATCTAATGCACACAAAAGCAAAAAGACAAGAGAAAAGAGAATAAACAAGTTAGTGATAAACAATTATCCAAGTTAATAGTTGTTTTCTTTATTTATAAATTACCAAATAAGTAAATTCTCCGATTATTTTACCATTCTCCATATACACAACCAACAAAGTATTAATCAAATCATTGTGCCCACAATATTCATAAGTGTAGTTGAAAAGAGAGTAAAAATTTTGTCCTAAAGTTGTATCAGAATTCACACCTTTTTACCAATGGAATTTTTTTCTGAATTTTTTTTATTTACTTATTTACAATATCTTTAATCTATGTAACGAGCTTTAGGCCAGTGACTCCCAAGCCAGTTGGCTTTAGAGCACTAGGTGTTAAGACACCCTTACAGACTTAATTATTCAGATTTCAGATATCTTTTTATTTTATTCCATCATTTTTTAGGTGCTTCCTCTAATTAAACTAGAGCACTGAATATTACAAACTTTTTAATTACAACTCATGACTGTATGTTACCATGCATGTTGATAATATCTTTCAACTGAGCATATGAAGATCCAATTTAATCAGTATTATGGAGATTCACAAATTAAATAATTCAAAAGGAAATAAACAAAAATTAACTTGTTACGAAATAGGTTGATATACGTCTCAGAAGTGGAAATTCCTTACACAACTATCTCACACCAATTTCACCAGGTTAGTCAAATTAAAAACATAAAAGTACAAAATAAAATTTGAATTTTTTGAAAATTTTTGACCAAAAACCAAGTAAAAACAACACAACGAAAAAATAAAAAATAAAAACAAGATACTAATCAACTATTCCTGATCGGTGGTAAACACACACGTAACGCAAATGCACGTATCGCTCAAGTAGTATAAAAATATCGATCCCACGACGACTTAATTTCTACTGTTGTTATTAATTATTGATTCTATTTCTTTACAGGTGTCTAATTAAAGGGAGAAGGAAATGATTGCTTGATAGGTTGGTTGAATGTGGATTTGCTAAATAAATAAATGCACAAAGAAAATACTAAGGAAAATAAACAAAAGACACAAATATCTAAGGTTGTGATTCCATACAATATTAATCTAATGATGAATTGATTCTTTTATATATGTGTAATAAATCAGTTTGCTAACCTGGAACACGAAAATATGCAAAAACCTCTTCCGATGGTCAGATGCAAACACCCAGAATAACCCAATTAATCATATGTCTATGTTAAGTAAGGTACCTGAATTCATTAAGTTCTGGTTCCAATTGTGGCTACCCCCATCCGACAGGTATATGCCTATCTTGGAAGGAAATCTACCTAAGGATCACCATGCCCTAAGGTGAGATCGTGAGCTATTGAATCTAAGGTTGAAACCTAAAATCCATTTTCCAAGTTCATTTTAAGTTTACCACATCAATCTTATTGGTGATCAGGCAACAAGAAGCATTAAGCTTAAGATTCAATAAACAAACTAAAGCATTAACATAATATAATTAAATCAATTATAAAACTCGTGAATATTGTGCTTCATCACTTCCCTAGAATAAAAATAAAGTGATGGGGTTAGGGGATCCACTTTTAGAAATATCATTTTATTATAATATAGAAATTGTCAGTGTTACCCACTTAAGTTGAACCAGCCATAAAGGCGGTGTTATTATTTATCCATAAACCAGCCATATAGGCGGTAATCATCTGTCACCTAAAGACCGATCCTATAGGTGATGTCGCATTATGTTACATAAATAAAACCAGCCATTAAGGCGGTATCAACTTTAATCCGTATTATTAATTACAATTTCCATATTATAATATAAGTGAGATTAATCTATCTTTACTATTTCTAATTTAGAAATCTCACTTATTATAATATATAAATTTACGTGATAATTACCAACCGACCATATAGGCAGTATCCTGATTAAGTCAGATTTAGAATTAATTCCAACCGACCATAAAGGCGGTATCTAGTTTAGTCTTGTTAAAATCAATTTAATTAAGTCCAACCGACCATAAAAGCGGTATCCAATTAAGTCAGGTTTTAAGGAAATTTATATATTATAATTAAAAGGAGATTAATCTAAATTATAATAATAAAAGCTCCATCCTTACCCTAGCAGAAATTTAACTACTAAACATAAAATAAATAAAAAATAAATAAACTAATACTATTACTGAAAATAAAAATGCATAATTTAAATTATAAAAATTAAACAAACAAAATACAGTCCTTAAATCCTTATTATAACCTTAAGGAAAGTATGAATATTCTGAATGAAATGGCCTAAATTTATAGGCATCCTTTCACTTCATCAAAAGTCACACAAGCTTCCAAACGTGAAGTCTAGCCAAGCACAAAAGACAAATCACGTGGAGCACTCTTTCAATTTGCATGAGATGAGCCATGCATAAAGTGCCAAGGGCCACGTGAATTGCCATAATCAAAATTGCAATGAGAGACGCAAAAGGACAAAAAAAAAATGAAACATGTTCATGCTTCCACGTCCACTCAATCGGTTTCACCAAAGAAAATTGAAGACCCAAGGGAAGCGAAACCATGTGAAAGATGATCCAAGATTGGCTATGTAAATTTTGGATCTGGCCGACTTGCCAAAGAAGTCAAACGCTTGCCTCCAAAATGTAAAAGAATAACTCCACACGTTAAAAGCCACGTCATCATCTTCAATATTCATTTTCAAGCATGTCGACAGGGATTCTTTTCGATGCTGATGTTGACGATTCACGACGCGAAGTGGTCCACGCGTCGCGACGCGTGAGCATGAAATTATTATTTTGCCATTTTTATATGTTTTTGTCCATTTTTTATCGTTTTCACCCCGAATTAATTCCATTGAATCCTGATATTATTTATATCTGCAAAACATACAAAAACACATCAAAACATTCATAAAACTAGGGAAACTATACAAAATATTAGGTCAAATGGGCGAAAAATAGTGATATATTTTCCGCTCATCACACCCTCAAACCTAATATTTTGCTAGTCCTCGAGCAAAATGATAAAATAAAAAACAAAAAACAACTATAAAACTAAGCTAAGCCACTTTCGTAGGGATCACGGTTGCATTTAGCGTATGCAACAAGCCTTTAAACCCCTAGGTGTCCCTAGTGGACGAGTTGTAGTCTCGTGGGGGCTTACAGTGACGATACCCACAAAATTCAAATGCACACAAAAGCAAAAAGAAGCAACAAGTTAGTGACTAAACAAGTGAAACTTCTTATCCAAGTTAATAATTATTTTCTTTCTTTCTAAATTACCAAATAAGTAAATTCTCTGATTATTTTTACCATTCTACCTATACACAACCAACAAGGTATTAATCAGCTCATTGTGCCCACAATATTCATAAGTGTAGTTGAAAAGAGAGTAATATTTTTGTCCTAAAGTTATATCAGAATTCACACCTTTTAGCAATGTAATTTTTTTTTTCATTTTTTTATTTATTTATTTACAACATCTTCAATCCATGTAACGAGCTTTGGGCCAGTGACTCCCAAACCAGTTGGTTTTAGGGCACTAGGTGTTAAGACACCCTTACAGACTTAATTACTCGGATTTCAGATATCTTTTTTTTTATAACATCTTTGATCCATGTAGCGAGCTTTGGGTCAGTAACTCCCAAGCCAGTTGGTTTTAGGGCACTAGGTGTTAAAACACACATACGGACTTAATTACTCGGATCTCATATGTAAAAAAAATTTCATCATTTTTTTAGATGCTTCCTCCAATTAAACTAGAGCACTGAATATTACAAACTTTTCACTTACGACTCATGGCCGTATGTTACCATGTATGTTGATAATATCTGATAATTGAGCATATGAAGATCCAATTTAAGTCAATATTATGGAGAACTCACAAATTAAATAATTCAAAATGAAATAAACAAAAATTAACTTATTACGAAGTAGGTTGAGATACGTCTCAGGAATGGAAATTCCTTACACGGCTATCTCAAAACCCAATTTCACCTGGTTAATCAAAAATTTTAAACAGAAAACGAAAAGAATGTTCAAAATTTACACAAAATAAAAATAAAAAAACAATTAAAAACAAGCAAGTCAAATATTCCCTCCTCCAAACCTAATTGAGACATTGTCCCCAATGTTTGAAAAAAAAAGGTTTAGAAGATATCACATGATTAGCGCGAATTTGACAATTGCAGTTATACAAAATTATCGATTAAGATCTAAATCCAATTTACGCTTCTTTCCACGATCGCTATCAAACCAGTTCAACTTGGAAACAATGGGGTTGATTTTTGGTTCATAGGCTAAGAGTTGGTCAATTAATTCATCGATTTTTCTCGCAGTTAGGAATATGTCTTTTACCGGTTTCGAGATGAGCCCAAGTTTGTTAGCATCTACAAGAAATACAAAAAGAAAATCGAAAAATCCATCCACATTAAGTAATCCAATGGGTTTTTGATGGATATTCAAATTTTCCCATGATGCTACTGTGAATATTTCTTCCAACGTGCCTAGCCCGACTGGTAAAGCAATGAAAGCGTCAGCGTGATTGACCATTTTAATAAGTTGTTCAGACATGCCTAAAATAATACATTCCTCTCCATTTGAATCTCCGATGAGGTCTGTATCTGCTAATGGTTTTGGAATGATTCCCAAAATATGGCTGCCACCTTCTTGTACGGCTTTTGAAACACATCCCATCAATCCAAGATTGTCACCGCCATATACTAAGTGCATGTTTCGTTCTGTAATAACTCTCCCCATTTCTTTTTCGGCCTCCATAAATTCTGGTTTGGACCCAGAGTTAGATCCAAAAAACACACAGATATGAGTAACTCGTCTCTTGGAAGTTGTTTCCATTTCTCTCTTATCTAAGTTCTTATCTAGATGTATCGAAGAGAAGAACGACAAGCTAAATTTATAGATCCTGAAAAGGGTGAGTAATAATAGAACTAGTACCTGCTAAATGACAATGAACAAGAAAATAAATCATGAAAGCCAAAAAGTATAGATCTTGTCGGCGAAAATAAAAGAAAATCACAATAGAAAAGCAAATCAAAGCAATCATTAAGGCAACAGAATTGTGTAAGCAATACGCCACTCGCTTGGTATATAAATCCATTAGGATGCGTCTCAAGAATTCATTCCTTACTTAACCATCACTAATGAATTAAATTTCATTTTTGTGATTGCCAAACACCATTCCTCATGTCTTGCTCTGCCTTAAATGCTTCGTTTGTGCTTTTTTTCTGTAAAATAACACACAAAATTAAAAACTCTATAACATGTATACAAAAACAAAATTGAAAATAAAATTTTGCATGGGTTGCCTCCCTGCTAGCGCTAAATTTTTCGTCTTCAGCCAGACGTGACTAAAATCCATCTGTCAATAACGTTTCAGTGTGGTTTTGGATGTCCTATTAAAGACAATCCCATGAGCGTTGCTTTTGAAGGGTCTCTTCCAACAATAAAGTGGCAAAAATAATTTTGTCTCACTCAGTGCTTGTGCCACCTTTTTAAACTTTGTTGCTCTAGTGGTTCCTGAAAAGAAAGAAAAAAAATCAGGAGGTCTTGTACGGTGCTTGACTTTGAATGGGAGTTTCATTATGTCAACCTTTTGGGCGATATCTTTGATTTGTAATCCCCAAAATAGTGATGTTTCTCCTGAATGCATGAGATCTTCAATATGGTCAGACATTTGCACATCTATTTGCTCTGCTTCTTGCTCCTCCTTTTCTTCACAGATGTACTTCAGAATTTCATTGTTCAGCTCTTCATATGCATCTGTGAAATGCATGCTCCATATATGTCAACCTGATGATGTAAATATGTGTCTGATTGTAAGCTTTTGTCCTATGTGGTTGATATGAATGGCTCAAGTAGCTCTTCTTCAAACATCAGTGCAATGCATGCTCCAAGATCTTCATTTTAAGGATACAAAGTTTCATCCTCAATTGTAGATGTAGTTGGTGCATATAACTCTGCTTCTTGATCCTCGTCAGAGTCTGATGAATAATAAAAATCAAATCAAGATTTTGCTGGTTCGGGCTCCTGAACTGATACCTCATATTCTTGATACTGCTCAGCCTCTTCCTCTATTAAGGTGTCATCATGAAATGTTTGGTACTTGAAGGCTTCGTCAGTTTCATCAGAAAAATATTTCGTGAGGTGTGCAATTTAATTGTCTCGCTTGACCTGTTATTCTTTGAATGGATGTTGTTTGACTCTGAAGACTTTCTAATTGATTCTGAAATGTTTCAAGCATTGCATCCATATTTTCGTCTTGTTTCTTGATCCAATCTTTGAGCATGTTAATCACCTGATCTTCCTCTGATGGTTCTGGTTTTTGATGAAGATCGTAGGTAGATGGTGGATAAGATGGAGAATAAGGTTCAGTGAAGTATGATGGTTCATCATACCATGAAGGATTCTGATAGTTCTGCCACCCTGAATTGTAGTAGTGGTTTATGCTCAGGTGGTTACCATCACATATCTCACATCTCCACATTGCGTTCTGTTGAGAAAATGTTGTATTGATTGGTTCTGACATCCAAGGATAATTATAGGGCTGGACAACAGGCCTCAGAAAATCGGACCGTTGCTTCCTTCCTAATTTGGGGCGTATCTTCACCTCGTAAAACTCGTAATTCTTTTATCACCCACTGAAGATCCATTTCAACACCACCTGAAAAATAAAAGAAAGAAATAAAAATTACAGATAAAAATAAAGAAAATTAGATACAAGTAAATTAGATAGCTTCAAAATTAATAACGCAAGAAAAATAAGTCCCCGACAACGGCGTCAAAAACTTGATCGGTGGTAAACACACACGTAACGTAAGCGCATGTATCACTCAAGTAGTATAAAAATATCGATCTCACGACGACTTAATTTCTACTGTTGTTACTAATTATTGATTCTATTTATTTATAAGTATCTAATTAAAGGGAGAAGGAAATGATTGCTAGATAGGTTGGTTGAATGTGGATTTGCTAAATAAATAAATGCACAAATACTAAGGAAAATAAACAAAAGACACAAATATCTAGGGTTGTGATTCCATACAATATTAATCTAATGATGAATTGATTCTTTTATATATGTGTAATAAATCAGTTTGCTAACCTGGAACACGAAAATATGCAAAAACCTCTTCCGATGGTCAGATGCAAACACCCAGAATAACCCAATTAATCATATGTCTATGTTAAGTAAGGTACCTGAATTCATTAAGTTCTGGTTCCAATTGTGGCTACCCCCCATCCGACAGGTATATGTCTATCTTGGAAGGAAATCTACCTAAGGATCACCATGCCCTAAGGTGAGATCGTGAGCTATTGAATCTAAGGTTGAAACCTAAAATCCATTTTCCAAGTTCATTTTAAGTTTACCACATCAATCTTATTGGTGATCAGGCAACAAGAAGCATTAAGCTTAAGATTCAATAAACAAACTAAAGCATTAACATAATATAATTAAATCAATTATAAAACTTGTGAATATTGTGCTTCATCACTTCCCTAGAATAAAATAAAGTGATGGGGTTAGGGGATCCACTTTTAGAAATCTCATTTTATTATAATATAGAAATTGTCAGTGTTACCCACTTAAGTTGAACCAGCCATAAAGGCGGTGTTATTATTTATCCATAAACCAGCCATATAGGCGGTAATCATCTGTCACCTAAAGACCGATCCTATAGGTGATGTCGCATTATGTTACATAAATAAAATCAGCCATTAAGGCAGTATCAACTTTAATCCATATTATTAATTACAATTTCCATATTATAATATAAGTGTGATTAATTTATCTTTACTATTTCTAATTTAGAAATCTCCATTATTATAATATATAAATTTACGTGATAATTGTGTTAGACAATTATGACCCATAGCGTCACTATTTGTAAAAGACATTGTGGTTTTTGTACAAATTAACTATGTGACAATGGAAATTGCATTTTATCATTTTGTAATTTGATTACTTAAATATATAAATGATAAAAGTCCTTATGATTAGTTACAGATTATAAGATATGAGACAATATCAATCCATAAAGGTTTAATCATTAAATATCCCTAGTCGTAGTATTATCGAGACTGGACATCGATAATACGGAATAGACTAGTATTGCACTTGTGCGTGTTATGGAAGCATAACAGCATAGTTCTCATATATTTAAGTATTGGATACTTATGCAAGTGTGATAGGAGGTTGTGTTTACCGATGGTACGAAAACAGCTTCGCTCTGGATAGACCCCTCAAAATCTCATTGGTAGTATGACTGTGTGTCTATGGGAATCCGAATCATGGTTGGTGTATTTGGTCTTAACCTGAGACTTGCATCGCTAATACTTGCAACAATCAATACGCTTTGGTTTTGGTCGTCCGAGACTTTAACAGGTTCTGTGTACGCCTCTTCTGGGTTTATTAAGAATCGTAGTGTATTGGGTGTGATATCAAGACGGAAGTATCACTTCAGTCATATGGAGATGATGATCACGCAGTGATACAGAACTGGTATTATAATGTGTTGCAACCATCGGGATAATATGACAAGGTCATGATTATCCGATTAAAAATACTAGTTGCTTATGATCTGATATATGCTTTGTACAGGGCAGACACTATTCCAGCCCCAGGCCTTGCATGTGACATCCGATAGTGGATCACAATACGCAATACTGAGTATACTACGCCTGACATAGATTACATATTCCTTTAAGAACATTTCTGGAGAATTGGGTAGGCACGGTGTTTTGCTAGAAACCAACCATGTCTCGTAAATCGGTAAGAACGTAGTACGAGGTACTCACGTGTTCGGATAGTCGGATGACCGGATTTACTGCCAACATATCCAGAGATCTCATGGGTCGCTTCCCGAAGATTCACCGATGACGTATGATTCGAACATAATTAATCTAGGATTAATTACGGAGAGATTTTATCTGGGATAAAATACTATTAGAAGAGAGAGAACGATAATTTGGAATTAATCGATAAAATAATATATTCGATATATTAAATGAAATTAGATTTCATAACATAATTAAAATTGGATTTTAATTTGGCGAATGAATTAATTTAGAATTAATTCACGAGCGACGTGAATAGTAATTTTGCTAGGCATAATTAATTTAATTAAATTTGATTTAATTACGTCGCAATGGAAAATTCGTTAATTCGAAATTAACGAACCCGAGCCCGGAAGTGTTTGCGGGCCCACTCGGATTTTGAATTAAAGTGGGGCCCACAAGTCACATCGCAAGTCACTTTAGTGATGGAAGTCATGTCACCTTTTTGTTATTGACATCTAGTCACTATTGATGATGGGAATAGTTGGAGGCATTGAATGCTAATTTCCCTCCAAAATTGTTTTAGCTTTTTGGAAAAGCTTATACCAAAATTTGAGTTGACTTTTGTAAAGGTAATTGTTTTAGAAACAAAACACAAGACAAAAGAAAACTATCCCTCTCTATCTCTCTCAAATTGCCGAATACTACAAGCATTTGCAAGGAAATTTTGTAGCAATTTTTTCCTAAGCTAGCACTTAAAGGAACCATTCAAGGTGATAGGGAAACCATTCCCAAGAGCTTGGAATCTCAAATCTCAAAGCTTGGAGCTTGGATTCATCATTCAAAGAAGAGCTTGAAGGAACTTCTCAAAGCAAATTTTTGTTCTACACACATCCTACATCCGATCGTTGTAAGTATATTTCCGCTATACTTCTTCTTGTATTCACATGATTTTATGCTTAAATTGATCTTGGGATGACCTTAGAAACCCAACAATGGTATCATAGAGCCTATTTGAGCATGAAATTTGATTATGGTTCTTAACATAAAATTTGGGTATTTTTGATTTGAGCATGTTTTAATCAAATTGTTTATTTGAGTATGCTTGTATGTTGATAACTTAGAGTTATGCATGATCAATTTGATGAAAAATTAATTGGATTAATTTTCCCCAAATACCTTATGTTGGCCGAATCTTGGAGTACCCTAGGTCATGGTGATTTTTTTTGTTTTTTAAATCATTGGATGTGTTTAAAATACATGGATATATTAGTTTGTGATTTAATTGGATTGAAATCAAAATTAATGAAAAAAATCCCTAATTGTCGTGACCATAGAAGCATGGAAATGAATTGATTTTGTTTCAATAATGTTGGACATGTATTGAATTTTATAATGCATGATTAATTAATTAAATTGATATTTGGAAATGTTAATTTAGATAATTAATTAGTGCAATACACTTTAATTAATTAAATTATGAAATTTGGAATATTAGAATTTAATTAATTGGGCTTAATTTGGAATTGGGCTAAAGATGTTGTATTTGGGCCTAATGGGCTTGGTTGGGCCAAGTTGGTTTAGGACAATTGGATTGGATCCAAATTGGGCCTAAACCATTCCATTAAGTCCAAATATAACAAATGGGCCTTTAAACATTTAATTGGGCCTAATGGGCCAAAATTGATTTCTTGGCAAATATGGTGATTCCTTAATTGGGTCTTGGTATTTGGGTTTGACCTATATTGACCAAAGCCTGTGCCTTAAGAAATTAATTGAAAGCCCATTGGACTTTAATTAAATGAACATTGGATGTTAATTGGGCTTTGAGACCCATTAAGATTAGATTTAGAATCTAAGTCATAAAGGCGTATTAAAAAGTGTAATTATTTAATTTGGAATTAAATATATAATTAGTATTGAATACAAATTAAATTAGATTTAAATTGTAGTTCGATATAATTCAAGAATTCGTACTTTGAGTACTTATTCTAAAACGAGTTGGACTCGCGCAAATCAAATCGTTGTTTGAACATTGGATGATCACTTTATTCAAAGATTAATTAATTGGATTAGATTGATTGAATAACATGCTTTGTGTGAATACATGGATATGTTGTATGAATAATGTATATCAGATGGATATTAGATGGGTGAGGGCAATTTTGGAAATTATTGTAAAAAATTTAGAATTTATTAAATTGGACCTGCGTGTCCAGCCTTATCTCTCGATTCTTTGTAATTCTATTCTCACCTAATTCCCATCAATCTTAATGAGGTTTCTTTAATTGTATTAGGTAATTGGGTAGAAGTTAGAATAGTGCTAGCCGGGGAGAGGAAATTGAGTGATTTGTTCTAGGAACAATTTGTGAGATATTCATCTGCATATCATTATTAATTTATTTACCGCGCCTTATTATGCTTTTAGAATGCATGTTTAAGGGTGTATGATGAGACCTAATCAAAGATAATAAATTGGTTGCCAATTTACGCGAAAATCCCTCAACAAAATATTAAGCGTTTTCCTTCCATTAAGTGATTCATTCTCAAGATCCAAGATTGGCACTGGTTTGTTGGCCAAAGTCAAGACCTTTGTCCATCGCGGATGTGTTTGAATCATGAAAGCTTTGTTCCATATCGTATGTCTTGTCAAAGTTGTGATTTGTTGGCCAAAGTCAATATCACTTATTGTCCATCGACATCGATTACGAAGCTTTCCAAAGTCAATGGGTTCCGCTTAACTGAAATCATTAAGCTTGTTGTGCCAAAGCCAATGCTTGGTTGATTCAAAGGAAAGTGTTAGGAAAATATATTGGAAATATTGGCATATATATTGTATATATGTTTCGGACTTAGAGGTCCACCTACCGGATCTATGAATTGGATGAGATCCAATTGATCTTAGAGATCTACCTAGTTAAATATCATACAGCTTGTTGGCCAAAGTCAAGGTTGTGTGTTATTTAACGGGATCCTAGCCCACTAGGAAACTAGGTTTCCCGAGTACTCAACAGAGGGTTAGAGGCTCGCCGAAAAATAGTGGGAGGCCAGTATTGAATTTGCAATTTCGTTCAAATACTCGGCCTTACGCGCTTTCAAATTATTTCGTTATAATATATATTTATTAGTTGGGCTAATATTTTATTATTTTTCTTGTAATAATTAGACTCTACCCATACATCGTTAATTGAATAGTTTGACTATTGCAATTAAGATGAGAGGAAAGTTGAGCATTATAGATATTATCATGGGCGACAATGTCTTAATGGCGCGAACTTTCAAGATTGGGACATGAATCTCAGGATTGTCCTGGGATCCGAGAGTTTCTCTACACTATAAAGAGACCTCTTGGGCCTAAGCCTAGATCTGATTAGATAGTTGAGCTAGAGCTTTGGAAGACTCATAGCGATGACAACTTCACTACTCAATCTATAATGCTTGCTGCTATGACTCAACAATTCCATCGTCAGAACAAGGGATTGGATCCCTATAATATGATGGCGAAGTTGCATGATCTTCATCGATCTAATCTTAGATCGCAGAGATATGAGTTGGAGAAGAAGCTCTTTCGCGCTCGCATGTCAGAGGGTACATCTGTTGAGCACCATGTGTCGCAGATGATTGCTGACATTGAGCAGCTGGGACAGATGGGCATTGTCTTCGAGGCTGAGACTTCTATAGATTTGATCTTACAGTCTCTCCCCGACACTTGGAGTGGGTTCATCATGAACTACAATATGATGAACCAAGACCAAACTCTTGGAGAGTTAATGTCTACACTGCGCGAAGCAGAAAAAGAGCTCTTAAAGGGCAAGAAGCGCGAGGCTCACTTCGCTTCAACATCTCAGTCTCTCAAGGCTTGGCCTTAGGCGACTGGAGGTGTAAAGAAGAAGAAGAAGAAGAAGAAGAAGAAAGGCAAGGCCAAATCGTCAAAACCTTCTGGGAAGGGTAAGGACAAATCCAAAGATGTATGTCTGCAATGCGGCAAGTGGGGTCACTGGAAGCGTGACTACCGCGAGTACAAGGCACACATGAAGGAAATCAAAGCGGGCAAGACACCGGCTTCAGGTATGTTTGTTATAGAAATAAACATGTCTACTACTAGTTTTAAAAATTGGATTTTTGATTCTGGTTGCAGTACTCATATATGTACTGATGTGCAGGATCTGCAGATTAGCAGAAGACTGGCCTCATGAGAGATTGACCCCCACGTTGGAAATGAGACACGAGTCGCCATTTTGGCCGTTGGCACTTATGTTTTGGAACTGCCATCAAGGCATGTACTTAAACTTACAGACTGTTATTATGTACCTAGTTTGACTATGAATATTATTTATGTATCTATGTTGGCCCAATGTGGATATACTTTTGTATTTAGAAACACTGGGTGTTTTATGTATAAAAATGATATGGAGATTTGCACTGCTGATGTAAATAATGGTCTTTATATTTTGAATATAAATCAATCTCAAACATATAATGTAACAAACAAAAGGCTTAACTAAGTAACAAGATGAAACTTATATGTGGCATTGTCGTCTGGGACACATTAACAAGAACTCGCATATCACACTTTCGAAGAGTGGGTACTTGGACGGATTTGATCCAAATTCATATGACGTCTATGAATCTGTGTTATTAGGAAAATGTCTAAACACCCTTTTAGCGGTAAGGAGCATGTGCCACCGAACTGTTAGCCCTCGTTCATAGTGACGTATGTGGGCCCATGTCTATCCAGGCTAGAGGTGGATATGAATACTTCGTAACCTTTACGGATGATGCAATCGCGTTATGGTTATGTGTATCTTATGAGACACAAGTCGGAAACCTCATTTGAGAAATTCAAAGAGTTTCGACACGAAGTAGAAAAACAGACCGGCAAAAGTATTAAGACATTACGGTCGGACCGTGGTGGCAAATACTTAAGCAATGAGTTTCTTGATTACTTGAAAGAATATGGTATTCTTTCATAGTGGACTCCTCCTGGAACACCGTAATTAAACGGTGTGTCCGAATGGAGAAACCGAATTTTGTTGGACATGGTAAGGTCTATGATGAGTCGCACAGTGCTAGCTATTTCCTTCTGGGGATATGCATTGAATAGTGCAATACTTATTTTGAATAAGGTTCTGTCAAAGTCTGTTCAACAGACTCCGTATGAAATATTGACAGGAAAGAAACTGGGTTTCTCATTCCTGAAGATTTGGGGTTGCTGGGCATACGTCAAACATTTGGAAGGTACCAAACTAGAACCCAAATCGGATAAATGCCTATTTGTAGGATATCCTAGGGAAACCAAAGGATATTACTTCTATCACCGACAAGAGAACAAAGTATTTGTTGCTCTACATGCGGTTTTCCTTGAGAAAGAATTCCTAAATGCAGTGGTTAGTGGGAGTAAAGTAGAACTCGATGAAAATCGGAGTGATACTGTTCCTGACACAGAATCCTTAACGGAACATGAACATTCCATCAGGGATGAGACTGTACCACAATCTTCTAATACACAAGAACCACGTAGGTCGGAGGAGTCAGAAAACAACTTGAGAGGTAGGGGTTTTCTGATCTCACCTCATGTGGATATCTTTATGTGAGGAAGACAACCGGCTACGTATGAGGAAGAGATACAAGGTATCGACTCCGCGTTATGGCAAGAGGCCATGAAGTCCGAAATGGATTCCATGTACACCAACCAAGTTTGGACACTGGTTGATGTACCAGAAGGCGTAAAGCATTTGGTTGCAAATGGGTCTTCAGAAGAGAAGACCGACATGGATGGCAACATACAAACGTACAAAGCTAGGCTGTAGCGAAATGGTATCATCAACGAAATGGTATCGATTACGATGAAACTTTTTCACCCGTTGCCATGATTAAATCCATTCGGATTATGCTTGCTATTGCTGCATATTTCGATTACGAGATATGGCAGATGGACGTCAAAATCGCTTTACTTAACGGAAACCTTTTGGAGGATGTTTATATGCAACAGCCTGACGGTTTTGTCGTACCAAGACTTGCAAACAAGGTTGTAAGTTAATCAATCCATTTATGGATTGAAGCAAGCATCGCGTTCTTGGAACCAATGTTTTGATGAGATCATAAAAGAATATGATTCCGTTCAAAACGAGGATGATCCTTGTGTATATAAGAAGGTTAGTGGGAGCGCACTGACATTCATTGTCCTTTACGTTGATGATGTATTTCTTATTGGCAATGACATTCCCATGTTAACATCGGTGAAAGCTTGGCTTTCATTAAAATTCTCCATGAATGATCTGGGAGAAGCAGCATTTATTCTAGGAATAAAGATCTACCGGGATAGATCTAGAAAACTGCTTGGACTCTCCCAGAGGGGAGTGTTGAAGAGATTCAACATGGATCAGTCCAAGAGGGGACTGTTGCCAGTGTCACATGGCGCCACTCTATCTAAGGACATGTGTCCTAAAACTCAAGATGAGAGAGACAACATGAGTCAGATATCGTTCACCTCGGCAGTCGGATCGATCATGTATGCCATGATATGTACGCGACCTGATGTCTCATATGCTCTGAGCATGTGTAGTCGCTATCAGGCCGATCCAGGTGATGGTCACTGGAAGGCGGTTAAGAATATCCTTAAGTATCTTAGATGAACTAAGGATGCTTTCTTAATCTATTGAGATGGAGAACTTGAGGTAAATGGATATACCGAAGCAAGTTTCCAAACCGATAAAGACGACTGTAAGTCGCAATCCGAGTACATATTTTGTTTGAATAACGGAGCAGTAAGCTGGAAATCTTCCAAGCAAGAGTCTGTTACCGATTCAACAACAGAAGCGGAGTACATTGCTGCAGCTGAAGCAGCAAAAGAGGCAGTTTAGATCCGTAAATTCCTAATTGGATTAGGAGTAGTTCTGTTAGCAGTTGAGCCCGTTCCATTGTATTGTGACAATAACGGGGCTATAGCACAGGCTAAGGAACCGCGGTCTCATCAACGATCCAAGCATGTCCATCTGATTCGTAAGATCATACATCGTGGCGATGTGAAGATCGAGAAGGTCGCATCAGAGGACAACATTGCAGATCCGCTGATGAAAGCTATTCCTCAGCAAAATTTTGAGCGACATGTACATAGTTCAGGTGTTAGATGCTTGAGTGACTGACTATAGGCCAAGTGAGAGATTGTTGGACAATTATGACCCATAGCGTCACTATTTGTAAAAGACATTGTGGTTTTTTTGTACAAATTAACTATGTGACAATGGAAATTGCATTTTATCATTTTGTAATTTGATTACTTAAATATATAAATATAAAAGTCATTATGATTAGTTCCGGATTATAAGATATGAGACAATATCAATCCATAAAGGTTTAATCATTAAATATCCCTAGTCGCATTATTATCGAGACTGGACATCGATAATGCGGAATAGACTAGTATTACACTTGTGCGTGTTATGGAAGCGTAACATCATAGTTCTCATATATTTAAGTATTAGATACTTATGCAAGTGTGAAAGGAAGTTGTTGATGAGCGGAAAATATATCAATATTTACCGCCTCTTTCACTTAATATTTTGTTTAGTTTCTCGGGTTTGATGAACGTTTTGATGTGTTTTAGTTTATTTTGCAGATAAAATAATATCGGGTCTCAATGAAATCATTTAGGACGAAATATGGGTCAAATAAGGGCAGTTATGGACTTGATATTTTAATTTTGGAGATTGGAAACTTGAAAGGGCGTTTTTGACAAAGTGCAGTTTTGGAAATTCCAATTTTGCACATCTGTCGTATTTTGGGCATAACTTCTTACTCCAATATCGGATTGAGCTGATTCAAGTTCCAGATTAAAGAAGACTCAAAGATCTACAACTTTGAAATACAAAATATTTTCGAATTCTGAAGAGTGCATGACCGAAATTGATGAACCATCCAGAAGTGTGTGTGTGTGTAATTATTAAAGTCATTTTCAAAGCAAAAAAAAAAAATTAATAAATAAATAATAAAATTATCAAATCATCACCAAACATGATAAGCAATTAGTGGAGCAATTAATAATGGATTTGGTGGAGTATTAGTGGAGAAATTAATAATGGATTTGGTGGAGAATTTGATGGAGGCAAAATTTTGTCTATAAATACCAAGCCATTTCATTTGTAAAATTCATACTTTCTTCTTTGAAATTCCTAAAGAATAATAAGAAGATTGTATCTTGTTGTGTTATTTACAGCTTTCAGTAATTATTTCTGCTTTCGCACTTTCTTTTCTTTATTTTTCAGTTTTTACTTTTCCCTGTCCGCAATTTACTTTACGCACAATCATTCCTTTCTTTACTTTTGCAGTTTTTATTTTTCAAGCAATGATGAGGTAATTCCCCTTTGCTGGGGTGAAAGGTAAAGATTTTATTATTGCTATTTAGATTAACCTCCCTTAATTATAATATATAAACTATTTAAAACTTGACTTAATGAGGATACCACTATATTGACCGGTTGGTAATTAATTATAAATTGGTTTTAACCTGACTAAGTATGGATACCGCCTGGTTGGTCGGTTGGTAATTAATTATTAATTTGACTTAATCAGGATACTGTCTTTATGGCTTGTTGGTAATTATCACGTAAAGTTAATCTATTATATTAAGGAGATATCTAAAATAGTAGTAATAAAAGTTGATCCTCTAACCCCAGCATTTTCTTTTATTGTACTTTTACTTTATTTAATTTCAGTAATTTACTTTTCAGCAATTTACTCTTCAGCAATTACTTTCAGTAATTTACTTTTATTTTTTTACTTTTTACTTTTTACTTTTTTTACTTTTCAGCAATTTACTTTTCAGTATTTAATTTTCAGTATTTTACTTTAAGTCTTTTATTTTATTTAAATTTTTACTACCCGTAAATATGTGTCATAACTAAGCCAGTTATCTGGGGTTGTGATGAAATCAAATATCACCGGTTTATAAGGGGTTAGATTATAGCTTGGGTAATATAAAGTTTTATTTATTGAGTCTTAATCTTAATGTTTTTTATTAACTAGCCATTAATAAAATTGATTAGGTAAACTTAAAATGAACTTGGAAAAGGGATTTTAGGTTAAAGACCTTAGACTCAATAGCCCACGATCTTCCTTGAGGATAGATAACCCTTAATAGATTTCCTTACATGATATGAATATACCTGTCGGGCGGGGGGGTAGCCATAATTGGAACTTAAACTTAATGAATCCAGGTAATTTGGTTGATATAGACATATGGTTCAATTGGGTTATACTGGGTATTTGTAATCGACCATCGGAATAGGCTTTTACATAATTTAGTGTTCCAGGTTAATATTTGAATATATTACCCAACTGTAAGATAACCACTTCATCTTTAATAGATATTGGAAGGATTCACAACCCTGGATAGTTTTATAAATTCGAATTTTCTTCAATCTACTTTCAAGAAATTTTATTTACTTGTTTTAAGTTTTAAAGTCACCACCCAATCAAACAATCAATCTATTAGATACTTGTAAACATTTGACCTCATAAAAAATTAATAGCAAAGGTTTTAAGTCATCGTGGGATCGATAATTTTTATACTACTTGAACGATACGTGCGCTTGCGTTATACGCGTATGATTACGCACCGGTCAGTTGTGTTTACCGATGGTACGGAAACAGCTTCGCTCGGGATAGACCCCTCATAATCTCATTGGTAGTATGACTATATGTCTATGGGAATCCAAATCAGGGTAGGTGTATTTGGTCTTAACCTGAGACTTGCATCGCTAGTACTTGCGACAATCAATACGCTTTTTTTGGGTCGTCCGAGACTTTAACAGTTCTGTGTACGCCTCTTCTGGGTTTATTGAGAATCGTAGTGTATTGGGTGTGATGTAAAGACGGAAGTATCACTTCAATCATATGGAGATGATGATCACGCATGGATACAGAACTGGTACTCTAATGTGTTGCAACCATCGGGATAATATGACAAGGTCGTGATTATCCGATTAAAGAGACTAGTTGCTTGTGATCCGATATATGATTTGTACGGGGCATACACTATTCCAGCCCCAAGCCTTGCATGTGACATCTGATACTGGATCGCAATACGCAATACTGCGTTACTACGCCTGACATATATTACATATTCCTTTAAGAATATTTCTGGAGAATTGGGTAGGCACGGTGTTTTGCTAGAAGCCAACCATGTCTCGTAAATCGGTAAGAACGTAGTACGAGGTACTCACGTGTTTGGATAGTCCGACGACCGGATTTACTGCCAACATATCCAGGGATCTCATAGGTCGCTTCCCGAAGATTCACCGATGACGTATGATTCGAACATAATTAATCTAGGATTAATTGCGGAGAGATTTGATGTGGGATAAAATACTATTAGAAGAGAGAGAACGATTAATTTGGAATTAATCGATAAAATAATATATTCGATATATTAAATAAAATTAGATTTCATAACGGAATTAAAATTGGATTTTAATTCCGGCGAATGAATTAATTTAGAATTAATTCGCGAGCGACGTGAATAGTAATTTTGCTAGGCATAATTAATTTAATTAAATTTGATTTAATTACGTTGCAACGGAAAATTCGTTAATTCGAAATTAACGAACCCGAGCCCGGAAGTTTTTGCGGGCCCACTCGGATTTTGAATTAAAGTGGGGCCCACAAGTCACATCGCAAGTCACTTTAGTGATGGAAGTCATGTCACCTTTTTGTGATTGACATCTAGTCACTATTGATTATGGGAGTAGTTGGAGGCATTGAATGCTAATTTCCCTCCAAAATTGTTTTAGCTTTTTGGAAAAGCTTATACCAAAATTTGAGTTGACTTTAGTAAGGGTAACTGTTTTAGAAACAAAACACAAGACAAAAGAAAACTCTCCCTCTCCCTCTCTCTCAAATTGCCGAATACTACAAGCATTTGCAAGGAAATTTTGTAGCAATTTTTTCCTAAGCTAGCACTTAAAGAATCATTCAAGGTGATAGGGAAACCATTCCCATGAGCTTGGAATCTCAAATCTCAAAGCTTGGAGCTTGGATTCATCATTCAAAGAGGAGTTTGGAGGAACTTCTCAAAGAAAATTTTTGTTCTCTACACATCCTACATCTGATCGTTGTAAGTATATTTCCGCTATACTTCTTCTTGTATTCACATGATTTTATGCTTAAATTGATCTTGGGATGACCTTAGAAACCCAATAAATTACCAACCGACCATATAGGCGGTATCCTGATTAAGTCAGATTTAGAATTAATTCCAACCGACCATAAAGGCAGTATCCAGTTTAGTCTTGCTAAAATCAATTTAATTAAGTCCAACCGACCATAAAAGTGGTATCCTATTAAGTCAGGTTTTAAGAAAATTTATATATAATTAAAGAGAGATTAATCTAAATTATAATAATAAAACATTCACCATTACCCCCAGCGGAAATTTAACTACTAAACATAAAAAAAAAAAAAAACTATTACTATTACTGAAAATAAAAATACATAATTTAAATTACAAAAATTAAACAAACAAGATACAGTCCTTAGATCCTTATTAGAACCTTAAGGAAAGTATGAATATTCTGAATGAAATGGCCTTAATTTATAGGCATCCAGAGGTTCACTTCATCAAAAGTCACACAAGCTTCCAAATGTGAAGTCTACCCAAGCACAAAAGACAAATCATGTGGAACACTCTTTTGACAAATCATGAGCCATGCGCAAAGTGACAAGGGCCACGTGAATTTCCATAATCAAAATTGCAATGAGAGACGCAAAAGGACAAAAAAAATGAAAACATGTCCATTCATGCACGTCCACTCAATCGGTTTCACCAAAGAAAATTCACAACCCAAGGGAAGCAAAACCATGTGAAAGATGATCCAAGATTGGCTATGTAAATTTTGGATCTGGCCCACTTGCCAAAGAAGTCAAACACTTGCCTCCAAAATGTAAAAGAAGAGAAATCATTCCACACGCTAAAAGCCACATCATCATTTTCAATCATCATTTTCAAGCATGTTGGCAGGGATTCTTTTCGGTGCTGATGTTGACGTGTCGCAACGCGGAGTGGTCTACGCGTCGCGACGCGTGAGCAGGAAATTACAGTTTTGCCATTTTTGTCATTTTTTGTCAATTTTTTATCGTTTTCACCCCGAATTAATTCCATTGAATCCCGATATTATTTATATCTGCAAAACATACAAAAATACATCAAAATATTCATAAAACTCGGGAAACTATACAAAATATTAGGTCAAAGGGGCGGGAAATAGCGATATAATTTACGCTCATCAATTCTCCCCCCAAACCTAATTGAGACATTGTCCCCAATGCTAAAAAAAATATAGAAGAGTTTCGAAAATAGTACCTGGTTAGCTGAAATTCTACATCTTAAAAATAAAATTAAAGTTTAAGATCCAGATTTATCCGACGCTTCTTACCACGATCATTATCAGACCAATTTATCTTGGAAATGATATGGTCAATTTGTGGTTCAAATGCTAAAAATTGGTCAATTAAATCATGGGCAGTTCTGGCAATAAAGAGGATATATTTTACAGGTTTTGACATGAACCCATTTCTTCGGGCATCATCAAGAAACACACAAAGAAAATCATAAAATCCATCAACGATAAACAGTCCAATTGGTTTATGTTGTATGTTCTAGTTCGCCCAAGATAGTACTGTAAAATTTTCCTCCATCGTGCCCAAGCCACCTGACAAAGCAATAAAAGCATCAGCACGATTAATCATTTCAACCAGTCGTTCAGACATACCTGGCACAATAAGTTCCTCTCTGTTTGATGGTCCGATAAGATCCTCCTCAGCCAAAGGTTTTGGGATGATTCCCAAAACTTGACTATCTCCTTCCTGTACAGCCCTTGAAATGTACCTCATTAGTCCAAGATTGTCACCTCCATATACTAAGTGCATATTCCTTTCAGCTATGATTCTACCCAATTCATGTGTTGCCTCAACGAATTCTGGTTTAAAACCAACACTAATACCGCAAAACACACAGATGTTTACACTCGTCTTCTTGAAGTTGCTTCTATTTTTTTTGCTCAACTCTGGATGTCTTCAAGAGTGCAATGACGAGCTCAATTTATAGAACCTGAAAAAGGGTGAGTAATAATAGCACTAGTACCTGCCAAATGATAATTATTAACTAAACAGTAAAAATATCGTGAAAGTCAAAAAGTGTGGATCCTGTCGGAGAAAATAAAAGAAAATAACAAAATAAAATAAAACACAATTATTAGATAAATACAAAGAGATAATATTATTTACAGGAAGTAACGGTTTGAAACGACATCTATGCGTCAGGGACAAGCTTCCCATCCATTTTCTTATAAATTGGCAATATGGTCTTTTAAAGTCAGATTCCCAAGACTTAATTGTTGTCTTTCTTTTCGGAAATATGTATATAACATGTGAATTGCGTGATACACATATCTACTGGAATGCTTCTCAAGAGTCAATGATATATCATCCAAAGACTCCTTACTCAAGCCATCTCTAATTAATTTAATTTTATCTTCACGGTTATCAGACATCATTCCTAAAGAACGACAACGCGTATTACATGTCATGCGTGCATATTTATAGCAAACACCCTTTCTTTTAGCTCTTCTTTTCTTAGCATATGTGCTTCTTCCTAAACCAGACAGATATGAAATAAAAGAGTCAGAATACTCACCTGCCAATCGGACTCGTGCTTCAATTAACCAACGAATGTCATTAGGAATACCTTTGATCATCAGAATCCTCATCCGTTTCATGCGAGCTTTGTAGACTTTCATTAGAGAGTTTTGAGGGAGAGAAGGAAATTACTTGTGAAGATTTATGAGAACGTCTTCCATCCTGAAATGTAACTTTACCTACAAAAATTAAACACACAAAAATAAAACACACCAAATCTTAATATATACACAAAATGCATTGGTTACCTCTCTGCTAGCGTTAAGTTTAACGTCGTCAGCTAGACATGACTGCCCGAATGTTAGGCTGGATCTGAAAGTGTGACACTTTCTTTTTGTCGCTCAAATGATTCTCCCCAGTAATGCTTGACACGCTTGCTTTTAACTTTGAATGTTTTATTAGAGTTGGGATCATGTAACTCAACTGTTCTATATGATAAAACTTGAGTGATTAAGATTGGACCTAACCAACTTGATTTTAGCTTCCCAGTGAAGAGTTTCAACCTTGATTTGCTGAACAATACCCATTGACTTGGTTCCAGTTGTATGCGCACTAACTTCTCATCATTTCTCTTCTTGGCCTTTTCTTTGTACAGTTTGGCATTCTCAAAATGTTGTATGTAAAATTCCTCCAATTCATTGAATTGGTGGAGCCGTTTCTCTTCAGTTGCTTGTAGATCAAGATTTAACTTCTTCAGTGCGCAGCATGCTTTATCTTCAGGCTCCACAGGCAGGTGACATGCTTTAAGTTTGTCAGTGGAATTTTGCTTTTCATATGTGTTCTGGATGGTACCATATATCACATCAAGTCTGAAACATTCCTCATTCTTGTCATCATTCGGGAATTCCATGACTTTGAAAACATTGAATTTTACTTCTTGGTCTTGTACCATCATGGTTAGTTCTCCTTTTTGTACATCAATAATGTTTCGACCTATAGCCAAGATCGGTCTCCTGAGGATGATGGGCACGTCTTCGTCTTCCTCCATGTCAAGGATAATGAAGTCTACTGGGAGAATGAGTTTGTCGACTTTGACCAGCACATCTTCAACTACACCTCTCGGAAATGTGAGCGATCTATCAGAAAGTTACAGAGAGACTGAGGTGGGCATTGCTTCTCCAATTTGCAGTTTCCTGTAAATAGAAAAATGTTCAAGTTAACACTAGCACCTAAATCACATAAAGCCTTACCGAAGTTATGTTCTCCTATGGTGCAAGGGATGGTGAAACTACCAGGATCTTTAAACTTTGGGGGAATCTTCCTTTGAATAATGGCGTTGTATTCTTCTATCAATGCTATTGTCTCGTAGTCTCCCAATCTTTGCTTTCATGACAGAATGTCTTTCATGAATTTGACATAGCTGGGTTTGTTCCAACACTTATGTAAATTGATGTTAATATGCAGCTTTTTAAAGATCTCCAGGAATCGAGCAAACAAATTGTCTAGTTTGTTTTTCTGGAGACGTTGTGGAAAAGGTGGAGGTGGAGTGAATCTTTCTCGATCATTTGCTTTTGCTTCTCTTTCCTCCATCTGTGGATCTGCTTCGCTACTTTCTTTTGGAACTTCCTCAGTGGATGCCTTGATTCCAACATTTTTGTTGATCTCAGTACTACTTTTCAAGATGATGGCATGACATTGTTCATTCCCCATGTTTCTTGGATTTGGTTATGTGTTGCTAGGAAGGGTTCCTTGCGATTTGTAACTCTGTGCATTGGCCAGTTGTCCCATTTGATTCTCCAGTTCCTTTAAAGATGATGTTTGGCTTTGAATCAATGTTGTTTGGGATTGAAACATAGCATCATATGTTGTTTGTTGCTTTTTCATTTGGGCCACCAATTCTGCTATTCCTGGTTCTTTTTCATACTCCTGGCCTTTGTTCTGCTGTTGGAATCCGAGTGGTGGATTGTTCCTTTGTTCTAAATTATTGCCTCATGCGAAATTGGGATGATTCCTCCACCATGGGTTGTAGGTATTGGAATATGGATTGTTCCTCTGTCTGTCAAAGTTACTGACATAGTTCACTGTCTCATCATGTTGGTTTGCCTGTGGTGCTCCTCCATATGGTGAACTTGTGGATCCAGCATTACCCTGCATACTAAGAGTTTTCATGAATTTGCATATCTGATCCAGCTTGGCATTCATTGATGTGTTGGCTCCAACTTCGTAAATCCATATTATTCGTTGAATCATGCTCCTTTCTGTTGGCCATATAGAATTGTTGTTGGTCATTTCTTCAATTAAGTCTCAGACCTGATCTTCTCATTTTGGCATTAAAGCTCCTCCAGCATCAGCATCAATTGTGGTTCTTATCAGTCCAGAAAGTCCATTATAGAAGGTTTGGACTTGTAACAACTTTGCAATCTCATGGTGATGACATTTTCTGAGCAAATCCTTATATTTTTCCCATGCTTCGCAGAGGGATTCCGAGTCATGTTGTACAAAATATGTAATGTCATCCCTCAGCTTTGCAGTTCTAGCTGGGGGAAAGGACTTTGCAAGGAATTTGGTGTTTAGAGTGTTTCAATTTGTGATGGAACCTGCTGGTAGTGAATGTAGTCAAGCCTTAGTTATGTCTTTCAATGAATATTGGAATACACGTAGTCTCATTGCTTCTTCAGCTGCTCGGTTGTAATTGAAAGTGCCGCAAACTTCCAGGAAGTTGCTGATGTGGGCATTAGGATCTTCAGTTGCATTCCCCCCAAACTGAACTGACTGATGTATCATCTGAATGCATATTTTGATGTCACACGCATTTGCTGGTAAGGGAGGAAGTACAATGCATGAAATGAAGCCGTCAACCACCAGCATAGTTCTGTCTCGAATAGGAATTGGTGGTACAACCTCCAAAGGTTTAGGTTCCATGTTGATAGTGCTTCTTGACCTTCTCGCCTTTCCCTTCTCAACTGTCTGATGGTTCTTTCAATCTCTGGGTCTAGTGGACGGATTTCAAAGCTTCTGGTTCTTCTCATGTAGTGTCTGAGAACCTGAAACACAAGAAAACAGAAATAATAAGTAAAAGAAATTAGACACAAGTAAAGGTATCTAACCTCAAAATTAATAGTGAAAGATAAGTAAGTACCCGGCAACGGTGCCAAAAACTTGATCGGTGAAATCACTCACGTAACGCAAGCGCACGTATCGCTCAAGTAGTATAAAATGTATCGATCCAACGATGACTTAATACCTAAGCTATTAATTTATGAAGCCAAATATTTAAGAGTATCTAATAGATTGGTTGGTGATTTTAAACTAAAACAAATAAATAAAACAGTGCGAATGTAAGTGAAAGGAAAATTCAATATTATAAAACTATCTAGGGTTGTGAATTCTTCCAATATCTTTTAAAGATGAAGTGATTATCTCATGATTGTGCAATATATCGGTTTTTTAACCTGGAACACGAATTTATGCAAAAGCCTCTGTCGATGGTCAGATGTAAATACCCAGATAACCCAATTAATCATATGTCTATGTCAACCAAGTTACCTGAATTCATTAAGATTAAGTTCCAATTGTGGCTACCCCCGCCTGACAGATATATGTCTATCATGGAAGGAAATCTATTAAGGGGTATATAATCCTTAAGGGAGATCGTGGGCTATTAAGTTTAAGGCTGAAACCTAAAATCCCTTCGTCAAGTTCATTTTAAATTTGTCACATCAATCTTATTAATGGTCAGTTAACAAGAAGCATTAAGTTTAAGACTTAATAAATAAACATTTATATTACCCAAGACACAAAATAACCCCTTATAAACCGGTGATATTGGAATTCATCACAACCCCATATATGGTATTTAGTTACGAAACATATCTAGGACTAGTAAAAGCTTAATTGAAGTAAATGACATAAAATAAAGTTTGGAAATTAAAAAGATAAAATAAACAATAAAGAAAATGTTGGGGGTTAGAGGATCCACTTTTATTACTTATATTTTAAATATCTTCATTATTATAATATATAAACTTTGCATGACATTATCAACCGACCATATATGTAGTATCCTGATTAAGTCATATTTATTATTAATTCCAACCGACCATAAAGGCGATATCCAATTTAGTCAGATTAAAATCAATTTAATTAAGTCTAACCGACCATAAAGGCGGTATCACATTAAGTCAGGTTTTAAATAGTTTATATTTTATAATTAAAGGAGATTAATCTAAATATTAGTAATAAAAACTTAACATTTAACCCCAGCAGAGGGGAGCTACCTCTCATACTGAAAAATAAAAATAAAGACTGAAAATTAAAGAAAAGAAAGAATTATTGCGTAAAATAAAAAATTAAATACAGAAAGCTGTAAATAAACAAACAAAATACAATCTTCTTAGTATTCTTAAGGAAACTCCTAGAATAAGGTGTGAATTTCCTTCTGATTTCAGCTTCAATTTATAGGTAAATTTCTGACCCGCGCGTCGCGACGCAAAACCATTGCGCGTCGCGACGCTCCACTGATTCAACGCGATGATGACACGTGTCCGTCAGTCGAATTATTGGCTCGGCGTCGCGACGCAGAAGGTTGTGCTCGTCGCGAATCTGATGTCAGCAATGACGTGTATTGTCGGCAGCATGAGATGATGACAGGTGTCCGGTGCATGTTAACAAGATTGATGTGATGTTGATACTTGGCATACGCATGTTAGCAAGTGCGCATTATAGCAACTTTCTCTGATTTTGACACGTGTCTGGCGCACGTTAGTGGCGCATGATAGCAGACGACATATTTTAGCAAACGGCGCTGATGAGTGGTAAATGTATCACTATTTCCCACTCATTTAACCTAATATTTTGTATAGTTTCTTGAGTTTTGTGAATATTTTGTGTTATTTTGTAGATAAATAAAGTTTCAGGACTCTCTGGAGGTGATTTGGGCCAAAACAGTGAAAATTGGACAAAAGGGCATTTTAAAAATTTGGGCGCGTCGCGACGCCTAACATGCACCAAGACTTGCTAATGTGCGCCGGGTCTACAAGTCAGAATCTGAGAAAAGTTTGACTTTGCTAATGTGCGTCGTGCCACGTGTCACCATCACAGCCGATCTGCTAACGTGCGTTGTGCCACGTGTCATCATCCTATGGTGCCGACAGTCGCCATCGCCACGTGTCACTCCATGTGTCTGCCACATCATCATCCACATCACCGGTTGACCGAGTTAAAGTGCCACATCATCGCCATGTCATCATCAACCAATCACAGCGTGCCACGTGTCGCAATTCTATGGTGCCGACAGTCCCTTTCGCCATGTGTCGCCATGTCAGCGCCACGTCAGCATCAATTATTGACTCACTTATCCGAAATTGACACGTGGCGGATAAGAATTTGAATCAGCCAATCACGAGCCGCCACGTGTCGCAATAATTGAGCTCCCAACCACCTTGCCACGTGTCACCTTATCACCTTATCCAGAATCTCACCCGACGAACCAAAGCGTGCCACATCGATAATCACCAGCGTCGCGACGGCAGCTTGGCGTCGCAACGCCGACCCCCTACTGACGCCTATAAATTCAGCTCGATTTCAGAATTCAAAGAATGCCTTCCTTGAGTTTTGTAAGGACTTTAAGGATTGCATCTTGTATGTTTATGTTTTTGTAATTTAAATTTAGCATTTTTACTTTTAGTATTTTTAATTATGCACTTTTAATTTTTCTAATAAAATTTTGTTTTATTTTCTTTTTCTTCTTTTATGTTCAGTAGTTAATTTACCGCTGGGGTAAAAGGTGAAACATTTAATATAATTATCTAGGTAAATCTCACTTAATTATAATTTATAAATTATAATTTAACCGGATTAATTAATGGCAGACTTTATTACCGCCTATATGGTCGGTCTAAATATAAATTACTTTACCGCCTATATGGCTGGTCTTTATGTGACAGATAATTACCGCCTATATGGCTGGTGTAATTTGACTAAATGGATTATCGCCTATATGGCTGGTTTTAAATGTTTAACATTATTAATTCCTGAGAAAGCAGAACATAAAATAATTTATATTTTATAATAAGTGAGATTCCTAGATAAGAAATATTAAATGTGGATCCTCTAACCCCATCATTTTATTTTATTCTAGGGAAGTGATGAAACACAATATTCACACTTAATAATTGATTTTCTTTTTATATGTAATTCTTTAGTTTGTTTATTGAGTCTTAAGCTTAATGTTTCTTGTTGTCTGATCACCAATAAGATTGATGTGGTAAACTTAAAATGAACTAGACATAGAGATTTTAGGTTTCGGCCTTAGATTCAATAACTCACGATCTTCCTTGAGGATAGATAACCCTTTAATATATTTCCTTACAAGATAGACATATACTTGTCAGGCGGGGGTAGTCATAATTGGAACTTAAACTTAATGAATCCAGGTAATTTGGTTGACATAGACATATGAATCAATTGGTTATACTGGGTATTTGCATCTGACCATCGACAGAGGCTTTTGCATATTTTCGTGTTCCAGGTTAGCAAACTGATTTATTACACATAGATAAGAGAATCAATTCATCTTTATAATAATATTGTGTGGAATCACGACCCTAGATCTTTGAGTCTTTTCTTTTATTTTCCTTAGTATTTTCTTTTGAGTCTGTTTTTATTTTAATTAGCAAATCCACATTCAACCAACCAAAAACAATCAATTTCATTCTCCCTATAATTAGATACCTGTAAATAAATAGTATCAATATTTTATAATAACAGTAGGAATCAAGTCCTCGTGGGATCGATATTTTTATACTACTTGAATGATACGTGCGCTTGCGTTATACGTGTGTGTTTATGCCGGTCAGGCGCATTTTAGCATACAACGCATTTTAGCAGGAAATTTACATTTTTGCCTTTTTTTTTGTCCGTTTTTCGATGTTTTGGCCCTGATTTGATTCCAGAGAGTTCCGTTATTTTATTTATCTATAAAATAACACAAAACACATCAAAATATTCACAAAACTCAAGAAACTATAAAAAAAAAAAAAAATATTAAGTAAAATGGACGGTAAATATTGATATATTTACCACTTATCAATGCTTGAAAAATAAAAATAAAAATTTAAATTTTTAATGGAATTTTAGATTGAGCCTTAAAATTTTAATTATAATCGTATGTATTTAAAACTAAAAATTAAAAAACTAAAATGGATTAATTTGCTAATTTTGGGGTGGTGCATGTATAATTTACTAAACTATAAAGTGTAAAAATAATTTTCTAATTTGGAGATGGTACGTAAATAGGCTTGATGTGGTACAATGCTATTTTTACATAATTGGCATGGTTCGTGGTGTTGGCCAATGGGTGGGATTTGGAAAAACGCATCCCTAAATTCAAATGTTGTTAATTAATATTTTCAAGATATTAGAAAAGTCTAACTTCTAATATTTTAAATGAGAAATTATCATATGTCCACCGAAAATTATCTGATATTTGAAAAAAAACACAATTTTGAGAAAATGATATATGTACACACCAAAGTCTTAAAAAGAAATATTTACCACCCAAAATTTTTAAAAAATTGAGTATTTTTTTTCGAACATTCGCTAAATTTCAGATTGATAGATAATAAAACTTCTTAAATTTTAAATGGTAATTGACTATTTTTGATAATTTTGGATATATAGATGATATTTTCTTAAAATGAGTTTTTTTTTTTTTTTTTTTTTTTTTTTTCTAAATATTAGATAATTTTCGAATGGAAGAATGATATGATACTCGTCTTTAGAACTCAATTTAAATAAAAAAAATATTTAAAATATAGTAGTTTTGTTGATCGATAATTTCCCTTGAAATATGCCGGCATTGTTCTTGATAAAATACTTTTTTTTTAGAATTGTTGAAAATCCCGCAATCAAATTATCCCTTAATTTAAGGAAATAGCTAGAACTATCTGAGCTCTTGTAAGAAACCATGTTCTTGATAAAACACTCCCAAACTTCACTATTTGCACTCACTACCGAGCAGGGCCCGCACATTCTTCATCATGGCCGGATCCAATGCTACCGCGGGCGCATCATCGCCGGAACACATCGCCGGGACATGGTACTCGGTTCGGTATCTCCGGCTTCGCGATCATCGCTTCACTCTCCCTCTCGATTACTCTCTCGATCGCAATGCCTCTCCTAAGATCTCTTTTTTGCTCGCGAAGTTGTTGCTGGTACTAACCCTGAAGATTCACTCATTTATCATCATCTGTTTTTTTTTTCTTTTATTATCATTTGATTGTAATATTTTGCTAATTTTGGTTTAGCATATTCCTTAATTATTTGCTACCGTTATTCATACACGGATACAGTTACTTGATGAACAAACAAATAGCTTTTAGGCCTTGGATATTTGCTATGTGAATTGTTTGCATAGGTGAGGTTTTTTTTTATTATTAATTTTTTTTTTTAAGTGCATAGTGCTGTTTATATTGCAGTTGCGAAAGAAGATCAATCATTACCATACCTATTATATTTAGAAGGTGGGCCTGGTTTTGAGTGTCCGCGACCATCAGAATTCAGTGAATGGATTCATAAAGCATGCGAAGAATATCGTGTTGTTTTGATGGATCAAGTACGATAATCTGGAAATTCCCTCGCAAAAGTATTTACTGAAATTCACTACTTTTATTAAGTATTCATTGTAAGTGTCTCTGCTTATGTTATTTTCTTGCAGCGAGGAACAGGCTTATCTACTCCTTTGTCAGTATCATCTATGCTGCAAATAAAGTCTGCTAAGGATTTAGTTGACTACTTAAAACATTTTCGTGCTGATAGTATAGTAAATGACGCTGAATTTATTCGAGTTCGACTTGATCCTGATGCTAAACCTTGGACTGTCTTGGGTCAGGTATTTTGAATTTAAGGTCTATGCATTTTCATTGTGATCTGGTTTATGCTTTATCCATTCTTTTGCTTCTTATAACAAGTTCTTTGTGTTCAATTGTTTGTTACAATATGCACAACGTCACTAAAGCCTGCGTTTTGTTGATGAAACTTCATGCTTTTTTTTTTATTCTTGTGCAGAGCTATGGTGGTTTTTGTGCGGTCACCTATTTGAGTTTTGCCCCTCAAGGACTCAAACAAGTCCTTCTAACTGGAGGAACTCCTCCTTTAGTTAATGGTTGCCCTGCAGATTCTGTGTACAAATTGTGCTTTGAACAAGTTATTCGTCAAAATAAGAAGTATTACAAGATATTTCCTCAGGATGTAGAAATTGTTCGTGAAATTGTGAAGCATTTGGCAGAATCTGAAGGAGGCGGGGTAAGATTCTACCATATATGATTTTGTATTTTAAATGCTGAAATTCTAACAAAATGTCCTCAATTGTTCTGTCCTCACCCTTCTTTCTTGTATAGGTTCATCTCCCATCTGGGGGCATCTTAACCCCAAGGGTTTTGCAGTTAGTTGGGCTTCCCACTTTAGGATCCAGTACTGGTTTTGAACGCTTGCACTATATGTAAGGCATCATGGCGATGCACATTCTTTTAGAATGTGAATTATTAAAAGTTTTATTAACTCACATTCTTTGTCTCCTCTATCTTTTCCTAATTTTAATTTGTATCCTATAGGTTGGAGACAGCCTGGGATCCTGTAATAGTTCCAGGAGCACCAAAACGTCTCAGTTACGGTTTCTTGAAAGCTGTAAGCAAATTTGTGCCATATAATCAATTCATTTCAGACTAAAGGACTTTTTTTAGAACCATCATTTAGTCAGTTGTATGTTGAGGTTGAGAATTGGTTGGATTTTGATACTGTTAAGTTTTTATCGCAAAATCGTCAAATCAATCAATCAAGAATGCACGATTTTTACCGTGGTTCGCCGGAAAAATTCCCGACTACATCCACGTTGAACTCCGGAATAGGGAGCTCGCTGCACTAATCAATTTCAAGATTACACACGGAATCTTGAATCCGTTTACAAAATGTATTTCCCCAAATCTCACAAAGAACCCTAATCACTAAAAGTGACAATCTCTCAAATTCCCAATTGAAGATTACACTAACTTGGACTTAGGGAATAGGCTTAACACTTAGCCAATTATTAAGGGAATACACAAATGAAAACTCTCTCCTAATTCTCAACCTAAGTGGCCTTTATATAGGATGAGCAAATAAAGGTAATTGGGACAACGGCAATGATTGCGCCATGTGTCCCTCATCCAACGGATGACAAGGGCTTCACATTTTACAATCTCCACCTTGAAGCCCAATACATTTCTCACTCCCAATCATACACAAAGACACACTAAGGTCAAAATAGCACAGCAAACTCACCTACTCTCACATCACCGCTCATGTCGGCTGCAAGGTCAGCCAACCCCCACCTGCAACAGCTTCATGCAGTGGAAGAGTTTGGTAGCAGCCACAATCTTTGTCCCCATGTCCGATGGGTTATCTTCTGTTGGAACCTTCTTAATCTCAATCTTACCACTTGAGATAATTTCCCGAACAAAATGATACTCTGCTTCGGTAGTTGACTTTCTTGGGTCCCTGTCACCTGCAACATCAGAATCAACATACCCTACCAAATCTAAAGCGTTAGATTTGTTAAAACATAAGTCATAATCAACAGCAGTATTCAAGTATCTTAACAACCATTGTAAAGCACTCCAGTGTGCTCCACCTGGATTAGACATAAACCTACTCAACAAGATACAGCATAGACAAGTCAGGTCTAGTACTAATCATGGTATACATCACAGGAACCTATAGCATTAGCATAAGACACATTTTCCATTTTAATCACATCAGGTCTAGTACTAAGAGAAGACATCTCCTCTCCTATAGCCGCTTCCCATTCAAGTTATGGGTAGACTTTAATGCATCTCCTAAGCTAGCAGACTCAACCCCATTAATTTCATGACTTGCTATTAATGCACAAAATACAAATCATTAGTTGAGTAATCATACCTGGTAGGAGGCCTTACCTGCCTCCTACTTCTGTCTCTTGCTAGCTGGTAGTTGGCCAATGTGTCTTGAGGTGTTTCATCATGCTGCACAGTATGATCCACTTGATCTACTGTGTCCCCTTTACTTTGTTCTTGTATATCTGCTACTTCTTTCTGTTTTCCTCCTGGTTATTTCTCCTGGGCTGGGTGTCCTCAGATGTCTCCGTGCCTGACATGTCACCAACTTGCTCAGCGGTCCTTGATGTCCCTGGCTCCACCTGCATCTGAGCTCCACCTGCAAGATCAAAATCTGTTAGATCCTTTTCTAAGGCACCTGCATTGTTGTTAGTAGATTTACAAGGAAAACAAATTCATCATTGTATAACATCCCGACTAACTATGACTTTGACTCCAGGTGATTCCCTTTCCCATAACCTATACCCTTTTGTCCCTTCTTGGTATCCTAGGAAAACACATTTGATTGACCTCGGTTCATAGTTTACCTACGGATTGGTGAGCATAGGCTTCACAGCCAAATACTCTAAGGTGTGCAAGCTTATGAGCCCTACCAGACCAGATTTCCTCTGGTGTCTTAAACTGAACTGAACTATTAGGGCTAAGGTTAATCAAATGAGTAGCAGTATTGAGGGCTTCACCCCAAAAGGCCCTCGGAAGTTCGGAAGAAAATAAAAGACATCTGATCTTTTCTAATAAGGTTCTATTCATTCTTTCCGCAACTCCATTCTGTTGAGGGTTGTTTCTAACAGTCCTATGTCTCAGGATACCCTCACTAGTACAGTATTGATCAAACTCAGTATTACAAAATTCTAAGCCATTATCAGTTCTCAAGACTTTTACTTTGTTACTAGTTTGATTTTCTACCAATACTTTCCATTCTTTAAATTTAGTCAAAGTTTCATCCTTTGATTTAAGTAAGAATGTCCATACCTTCCTACTGTAGTCATCAACAATAGAGAGGAAATATCTCTTACCCCCATGTGTCTGGACCTTTGCTGGTCCCCACAAATCACAATGTAGATACTCCAGACTCGCCTTTGACAAGTGAATTCCAGTTGGGAAGCTCTGTCTGTGCTGTTTGCCCAACACACAGATCTCACAAAACTCAAGTGGCTTCAACTGGTCCTTTCCAAATTGTCCCTGCTTGCTGAGTACCTGCATTCCTTTCTGGCCTATATGGCCAAGTCTCAAGTGCCATATATTAGTCATATCAACATTAGAAGTTAAAGCAGAAATGGGTTTATCCGAAAATACATGTTGGCCATTTAGAACATACATTCATTTCTCTTAATACCAGTTAGGATCAGTTTCTTACCCTTAGATATGTGCATGTTCCCATTGTGGGCTTTATGTAAAACCTAACTCATCTAGTGTTCCTAATGATATCAGGTTCCGTTTCAAGTCAGGTACATATCTAACGTCAGTAAGAATCCTAACTTTACCATCATGCAGTTTAAGAGTTATGTCCCCAACCCCTGTATCCTACAGTATTGTCATTACCCATATACACAGTGCCTTGGTCAGAATTTCTAAAGTTGACAAACCAGTCTCTATACGGACTCATGTGGAAGGAACACCCGGAGTCCAGAATCCATTCTCTGCTAATGTGATCCTACACACAGTCAATGCCTCAGATAGGCACATCGACTCCTTTTCGGCAGCCACAGTGGCGCTGCCTTCATTTTCCTGTTCCCTCAGGAACTTATAACAATTCTTTTTAAGGTGTCCCATCTTTCCACAATGATGATAGCACTTCTTGTCACTATCTTTATTCTTATCCGTTTATTCTTTTTCTTACCTTTAGGTTCTTGGTTATTAGTCTGATGATTATTCGGACCATTGAATTTCCTTTCATTTTTACCTTTCACGAATAAGTTCGCTCCTCCTCTCCTACTGGTTCTAAGTTCTAGCTCTCTAGCCCTTATACCAGATATCACCAAGTCTAGCCTAGGTACAACTCCTGTGTACTGTAGAGAATTCTTAACGACACTATATTCATCAGGTAATGCATTTAAAAGGATCATAGCTTCGCTAGAGTCTCCTAGGGCTTGGTCTGTTCCTTTAAGGATTTGAGTCATTTTCGTGAATTCATCCAAATTATCATCAATCGACTTACTAGTATCCATCTTGTAATTAAACAATTTCCTTTAAGAACACTAAATTTGGTGCAGAAATAACAGAATATAAAGATTCGAGTTTACCCCATAGTTGAATGGCAGTGTCCATTCCGTCAACCTTTCTGATGACCGAATCTCCAAGGTGAAGGAAAATCAGGTTGTAAGCCTCTTCCAGGATTTCCTCCTTCGTTTCATTTTCCATCTTTGGCCACTTTTCTGGATCCGGTTCCAGTGCCAAAGCCACTTATGATGAGAAAGCAAAACTCTCATTTTCTTCTTCCATGGTGAAATCTCCTTTCCCGTCAAGATGCCAATGTCGAGTCTCATAGTCGACATTTTATTTCTTTTAACAGTAATCACCCAATGACACTTCCAAACTGCCTAAGCACAATTCTGCACTTCACACACAATCTGCTCGGCAATTGACACAAACCAATCTGCTCAAACTAGGCAGAATCCTCTCGGTAATTGCTCACCACAAGCCAGAATCCGGCAATCACTCTCGTCTCGGCGACTCCAGACCTTGCGCTGTTACAGAGAGCAATATTTGGCAACACAGTGCCTAAGATACCCAAACACCCATAGGCAACACACTCCAGTAATTGCTCACCACTCTTGCCAAGACACAATTCGGCAATTCACTGCCTCAACTTTGCCCTAACACACTTCGGCAGAAAACACAACCAATCTACCCAAACAGGACAGCAAATACAATACACACAAGGCCACAATCACCCAACACTGCAGAGCCCCAAACTGCCTGAACACACTCAGCAATTCCTCACAGTTGCTCACCCAAGAACTGCACTTCAACAGACCTCAAACCAATTAATCAGAAACAGAAATCAAAAAAAATTCAGAGATTAACCACACCCTCACAGGACTATTTCAAGAATCTATAATCGGCAGTTCACAATTTTTATTTCAACAGCTGCAGTTCATAAGGTCGGCGAACAGAGCTCTTCTTGGCAGAACAGGGGGTTTCAATCGGCAACTCTGTCCACTCCGAAGAGTTCTTGATCTCCTGCCAGGATCTTGTTCGGCTTACTTCGTGTTATTTTTGATTTCTTCAGATCTTTCTGGTGATTCTTGATCTCGTCGGTAGATCTTGTTTTTCAATTGCTTTCGTTTGTTGCTGTTCTTCAATTGACCAATCTTTAGGGTTTTCGTTTCTTTGAATCTGCTACCCCTGTTTTTGTCTTTGGCCGTGACTTTTCTGTCGTTCTCCAATTGACAGATTTTAGGGTTTTTCGGCTATGATCTTCGGCGTTTTTGGTCTTCGACTGGGCAGAACTGCTCTCTGTGGCAGTTTTGATTTCAAATCAGTGAGGTTCCAGTCTTGGTTTATGCCTCTGGTTTGATCTTGTGTTTGTTCGGCTCTTTCTTGGCCGCACAAAATCTTGATCGGCTGGTTTCTTGATTAGGTTTTTCGTTTGGCGTGCGTGATCTTGGTCAACTGAAGAACTCTGTTGCCCTCATTTAGGGTTTTGTTCTTGGCAGGAAATGAGGAAGAGAGTCAATCTCTCTGGGCTTCTTGATCTCGGCTTTTGCTTTGCAGATCAGTCTTCAATTCAGCCCACTGGATCTTTTAATCAGCTCTGATACCAATTGTTAAGTTTTTATCGCAAAATCGTCAAATCAATCAATCAAGAATGCACGATTTTTACCGTGGTTCGCCGGAAAAATTCCCGACTACATCCACGTTGAACTCCGGAATAGGGAGCTCGCTGCACTAATCAATTTCAAGATTACACACGGAATCTTGAATCCGTTTACAAAATGTATTTCCCCAAATCTCACAAAGAACCCTAATCACTAAAAGTGACAATCTCTCAAATTCCAATTGAAGATTACACTAACTTGGACTTAGGGAATAGGCTTAACACTTAGCCAATTATTAAGGGAATACACAAATGAAAACTCTCTCCTAATTCTCAACCTAAGTGGCCTTTATAGGATGAGCAAATAAAGGTAATTGGGACAACGGCAATGATTGCGCCATGTGTCCCTCATCCAACGGATGACAAGGGCTTCACATTTTACAGATACAAACCCACTCTTTGTCATAATGCATGAGACTATATTACTGTCAAGTAAGTTACCTTTTTTTTTTATCATGACTTACAGTTGAGTATTTGGAAAAATATCATTTTATTTTTATTAGTATTTTACGTCATGATAACTTAAAAAAAAAAGTTGGAAGTAATATAACAAATTTTCTCTACTTAAATCCAAAACATCCACCCACGCAAGAAAATTGAATTTTTTTTTGACAATTCTTTTAAAGGGTGCTTCATCACAATGGGCTGCTCTCAGAATAAGGGCTGAATATGAAGGCAAATTTGATGCAGTCAATGCTCCAAAAGGTCAACCTGTACTTTTCACGGGCGAGGTAGGCATGAGTTACATAACATTATGCTATAGGAAAAATTAAAGCAGAACACATGCATAAGGTATATGTTTCTGTGTTTTCTGCCGTGGTATTTATCTCTCTTTCTCCATTTTTTCATTTTGCTCTACAATTTTTCTGATCTTATGGTTTTGCTGGTAAAAGTACAGAAGAAAGAATTCTTCTTAACTTTCGAGGTTTATATTGAAAGTAACATTGAAACAGTTGCTTAAGTCTTTGTTCTAAAGTTTTGTCAATTCAGGTATAAATGTTAAGAAAAAATAATTTTTGTGAGTAAAGATATATTTGACGAAAATTGAAACTGAACACCTGCTCAAGCCATAAAAAAAAATAGATTTTTCATTGCAGATATTTTAGGTGCTTCATGCTCTAGTAATCTTTGCCTTGTAATCATTTGCTAATCCATCATCCCTGCTACTAGAGAAAATCTTCTATACATCGGAGGTATCTCATCAGCCGTACAACAAGCCAATAGCATCCTGCCATGTGTGTATTTAATAAAACAACTACCAGACAAATGGGTGGTTACATTAAATAGCAGCAAACATGTCATGTTATTATTAGCTTGTGGTATTGCCTCCATTGCATGGACATGAATCTCTCTCGCTACTGACATGGATCTTTTTGTGCATTTATATTACTCGGGACATTAAATTTAAAAAGAGAGATTTGTTCCTTTTCTAGTCTATTTAGGTTCTAAATGGTTCACTGGATGTGTTGTATGAATCTGATGCTCACGGAAGTTAATTTGATTTGTAAAGTTCTTTGGATCCTATATATATCCGGGGTATTTGCTTTTGCAGATGATATTCCCATGGATGTTTGATGAGATTCATGCCTTGAAACCATTCAAGGAGGCTGCTAATTTGTTGGCTGAGAAGAACGATTGGAACCTGCTCTATAACATTGACGCATTGAAGAATAACAAGGTTTGCTTCCTTAAATTGTTAATGTTATACCATACCATAATTACATTGACCTTGATTGAAAGGAGATCTGAACCTACTAGAGACGACTACCTAAAAATAAGTCAACTATCTTCAAATTGGCTTGGGAGTTTCGTTTTCATTCACTAATAAATATTGTTCCTAATGCTGCCAGGTACCTGTTGCAGCTGCTGTATATTATGAGGATATGTATGTTAATTTTAAAGTGGCCATAGAGACGGTTTCTCAGATAGCGGGAATTAGGCTATGGGTAACAAACGAATACATGCATTCTGGTCTGTATGATGCAGGGGGTAAGGTTTTGGATCATTTGTTAGGAATGTTAAATGGAAAGAAGCCTTTGTTCTGATATCAATTACGGCTGTTACCATGTTACTTGTTTAGTTATTTAAAGTTGCCTTAGCCTTAGGTGATCCATTTTTACAACCCCCCAATAATTCCCCATTGTTATTATTTAATGTTATAATTTATCTGTTTGAATATTAGGTTTGTTTGTTAATATATGTTATAATTGTCTCGATTTCTCAGATTCACTATCAAGTGAGCTACAAAGTTTCTTCACAGAAACTTCCCAAACCCTAATAGAACTTTATCACATGATTTCTTTTCAAATAGTGGGTCAACATGTTGGCTCAAAGGATTCAAAAGTTTCGGAAACATTTGATACAGTTTAATCCAATATTTTCAAGGCCTAAAATTTAAATAATGAACTATAAATTATGAAGGCATTGTATTTCTCTGGTAGGTATTCGAAAATTTAAACAATATATTATAAGTATCTGTATCATAAACCGGTTGAAATGGTAAAGGATATTGAATATTTGATGATTTGATATCTTATTTAGAGTACAAAATACTGATATGATTGGATTGATGGAAAAAGATTGAATAGGATGAAATGTAATTTTAAATATTTAAAATTAATTGTTTGGATTAAATAAAGGAGATGGAAGAAAGTTAAAAAAAAATGTATCTGGAAGTCCAAATCAAAAATTGGAAATGGAATGTAATAAGAAAAACATTACACGAATTTACCTATTGAAAAAATATCATTAATTTTTTTTAATTTTTTAAAATATAAAATGACATAATTATTTTTAAAATTTATTTAATTATTTTTCATTTTATCGCTTTAAATTATTCCCGACCATAAATCCAAAATACAATCATCTTGAGTGCTTTTGGACATTTTCGCCATTTTCAGAAAACCGACAATTCTGGTTGCTATTTAATAAAAAAAAAACCAAATACAACAAGAAGAAAGCGAGAAACAGTATTTTAAAATCCGGCCCGATCTATTAATCCGAGATGACGAGATAGTCAAAAGTTAGAGGTCAGACCAGGGTTCAACTGGGGTTCGACCCGACGTCAATAATAAATTATTATTTTATTATGTATTTATATATAAATATGATAAAAATGAATAAATTTTCAAAAAAAAAATTATAATTAACACTAATTTCAATATTTTTAAAATATTATAAGATTGTTTACGAAAATTATAACCAAAATATAATAATAAATTAATTTTTTATTTTAATTTAAACAAAAAAACTCATCCAATCTGTGACCGATTCGACCCGATCATGATTCAATCGGCCGAATTGCGAAGTCTTAGATCGGGTCAATAAAAGAGTTTCTGGTCGGTTAGGATTTTAAATCTTTACGAGAAAGATAAACCCTCAACTCAACCACCGCCTCAGCCGGTATCTGGTATCCCCATCTCTGGTAACACGTCGCTCTGTTCTCTGCGTTCGTCGTATTGACGTTTTTCAGGGTTTAAGCAGGGGCTTGGGTACATTAATGAAATTTTAACAAATATTAATCAGAAGTAAAATCTCTCTTCCTGCCTTCTTTATGTTCACTAATAAGCTTGCTTTAATATTTTTTAACTGTAATTAAAAAAGAATGTTTTGCCCGTTGTTATTCCCAAAATTGACCCAGTGATTTATGCATTACAGGAGTTCTCGTGAGTTTCTTCTTTCACTTGCTAAACAAAATTTAAGTAAAAATGTCATAGATGCGTCATACATTATTGGCTTCATGATGCGAAATCCCTTTTTGGTGATTTGTGATTATTGATTGGTTGCGTTTTAATTGTAGAATGGGGATTGAAATTCTTTATATTTGTTTCCCGTAAAGTAACTTTATAGACTATAGTTCGTTATTTAGGACCTGAGAAATGCTAAACCTTTTAGGTTTTGTGGGTTGGGTTCTTAAGCATTCGGAGTAAAATGACAAGTAACATATGACCATCTTTTCCCTTTTCTTCAAATTTCTCAGCTTCAAAATTTAGGTTTTTGATTGTAATACTGGATTTTGTTTATTCATTTTGTATATTGTGATTTGGTTTGCTCATAAAGGAATATTGCTTTTCTTCAAATTTTCAGTTGTTTCAGGTTTCGTTGGAGACAGCAATATCGACGCAGATATCCAGATGAATTTTTAGACAAGTCTAGTTCTAGGTAAGTTATGTTGCTTCCTTTTGATGTTCTTGTTCTTAATGAGGTTTTCTTGAGCCATTAGTTTTATTTGGGCACATTTAGTTGTCGGTTTTCACTTCTCAGATATTTAGCTTGCCCAAAACATCCCAGTTAATGTCCTTGTATCTTGGATTTCTAATTATGTACAATTTATGCATGTTGACTTATTTATCTCTGACAAGTATGATTTTGATGTCCAGGCTGGAGTATGTAGTCTGAAGTTGAATAAATAGGCAGAATTATGTTGCTTAAAGCCTTCAACATTTTATTTCTTCACGTTGCTTGGTTGGACTGTTGAGGATTGTTCTGTTTCAGAAGTAGGGTGGGGGTGCACTGGCATTAGACAGAAGCATTAATTACACTTGTTACATTATGTCAAAATTATCGTCCTAGAGAGAGTTGACTATCGGGTTAAAGTAGCCTTTTTAATTCATTATGCTTTCTTTTGGTGTTTCATAGAACGATCAATTAAGCATTTCTTAATTTATGAGCTTCCTATAATGTATTGTTTGAGTTTGTGTTTTTAAGATTAGCAAGCATGTGCATGTAACATTCAAAATCTTATTACTGTAATTGGTAAGCTATTGTTAGATGAGATGTATGATTTTGTTTGTTCCTCTCTCTTTTGCACATGTTTCACTTACAAATGCTGTGAAAGACAAGTGAAGATGAGGTTGTAATTTTCATAAACTGATCTTTCGTGACACTTCTGTGACAGAGGAAAAGATGACTACCAAATGGAGTACGTACCAGCTCCTCGGACTACTGAAGCTGACAAAACAAATGATAGAAAGTAAGTTCTGTGTATGCACTTTTAATCTGGTGAATTTCATAGACCTTATGGTTTAATAAACTTGAAACTCAAAACTATTCGAAAAACATCACCCATGATAAAATTTCATTTGCAAGAGAAAATGTTTATTTTATTTATTTTGTATTGCATTTGAGTAACTACATTATTGCTTTTATGCTGGAATTATTAAAAATAACATTTTTATTGTAATAATTTCCCTTTTTTTTTAATTTGTTTCTTAAGGTCATTACAGAGAGCACTTGACAGAAGACTGTACCTTATTCTCTATGGTCCTCGGTAAAACTTTTGGAGCTCCTGGTGAGAAGCCTGTCTGGCATTTTCCAGAAAAAGTTTACGAGTCTGAGGAGACTTTGCGTAAGGTGATTCTTCTTCTCCACCAACTTTTTGTCCTTCATCTTATCATGTAAATTCTTATCAAATGCTTGGCGCTTGCAGTGTACAGAGTCTGCATTGCAATCTGTCCTTGGTGACCTTTCCCAAACTTATTTTGTTGGCAACACTCCTATGGCTCATATAGTAAAACAGCCCGCAGAAAAGAAGCCAGACATTCCATCACATAAGTTATACTTTCAAAAAAAAAAAAAGCTATATATTGTTGTATTCGTAGATACTACATTTTTTCAGTAATAATTGACTCGCTCTTGTGTTGCATTTTAATGTGGAAGTATGGATGTGTGATTATTTCTCACTTTGTTTACTTTCTTTTTCCAGCAATTCTTCTTCAAGTCTCAAATGATTGCAACTAACAAGTTTGAAATCGAGAATTGCGAGGATTTTGTTTGGGTGACCAAGAATGAACTAATGGACTATTTCCCTGAGCAAGCTGAATTTTGTAACAAGATGATCATCAGCTGATGCACAGGTCTTATTTGACTTCCATGCCACACCTTGTTTCTGCTTTAAGGTCTTGTGACCATGTCAACTGAATGATTTTGACAGTCGAAGCGAAAGTTCTAATTTGTATAGAAAATTATGCTGCAGATCTTGTCAATAGGATAGTATGCCTCATATCTCATTCAATTGTTCGAGATGATTCAGTGGTTAAATTTTGCATCTTTTGTGGGAACATGGGATACCCTGGCTTTATTGTTCTGATTTTTGGATTCTTCTGAATTTTCTGCTGCAATAAGAAGAATGTTCCAGATTCCTTGTGACCTAGTCGAGCTCTACCAAGTAAGGGTGTCAACGGGCCGGGCCCGGGCTTTGACAAGCCCGGCCCGAGCCCGAGCCCGGCCAACAAAAAAAAAGCCCGGGCCCGGGAAAAGCCCGGTCCGGGCTTTTTTTGGGCCCAAATTTAAAAAAAAAATTAAAAATATATAAATATAAAATACATTTACACTATATACGAAGACAATTTATAAATAAATCACAAGTTTTATTGATAAATTAACAATTTAAATGTTAAAAACAAATAAAAATGATACAAACATATTAAAATATATATATATATATATATATATATATTTATTTATTTATTTATTTATGTTTTTTTTTTTTATTTTGGCCCGGGCCAAAATTGGAAAGCCCGGCCCGATCCGGGCTTTTTCCACCTCGGGCCGGGCTTCGGGCTTTACTGCCACCCTTACTACCAAGTAAACATTTTAATAAAATTGCTCACAATTAGACATGCACACAGTTGCGAAGTGCAACCGAACCGTTGATCAACCGTAAACCGAACCGTTGACTATGCAACCGAACCGTGAATCGTAATCGAACCGGTCGAGTCCGATTCGGTTAAGGTTGAGACCATTTCCAACCGTTGGTTTGGGCGGTTGAACCGGTTCGAACCGTAACATTTACAATTCCAGTTAACAGTCAATTTTTTTTTAATAATAATAAAAGTTTAAAATGTCTAATTTGCCCCTCCAAACAATTATATTTTAGAGACATTTTAGGCATCATAAAAAATTAAAAAATATTATAAATAACCCTTTAACTCATTTTTAAAATCACAAAATCATTTATTCTCTGCCCACTCTCTCAATTTCTCAATTCTCAATTCAATCAATTTATTCTCTTATTATCTCAATTTCTTCATTATAATGACAAACTCACACACAACACTAATATTCATGAGGCTGAGGATACCACTAAATATACCACCGTCAAAACGACTTCACGTATTCAAAACGACTTCACGTATTCAAGTGATAAATCAAGGTTCTGAAAATGTTGACAAAACATTTCACTCTAGTCGTGAATGATGTCACTAGTGAGAAGAATTATGTTTGCAATTATTGTGGAAAAATTTACAAATACACCGGTGGGTATGTAACTATGACGGGTTATATGAGTACTCATAAAACTGAGTTTGAGATTGATACAACACAAACACAAATGACAAGGTATCCTACTTTCCGGTACATGTTCTTCTTCTTCAACTAAATTATTTAAATATAATGAATCTCAATGGAAAGATAATCTAACTAAATTTATTGTCATGAAACATTTAGCTTTTACTTTTGGTGAAAAAACATCTTTTAATGATTTAATACATGAAATTTGAATTATGATGCATGTAAACTTACTAGGATGACATGTTAAAGAAAAATGATGAAATTGTATGTAAAATGTCAAAATAATTTAAGTGAATTATTTTTTAAATTTAAAGGTCGTGTTTAAATTTGTAGTGACATATGCAGTGATCATTGGCAATCACATTTATACATAGGTGTGACATGTCATTAGATTGATGATTAATGATTTATTTAAAAAAGAATTATTATATTTCGGCTTTTTGATGATGCACACACTACGCATAATATTTATGTAATGATTAGTAATATTTTACTGCCATATGGATCAGTGAAAAAATTACTATTGGATTTGATAATACATCGATTAATACTGCATCAATTAATGATCTTAAAGCTATTTGCCAACCAAATTTGGGAGAAAAATTTTTCCATGTTCGATATCCATGTCATATTTTGATTTGATGTGTATAAGATTGTTTGAAATATGTAAACTCTCATATTACACCTATTAAAAAAGCAATTAATTTAATTTAGTCTTATTCAAAAATTAGAAGAGAATTATGTAATTTTTGTAAGTAAAATGGTGTTAGGTCGAAAAAATTCAGTCATGATGTTCCAACTCATTGGGATTTTACTTATTTTCACTAAATGAAAGTTTTGAATATAAAAATTTATTATGTTCATTTATGCTCACTATAAATATGATGTAGTTTTATATTTCAATCATTGAGAAGTTTGTTCAAAAATTTTAGAGATTTTAATTTTTTTTTAATGATGTTACGAATATTTAAGTGGTGTTTATTATTCAACTTCAAATATTTTTCTCAATTCATGACATTGTTGGGGTATTAGCCGAACCTGATAATAACAACGAATTTGATGATGTTTTTGATGATTATAACTAGGGGTGTTAATAGGGTTGGGTCAAATAGCGACCCGACCAGACCCACACGGGTTCTATAAAAATACAATAATTCGAGTTGACCCGACCCAATCTGATTTTTTTGGGTCATTTAACGGGTTTGACGACGTAACCCGACACGACCCAAATTTTTTTATTAGTTTTCTAAAACTTTTAATATTTTTTAAAATTTTTACTATTATTTCAGTTCTTTACTTTTTTTTTTATCTTGAAATTTTATATGTATGATAAGTTTCGGGACATAAAATAGTTAGTATTTATGTCTCAAAATAATTAATATAAAAAAAAAATCTTTTTTTTTTCCCGACCTGACCCGATCCGCTCAGGTTTGTATACTCAAATTTTCGGGTTATGGATTATCAACCCGCGTGGCCCCACCCGATCGGGTTTTACAAAATTTGAAAAAATCCAACCTGACCAGTGAGCACCCCTAATCCTAACAACGAATTTGATGATCCTAACAATGTGTTTGACGATCCTTCAAATGCAATTAAAAATATATATTACATCAATGAAGAAAAAATGAATTAATTATTATAGAAACATACCATTACTTTATCGTGTTGCTTTTATTTTGAATCCAAGGTTTAAAATATAAGATTGGAAAATATTTTAAAAATTATTATGATTTATTATGTGAAAGAACTGTGATTGTTTCTTCAATTATTGATAATGTTAGGAGAACTTTACTTGATTTAAACAATGATTATGTTAGTAGATATAATATTCAAATATGTGATACTACATAATTCATCAACTGTATATGTAGAGCAGACATTTAGTATATGAGCGGCAATATTCTCGATAACAGAAGATAAATGTTGAAACCGGAGACGTTAGAAGCTCAAATGTGTCTTGACGATTAGTGTATGGCGGAACGTCGTGAACAATAAAATCAGCCGAAAACTTTTGAAGATTTGTGTGATAACACGGATACAACTGGAACTGAAGGCTCAAGAATCGAATCGCCTTCTCTGGATGACGATGAATAAAATCTTAATGGGGTAAATTATTAAAAATAAAATGTAACAGAATTACGTGAGCTTTGATTCATCTACGCCTCAAGATGATACATAGGCACCTTATTTAAGTGCAAGTTTTTTTTTTCAAAACAATAAATAAATTATCAATGTCTACTTTTAATCTTATTTTTTAGTAAAACTTTTATTTATTTTTTTATTTTTATAATAATTTAAATTAATTTATTTACTCTTTAGTAAATCTTTAATTTTATTTATGATTTTTATAATAATTTAATTTAATTTATTAAAAAAATGGTTTTAAACCTTAAACCGAATCGAACCTCGGTTCGGTATTGACCGAAATCGTAGGCCGAACCGTTGATTTACGGTTTGATTGCGTTTCGGCCAATACAAAATCGCCAACTGCACGTTTCGATTATAATTTTGAACCGTAACCGAACCGTGTGTTTCCCTACTCACAAGTACCAACCAAGTACTTTGGGTGGTAGTTGGAATATGCTAGATTGCGTGTCTTCTTTCTTGAATAGATTGATGTTTCAGTCACTTTGCTCTCCAATCAAATAAATTCTTATTTTATAACAGGAGAAACAAAACAAAAAAAAAAATAATAATACAAATTCAAGGAACTGGGCGAAGTCCTTGCAGGTAACCTAATCAGAACTCTCATAGGCATTTGCACAAGGCACGTGTTTGGAAATTAGGGGATTAGAACATGAATTGGAACATCTTGCAACTCTCCAACGACAGCAGAGCTACAAGGAGTGCGACTTCATGAATGTGTTTAGTATTGGTCATGTCCTCAAATATTGAAAGTTAACAATGAACTTTAATATGTTTTATCTTGCGACGTTTATTCTTTATACACAATATTGCAACTTCTTACTAGAATCTCCGGTTTTGGTTCCTGACTCATCACTCAACAAAGGAAAAAATCTATTATGCAAAATCATATCATCTATATAACAATTAATAATATTTTATTACATATATTAAAAATAATAAAAATGACTAAATAAATAATAGTTATATTTAATATAAATTAGTTGATAATATTTCATTACTCATCGTCAATATATATAGTGATAATAATTCTACGGGAAAATTTTTTTGTGACGTTCATATTTCAAGCCGTTATACATTTTACTGTTTGGAGTGGTAATATCATTATAATGTAACAAATGATTTGAAGTACAAAGTCATTAAAGAAAAGCAAACGGCAATGGTCCTAGAGGTCAAAAGCTAGTCACTTGTATATGTGTAATTGGTTGGTGAGCAGTATCCATATCGATTAAAACAAAATATATGTTGCACTTCAAACATGTGTCCTAATTAATGAAGGCTCCTTTCCTTTTCAATGTGATGATGAGAGAGGAGAAAATGATGATGTCATTAATATATATAGAGAGCAATAGGGTGTAATGCTAGCTAGCTACATATATACATTAAACATACACATTGGTGATAACGATGCATGTTGGGTACGTTTCCTTTTTAACTTAAGGGCAGGGCAGTTGAACAGAAGTAGTTGAGATGTAGTTGGCTTTTTACCCTTTGGGTGCAAGAGAGGGAAATAACAAGAAGACTCAGTCTCTTTTGTCATTTCCTTTCAAAAAAATCCCACATAAGCCAAGAGATATCTTTGTGGGTCTGCCTAACTAACCTCTTCTACCTTCCTAACACTTTCTTGAATCTTGACATCCCCCCCCCCCCCCTTTAAAAGCTTTGCATCATCCTACATTCTCACTTCCTCTCTCAACATGGAAGGCCAAGAACCACCACCACCACCACATTCATCATCTCCTCCGCCGCCGCTGAATAATCCTTTCTTGTTCACACCATCAATCCCGTCTTCATCAATGCAACCAACTCCTCTTGAACCTCAAGTTCTTCCAGAGATTGACTGGGTGAGCCTTCTTTCAGGTCAATCAGCAGCTGGGCTTGGTGAGAATGTAGTAATACCCATGAGTAATATGATGGACAGTGGTTGTGTTATGGCTAAAAATGGAGGTCATGAGGAAGATAAAGGGAGTAATATTAAAGAGAACAAGAGGAAAGGGTGTAGGATGAAGAAGGCGACACGGCCTAGGTTTGCTTTTCAAACTAGGAGTGCCGATGACATTCTTGATGATGGATTCCGCTGGCGAAAATATGGACAAAAATCTGTCAAGAACAGTAATTACCCAAGGTGAGTTACCCTTTTTTTTAATTAAAAAATAAAAATAGCTAGGGTTTTTATATATGAACTGATATAAGATTTAGACAATTATACCACATGCATGTTATTGATACAATCAAACTGAAAAAAAAATGGTTTCCACCAGATGAGTCTGTTATATAAATACTTTTATGTTATTATGCTCTATTTAAAAATTTTCTTGATAAATTCTGTAGGATGACAATTGTTAAAAAAAAAAAAAATCTCCATTATCCTTCAATTTAGGTTTGGACAGTAGATGACCTAATAAGTAGAGCAATTTCTTACGGATTCAGAAGATGACGTACCCCTAGATAGCATGAATATGTAGAAAAAGATTTGTGGGGACGGAAATATGAATGACATGATATATTTGTCTAATAATATTTTGACATATATACATTAAATTTAAAATTAATCAATCACAATAAGAGACAAAATTACTAATTAGCTTTTTATATATACTTATTGGATGAGTCTATAGATGACATTTGATGATGTATTAGTTCTTGTGACTTTGTTTCTACCATTTATTTTTTTGTTTATGTTGTACTGCTCTCGGTCTTCACCCTTGATGAACTGCTGAAAATGAAATATCTCCTTTTATCAAAAAAAAGTTTTTCTGGAATATATAATTTGCCCGCGCCCACTTTTGAAATATTAAGGAGTAAAGTTAAATTATTTAATGTCGATTTTCTGATTATCAATTGGTTTTCAGAGGATATGTCTTCTTTTTTTTTTTTTTTTTTTTTTTTAATTTATTTATAGAATTTTGTAGTTAAACATACTGAAATTGAAGTAAAATCATCGTCGAACTGTGGGCATATGAGACAAATTGATTCTCATAGTGTTGCTGAGTGGAAGATTGTTGGCCTTATCCAGCAACCACCCTAAGGACTACTTAGAGATGAAGTTAAATGATTTAATGGACATTCTCTAATATGTTCACCTTTATTTTAGAACTCCACAGTTATATAAGAGCGCTGAAATTGATTGGTAACAAAGTTCAGACTAATTTTACTTATTTACTAAAACTCAAAATCTTTTCGGATATCATAAAAATATTCATATATACATGATAAGAAATTAGTAGAGAGTTGTGTTTTTAAATCTGGCTCGAACCGATTCTGGCCGATTGAACTCGTCGAATCAGGAATCAATTGTCGATTTTATTAGTTCAACGGATCAAATCAGTGATCCATTAAATTTTTTAGATTATCGATTTAATTACCTGTCTGGTTTTTAAAATAATGATAGAAAGGGAGTAATGCACTCAACATAAAAATCTAAATTAGAGTAGTTTGAACAGTTTTAACTAGTTTGCACATTTTTATGATTGGTCAAAAGATATAGATAATAATAAGTTAATTCAAAAAAAAAAAAAAAAAAAACCGAAAAAACGACAAAAAACGACGCACGTGGAGCATTCAATAATTTTTCCCCAAGAAACTAAACCTATGAAATTTGATCTTTCTATATATAGAAAATTAAGGAGATTAAATCAATATTAAATGAAGATAAAATTATCACATAAATGACATTATTTTAATAATAGATTAAAAAAATCAAAATATAACATCGTTTTGATGATAATTTTATTTATGTTTTGTTCTTATGTAGTCTCCATATTATTCTATGGTACTCTCAGCCTTACGGTTCATGTTTGTCCCAAAAAGAGAATAGCTGGAGATTAGATTTTGAGTTTTCATTTACAGCCTAAGTATATATCAATATTTTTAACCTAAAATCTTATAATTTAATTAACAAGTGCATAAGCAGAAGAAACGCTAGCTCTTCATATATATACACATACGTATACCATCAGGAATTATTAATTGAGAGCCCTAAACTTATATAATATTATTTATTTGGCTTTAACTTATTCTTACAGCATATTTTGCGTGCATGCATGCAATTATTATTGGAAACCTGCGTACATTCCTCTTTTACGTTGAATGAAATTTTATATATATATGCTTACGATTTTAATTTTTTTTTTATTTAATTATTTAATAAGGAGCTATTACCGGTGCACACATCACACATGCAACGTGAAGAAACAAGTCCAAAGGCTATCAAAGGACACGAGCATCGTGGTCACAACTTATGAAGGAATCCATAACCATCCTTGCGAGAAGCTCATGGAAACCCTAACTCCTCTTCTCAAGCAAATGCAATTCCTCGCTCGCTTCTAATTTCTCTCGCATTCATCGTCAGCTACATATAAATTGTATGTAAATTTCAACCACATATATATAAAGCTGCAGAATCCTCCTCTTTTTAATTTTCTTGTTATATATATATATATATATACATACATACACTTTCTGTAATTCTGTATTTGTGCATGCATGTGTTCATGTTCGGTGTGTCGAGTATGTGTACATGGACCAATATCAATGTTTATATCATATAATAATTATGCTTTTGTAAATCTCTTTACCTTTAAAGCGAGTTATCTTCACGAATTACTTTGTGTTTCTACTTCAAATAGTAATAATATATACATATACATCCCTATATTCAATATAATTCTTTATTTGTTGATAATATGTAATTTCCAAAATTTAAATTGCACAAATATTCATTTAAAAACGTAGGAACAAAAATCTTTCGAATATTATATCTTATCGTGATGATCAAAATCCTGTGTGCTATTTACTCATCATTTAACATGTAAAAAGATCAAATAATTTTCTTATACTTATAAGATCTCTTTGTATCTTTAAGAAAATATATTTTTATTATTTAGTTCAACCATTACTAAAAACCATGAGTATTCAATTTGCGGGAAAAATGTTAACCCGCAATTCAAAAAATGAGGAGACTATTGTAGGAGCGAAGCGGGGTTTACCGTTATGCCTATGTCGTCGACGACCACTATATTATTGGGCTCGCAACCCGTATAGAGTATGGATAATCCCGCGGGGACTAACCAAAGAATAATGGAGTCGCCACCCAGTATGAAACACTGAGAATAATTTAAGGCAGCACTACACCCCTCGCAAGGTCTGACCTTAAACCTGTTTGGATTCAGAATGGTCTCTTACTGATGGCAGTATAATATTTACGCTTAAAGAAGGTATCTTCATGTCTTATATTGCAATTTCACACACAAAAATAATTTAAAGTAACACATAAAGCGAAAGCATGAAAGTAAAAATGTGATAAATAAACGAAGTTTAAACATGCGAAAAGTCAAATATGAGGCATTTAAATATAAGGTCGTAATAATAAATAAAACAGTGATGAAATAATATAAGGCATGTTTTCAATGGGCTTGGCCTCGGAGAGGCCTGGCTGGATGTGGCCGTGGTCGGTCTGACATAAAGTTAAAATTTCGATCGGACTTGATGGAAGTCGGACCGGACGTGTGGGTACACATTGGTTCAAAACAGATCAACTCCGAATCGGACTGTGATTTGCACCCCTGTAAGCGCAGGAGTCAAAGTAGGAGATTTTGAGACGGCGCAGGACCGAGAGACAGACCATGGTTGAGCCAGAGATAAGAGCCAAAAGTATAATGAGAACAAAGCTCGAGTAGGCCATAGTTGCAATTGTTGCTTTGAGTTTGAGAGGGGAAGAGCGGGCATATGTTAGAAAAAATTGAGGGTTTCATACTTTTAATATTGGTTTTTGTAAATATTAGATTATAGTGTTTTTTATTTTACTAAGTGTTCAACAATTTTAGGGTTTTAAGGTATTCTCCTAATTTTAATCTTTAAATAAGGTTATTTTGATAATTATGTTTATAAAGTTTAGTTAAATGGTACTCTATTAGTAGATAAATGCTTGTATAAAAAACGTTAGGAGTTCAATTCCAGACAGGCGCACATCAACGATTTAAATTTATTTATTACTGATACTGAAGTTACTGATACCATAATGTCAATAATCACTGATACTTTTCTAAAAAGCAAGAAAGATGATGCATTTAACTAATGTTACTGATACTTTTTGAAATGTGTCACTAGTCTAATGTTAGTGAAAGCTATTTTTGGCATAGTGATTTCCCTTGGAATTTTGTTTGCTTTTTCGAGTTACCTTATTTTGGACCTAGCTTGGGTCATTTCTTGGCCTTTTTGCCCTTAAAGCCTTGATCATGTTCCACAATATTGGCTGTAGCTCGGAACCGACTACTTTTTTTCCTTAATACGTAGTTTCAGGATTAATTGTTCAAAGTTCATTTCTTTGATTTTGTGCTTAAGATAACTTTTAAATTCTTTATTACAGTAACATGAAAAGATTCACTCATAATCGTAATTTCACTAATAATCATAAATAAAATCATCTGAAATTCCCTAACTTGGCTCATTATTATTTTAGAATCCACCATTTTAAAATCCAGAAAATGACCCACCATAAATTTTTTAGTACCTGCATCATGGGTTATATATTTTCGATCTAAAATCTCTCACGGTTCCTTGAATGTTTTCTTATCAGAATACACACCTTAGAGTGAATCACTTAAACAGTTCATTATATAATTCTTAAATAGGAAATCAGAATGATTTCAAGCGTCGATCACACTGATCACTTGGACATCATTTTCAGCCTCTTTAGCTATAAGAGGCTGTTGGGTCAAGAACCCCGCAAGGTCCAATGTAGTCAGGTAGAAGAACATCTTCTACTGCCAGTTTTTCTCAGCAGTTGGGACAAGAACCATAACAGGTTTTTGAACCTGAGCATGAGGGGCATGAGGTATCACTGTCTCAGTAGGATCAGTTTGTTGACTGTCAATATTTTCCATTGTAAGGATTATGTTTTAAGATTAATAGTACAATTGAAGTAATTTAGAACAATAGTAATATCTAATAATTATAATTACAATGAACAGTAATTGAAAATTACAAATGATTGAATCAGAAAGAAAATAATATGTAAATTTACAAAGTGATGTGCATCACAATCTCCTTAAAATAGATTCGCCGCCTATAATAGTGCTTAAGATCGAACCAAAGTCTATTTTTCAGGATAAAACGGTAGTAGGAAACTTTGGAACACAGTCAAATTATCTAAGTGTACTCTATTGTGTGCGTTGAACTTGAAATAACGAAAATAGCTCTCGTTCAGAAGCAAAACTGTCTCGGTGTTGTAAAAAAAAATTAGAATTTTCGAGTTGTCTATTTTAGTGTGTGTGTGTTGTGTTTTATAAAATAAGGAGAGAACCCCTTCCAAAATCATAACTGTATGAGGATTAATTCCCTATTGAATCATGTATTCAATGGAGATATCATGGTACATCATAGGCTGCTATTACAGTAGATGAAAAATCAGCTAAAAAATTAAAAATGAAATTAGCAAAACCAAGGCTAACACAAGCTTAGTTCGATTTGGACCACATTCGTGTACGCAGGACGTGCAAGCACACATTGATTCAAGGCAACCCAATCCCGATTCAGGGTAGGCGCACGTGTAGAGAGAGCCTTTATCCACCTTCTTATCATTCTATAATCAAATAACTATATAAGCCATTTTAGGCTTAGCTAGTTTGTAGATGTTGGATAGTTTTAATTTCCTTTAATTTTCCTTTTCAATTGGTGCACTTTGTGAGACAGATTCTCATTCACCCGAACATCATTTTAAGCATATGAATATATCATTTTGAACTACTCACGGAGGAGAACTCGGATTACTCATGATATCTTCATTCCCATAAATGGGTCTCATTTAAAATTATGCCTCAAATTTAAAATATATATATATTTTTTCCAAACTTTTCCAAGAGAAATTTTTTCTTTATGAAGATGATGCTGCTCTGTTACAAATCAATGACGTTTTCCTTCACTCTATTTAAAGTTACGGTTGACTGGAGTGCCGATGCCGTTAGCTGCTTCTTTTTCTTCAATTTTTTTGGAAAAAAATAATTTGCTTTTTATAATTTTAATTTTTTTTGAATTTTTTTTTGCATTCGAACACATTTGAAGTTTGTATTACACAGGTTAATTCACTTCAGTAGTCAATGGTAATTAATTATTAAAATCAATAAGTTTAGGTGACTAATGATATGTACTCTAAATCAGCAGATGATGGGCTAGAATGGGGAGGAGTATCAACAGACAACAATGAGGCCACAACCTATCACCTTGCAAGACCTCGTGCAGTCTGTGTATTCACGAAAGAAGTTGGGGAAACATTAAGAGGGAGTGTAGCATTTGCATGGAAAATAGGGGACCACAAGTTGGAGGCTGACGTGGAGAAAATTGGAGAAAGGCAATCATGAGGCATGTGGCAATAGGGTATATAGAGGGTAAGATATTCCTCAGGGGAAGTTAGTTAGAATATTATCCTTGTGGTTAGAGAGTGAAAACCATGTTGGGGAAGGGGATTGAGTGCATTTTGGCAGTGGCCAATACTTGATTCTTGTATTTCCTTTATTTTGTTGTAGGCACAAAAACTCCATTAATGTTTGTTTTTCTTTTGAAACTTGCTTATTAATACAATCAATATCCCTGCAATATGAGATTTGTGTTCTTGTCACATACTTGCATTTTTCGAATCTGCAATTTCTTAACAATTGGTCCGACCTACCGAATAACCAATCAACGAGAGAAATGGCTACGACTAGGATGGAGACTCAAGTTGATAGCATGGAAAAGAATGCAGAAAGATTAGAAGGAGAGATCCAGGAGGTGGCAGACAAGGTGGAGCGATTGGCAACAAGGTTCAATAACATGGAGAGGGACATGGATGAGATTAAAACTCAATTGAAGATATTTGAGGGTTTGAATCAAAGGCTAGACACCATGGACGAGATAAGAAGCATGATGTTACAATGGACGAGAGGTAAACAACCTATGGGAGAAGGAGAAAACACCATCCCATTTAATCCGGAAAGTTTTCCAAAGCCAAACAACTTGAGAACCGAAAACTCCACCATGGGCGATCACGAGCAGGATAAAATGGAAGGGGACCTTAAACAAGGATGACATGGAGAAGCGCATGATGTTGAAGCGTGTAGAATTACCTTATTTTGATGGAATTGATCCAGTAGGATGGGTGACACGCGCGGAGCAGTTCTTTGAGGTACATCACACTAAAGAGGAGATGAAGGTACCTTTAGCCATGGTAAGTATGGAGGGGGTTGCAATACATTGGTTTCGATGAGTGAGGAAAAAGAACCATGAGATCAGTTGGGGGAATCTAACAAACGAAATGTTCAAACGTTTCTATGAGAGAAGCAGCTCAAATCCATTTGAATTTTTGGCAGCTTTAAAAAAATTTGGGTCAGTTGAAGAGTATATTGAACAATTTGAGCGGTTGGCGGCGCACGTGGCTGATCTACCTGAAGATTAGTACCTGGGGTATTTTTTGAATGGACTAAATAAAACAATCAGAAGGAGGGTAATAGTGTTTTAGCCAAAAGAGGTGATGAAGGCTATTGACTTGGCTAGGATGATTGACAAAGAAATTACAGGTGAGCTGAAGATGTCGAGAACAAGGAAGCTAGAGAGGCTGCAGGGGTGAGTTGGGCTGAGGTTAGACCATTGGCGAGGCAAGCCCAAGGAATGGTTCCCAAAAGTAGCGGGTCGGGTATGGGTTCTAAACCCAGTGGGCCGAGTCAGGGGTAAACTAATACCAGTTTCAATAAGGTGTCTACCTTATCTTCACCACCTATTCCCAAATTCGACCTAGCACCTTATGGAATCAACCCTACAAGCTCAATAAACAGTAGAACCACTTTTGGGGGAAATAATGGTCGAGGAAATAGAGGGACTAATATACGAGGGAGTCAAAATCTTTCCTATCAAGAATACATGGAGAATAGAGAAAAAGGGGCTTTGCTTTAGGTGCGACCAACCGTATACCCCGTTGCACAAGTATGGGGGAAATATTTGAGGATCACCATCCTTGCTGAAGATGAAAATCAGGAAGAGGATAAAGAAGACACAACAGCTACTGCCGTAGATCTGGAAGAACAGAAAGCACCCCCACAAAACCTAGAACTGCCAATGTTTTCAATATGGGGAATCTCAAGACCTAGAACGATGAAGTTGAAGGGAAAACTTACAGGGGAACCTATTGTAGTGATGATAGACAGTGAGGCTAGTCACTGTTTTATAACTGAAGGTTTGGTGGAAAAACTCAGCTTGAAGGTGGAACCAACCCCATTATTTAGTGTGTGTTTAGGAGATGGTCATAAGGCTGTGTCGTAGGGGAAATACCCCGGGTTGAGTGTGGAATTGGGAGAAATAACCATTGAAATAGATGGGTATTTGTTTAAATTAGGTGGGGTGGACTTGATATTGGGGGTTTCTTGGTTGGAAACCTTGGGTGAAGTTTTGGTTGATTGGGGGAAGATGTCCATGAAGTTGTGGCGGGATGGACAATAAGTGCTGATAACAGGAGATCCATCACTGTGCCGGTTACCCATGACCCTGAAATTGTTTTCCAAAATGGAAAATGTGGAGTTTCGTGGCATGTTGCTGAGGAGTTGTGACCGATAGGGGGATGGGCAAGGCGAGAGAGTGTTAGGGAAAATCCAAAATGATGAATTGAAGGTGTTATTAAGTAAGTTCAAGAAGGTTTTTCAGGAACCTCAGAATCTGCCACCATCAAGGGGAACAGATCATGCAATTATGATTAAAGAGGGGGACGACTCGGTAAGAGTAAGGCCATACCGTTACGCCCACAGCCAAAAGGAGGAGATAAAGTGCCTAGTTAAAGAGATGTTATGGGCATGGGTGATACAACCCAGTTGTTCTCCGTACTCGAGCCCGGTGATTTTAGTCAAAAAGAAAGATGAGAGTTGGAGGTTTTGTGTTGATTATTAGGAGCTTAACAAAATCACCATACCAGATAAGTATCTGATTCCGGTGATTGAGGAATTGCTGGACGAGATTCATGGGGCTCAATATTTTTCAAAAATCGATTTGTGGTTGGGTTATCATCAGATTCGTGTGAAAGAAGGTGATATAGCTAAGATGGCTTTCAGGACCCACGAATGACATTACAAGTTTGTGGTAATACTATTTGGCTTAATGAATGCACCAGCGACGTTCCAAGCCACCATAAATGACACATTTAGACCTTATTTGCGGAAGTTTGTATTATTTTTTTTAACGACATCCTGGTTTATAGTCAAGAATGAGGGAAACATATGACTCATTTGGTGATGATACTGGAGACTTGATGGAGTTGGTGCTTGGAGTGCCAATCTGATTTGTATATTTTATTATTTATTAATAAAATAACTACATTTTTCATTTCATACCTTATTAATGGTATTGTCATTACGCGTATTAAATTGATGTATCGATATGCTAAGAATAACATCGACCTTAGAATAGTCTTGACACTAGGTGTAAACTATTCTTAAAGTAAATATTCCTAGTCGTTGGTTTTGGAATACGGTCGAATTCCTATAACCTAGAAGACTAGCACATGTCGCATATTGGAATTGGAGTTCTAATGGTTTAACGCGATGTACCATGAGTTTTGGAAACTTGTATAGACATGTGGGTATTCGTTGGAGCGAATACTAAATGACTCACAAGTTATTCCTAATAGTTGGAAGTACACACCGCCATTAATATGAATCTCCTCGAGTCGAGTAGCATATGTAATCCTTTGACTATAGGATAACATTGATTTTGTGTGAGATCCTCCACACTTAGATGCCATGTATGTTAGAAACCTTTCATGGTATGGCCTCTAGATGTTCGTTGGGTGTGGACCGATGCACTCAATAATCAAGTGCGAAGTAAGATAGGATCCGTCGGCCCATATGTGTACCATAAGGGGTTTATGTATCAATGTGAATAAAGTCACGATTCTTAAATCTTTGGCCAAAGTCGATCACCTAGGGTGGATCGCATCAGTTATGAAGAATCGTGGACACGTCGACATGAGATGTGCGTCTTGGAAACTTGACGGTATATTATATGTTTCCTAAGCACAACTCGGATAGCCTACGACAGAGAGATTGTTAAACATATGTGATGACCTCGACTTGTATAGTTCAGAAAGTTCGTTCGTGTTCTTCACGAATTCGGAGGTGGCCGAATTGCGTACATATTAGCTAGGCTTATATGACGAACGTGTCTGAACTTAGAGAGTCCCAATATGAAGTGTACTCGTTGAGCACTTGGGTAGTCGATTAATTTTTGATAAAAGATAATATTCGATATTATAATTATCAACTAAGATAATCAAGTCTTATTGGATAACATTGATTATTTACTTTGACCTAATTGGATTAATTGGATTAATTCAATAATTACACAATGACTTAATTGTAAAATCATAATTATCTATATCATTTGAGGATATTGTGGTAATTGTATGTATGTAATAATATGTGGTTTTGGCTTGATTTAATTGGATTAAATCAAAGTGACAGACATTTAACTAATCCATTTCCTAATCCTTGGCTTGATTTAATTGGATTAAATCTAAGTGGGAGACAATGAAGATTAGTCACACCTAATTATAAATATTTGGACAAATTAGATTAAGCCCACTTAAAAATTGATTAAATTTTTATTAATTAAAAATTGCCTAAGTTTTGCTATAAATAGTAAGCTTTAGGAGGGTTTTAATTACAAGTTCAAATAAAAGCATAAGCAAATTCTTGAGAGATTAGCCTAAGTGAGAGAAGTGTTTAGAGAAATTTGTGAGGTCTCTAAAATATTTCATTAAGGAGAAATCAAGATTGGATCTTGAAGTGAAGCTTGGAAGCATTGGAAACAAGATTGGATATTGAAGTCAAGCTTGCACACCTTGGAGGTTCTCCAATAATTTCAACAAAGGAGAAGTAGATTGGATCTTGCATCAAGCTTACTAGGTAATGATCACATAGTTTAATGTTGAATAAGGCTAATTAATTGTGTTAGGATACTTTAGAAGTATAAACACAACATGCTTGTAATTAGGTCAAAGATGTTCATGTTGGATATGAAACAATTAATAAGAGTTTGGAACTCTAGATTAAAGCTTAGAGCTATGGCTACCATTCTAGATTCACTTGACCACCTTTAGGTGGACTAGAATTGTTCATGAGACATTTCTAATTGGGATTCTAAAATGCTTTGTGTATTGGATTCAAAATTTACGCAAATACGTATTTATAACAAATTTATGTTTTTGGAATTTTTTTTGATATTTTGAAAAACTAGATTTTTATTCTATAACATGTGTTTATGATGGTTTTAAAATTAAAAATTAATTTTGGGTGTGTTTTGAAGTGTTTAGGGAGACTCGGAATAGATTAGGGTAAAGTACCATATTTGCTTCAGCTCTCTGGTTTCCAGAGAGCTGAAACTTTAATGAGCAAAATAAACAAATAAAAAAAGGCTTCATGACCTGATTGCTACAGTGCAGGTGTAGTACACGCTCGTCGCGCCCTTCGCGCCCACCGAATTTATTTTCACTCGTTCTGGAGCTTCCGGACTCCGATTCAGTCTCGGTTTTTTCCTATACACTCGTAATGGAATATAGTATTTCATTAAATGATTTAAAATTACACTCATACTTGATATCCATGGGTTAGACCCATTTCCGCTGCCTGGAGCACCGATCCAACCCTAGGGGTTCCACAACTGCCCCAACAGAATGATATCAGTAGCAAAGGCTTAACCACACAACACATATTTTGAATCTATGCCATATCAATTTTAATTTAATTATGCATAAGACATTTTGGATATGTATTGCATGTTTTAAATTAAAACTTTGACCTAATTAAGTTAATGACTTGATTGTCATAAATCTCCCGTGATTAGGTGATTACTTTTAAGTAATAGCATTAATAATGTTGGAGCAATATTGGATGGTCCGTCTTGTCAATACGAAGATGAATGAGTTCTTACTACTTATATCTAATATCATCATTAGTGTGAGGGTATAAGTGCTCAGAACTTAGGTCGCTCCGATAAAACATTAGATGTAGCGTGATGAGTTAACGTAGTCACCCAATATCGTCATTAGTGTGAGGGTGTACATACGAAGCTCATTAGTGCACATTGACAAGTATATACCTAGAACACGTCTTAATCCAATATCGTCATTAGTGTGAGGATAAAAAACGGTTCAGGACCAAACCAAGAGTCACATGAAGTGATTGACCTTGAAGGTCTACCTAATGAGTTTATAAAGGCCAATATCGTCATTAGTGTGAGGCTGGAGTAAATGTCATGGGATCCACTTCCTGCTATGAAATTTTGATAGTCAAATTTCTATTTTTCCGTTAAGGGAGATTACAGAATTACGTAAAGTAGTGGGATGGCACTAATAGATTTAAAATTCCATAATCAATTAGTGTTATCACTTTTGAAATGAAAATTGTTCTGCTACTACTCAAAGATGTTGTCTTGTAGATGACTGCCACTAATCTATTGATGAAACTTTTGGATTCATATAAGCTAAAAGGAGCCGAGAACTATTTAGAATGGAAAATGAACATACGCCTTGTCTTGGAGTATGAAAAGTTGACTTATGTCATTATCAATTCACTGCATGTTGATATCGATCATGACTCCACTCCAGAAGAGCGAGAAACTTTTGATAGATGGAAGGATGATAACCTGAAGGTGAAATCCTACATCTTGGGATCGATGGTTCCAGATTTGCTGAGACAGTATATTGAAGTACCAGAAGCTTGGAGCATCATGCGAACACTCAAGGAGTTGTTCGAGGCAAATCAAGAGATGAAACTTTATCGAAGGTCTAAGGAATTGTTCCGTGCTGAACTCAAGGAGGGAGGAGCTATCAACACTCATGTTTTGAACATGATCGACCAGATTCGATATCTGGAACGATATGACATTATGTTTGATGAACGGCTGGGCCGTAATTTGATTCTGTCTTCTTTGTCTGGTTCTTATGCTGGCTTTGTATTGAATTTCCATATGCATTCGATGCAAGCCACATACGAAGAACTTCATAATATGCTACGCACGGCGGGGCAAGATTTGGAGAAAGGCAACCCCACACTATATCTCTATGGTGGAGCTGGCTCTTCAAAGACTTCTGGGAAGTCAAAGAAAATCAAGATGGGGAAGAAGAATATATCAAAGAAAAACTCCAAGAAGCGCAAAGGCGAAAAACCTAAAGTAGCCAGTGATCAATGTCTACAATGCAAGAAGTCTGGACACTGGAAGAAGGACTGTCCAGAGCTTAAAGTAGGACCCTCAGGTACGCTTTGTATTTTTCCAATTATTGACATCTCATTAGCCTTAGATGCAAATAGTGGATGGGTGTTAGACACTGGCAGTCCCACTCATATTTGCAATTCCCTGCAGGAAATGAGGGTTAAAAGAAGGCTGAATAAATGAGAGATCCAGCTTAGAGTTGGCAATGGCGAGACATTGGATGTCAATGCCATAGGAACTGTTGTTCTAGATCTCCCAAATGGATGTAAATTAGATTTGCATGACTGTTATTAAGTTCCCTCACTTATCAGACAAATAATATCTGCCAATATTAGATAAAGAGGGTTATAAAATAAACATTAAGGATGAAACTTTATATTTGTATGATAAAGATAATTTATTGAAATGTGAATGTTCTTTATCAAACGGTCACTATATTTTGGAAACATGTAGATATATCTTTAATATAGAGAAAAATACAAATAGGAAGTCTGAACTAAATAATACTGAATTATGGCATATGAAATTGGGCCACATAGGTGTTACACATCTATCCAAATTGGTAAAAGGATGGTTTGATTGCAAATCTTACCTTAGATCCTTATCCGATTTATGAGTCATGTATCCAAGGAAAGATGACAAAGGCCCCATTTCAAGGTGTTAGACACCGTGCTGGAAATTTACTAGAACTAATACACAGTGATGTGTGTGGTCCATTAAATCATGCCGCTCATGATGGTTCCACATACATTGTGACTTTCACAGATGACGAGTCTAGATATGGATATGTCTATCTGATGAAACATAAGTCGAAAATATTTGACAAGTTCAAAATATTCTGAAACGAAGTAGAAAAACTAACTAGTAAATTCATCAAGTGCCTTCGATTAGATCTAAGCGGTGAATACATGAGTGAAGAATTCAAAAATTATTTAAGAAATAATGAAATTCTCACCCTATATAGCCCACTAGGAACACCTCAACACAATGGAGTTACGCTTTATAAACTGCTGCCTACATACTTAATAGGGTTCCATCGAAAGCTGTTTCTACGACCCCTATCAGATATGGTTCGGTAGAAATCCAAGTCTTAAGCATTTAAAGATTTGGGGTTGTCCTGCATACGTTAGATTACGTAGCGGGATAAACTAGCACCCAGTGGGTATAAATATAGGTTCATTGGATATCCTGATAATTCCATGGGATATCAATTCTACGATTCCGAACAACGAAATGTATTTGTTGTTCGCTTTGCAACTTTTCTTGAAAAGCAATTTTTGAGAGAAAGTGGGAATTGTAGAGAGATTAAACTTGATGAGTTTGATCCCAACATTAAGGAACCTGAGATGGAACCAGAGATCCAACTAGGTGAATGATCTACAACACAGGTTCCACGTAAGTCGAATAGAATATCAAGGCCTCCTGAAAGATTATTTTTAACATCTGATGTAAGCATTGATGTTCTCCTCTTGGAGGAAACAGATCCGACTACGTATAAGGAAGCGATATTGGATATCGATTCAGGAAAATGGTAAGAAGCCATGAAATCCGAAATGGATTCAATGCATGCCAATCAAGTCTGGGACTTAGTTGAACTTCCTGAAGGAGTTAAACCTATTGGTTGTAAATGGGTTTACAAAAGGAAGCGAGGGCCCGATAGAAATGTGGAAACCTTTAAGGCCCGACTGGTAGTGAAAGGTTACACTAAACGTCCTGGGATTGACTATGAGGAAAATTTTTCACCAGTAGCCATGCTAAAATCTATTAGGATTCTTTTAGCCGTTTTTGCATATTACGACTATGAGATATGGCAGGTGGATGTGAAAACCGCTTTGCTAAATGGATTCCTTGAGGAGGATATCTATATGGAACAACCAGAGGGTTTTGTATCCAGTGAGACTTCAAACTTGGTTTGTAAGCTCCAAAAGTCTATTTATGGACTTAAATAGGTATCCCGAAGCTGGAATCGTCGTTTTGATGAGATAATTAGATTATCTAGATTCATAAAAAATGATGAAGAACCATGTGTTTATAAGAAATTTAGTGGGAGCATGATAGTTTTCTTAGTCTTTTATGTAGACGACATCCTTATCATAGGAAATGATATAGGGATGATGCAAAGTGTGAAAGCCTACCTTTGTAGGAACTTCTCCATGAAAGATATGGGTGAAGCTTCCTATATACTAGGTATAAGGCTCTACTGAGATAGAGTTAGGAAGCTTATAGGGTTGTCACAATCGACGTACATAGACAAGATGTTAGAAATGTACAGTTTTACCAACTGTAAGACAGCAAATGTACCTTTCCGATACGACATACATCTTTCTAAGAAAATGGCACCTCAAACTGAGGAAGAGAGAGTTAGGATGTCTAACTTGCCATATACTTCTTGTATTGGAAGCATAATGTATGTTATGTTATGTACTAGACCTGATATCAATTTCGGCGTCAGTGTGACCAGCCGATATCAATCTGATCCAAGTAATGATCATTGGACAGCCGTGAAACATATCCCAAAGTATCTTAAAGGCACCAAGGATAAGTTTATGATATATGGAGAAAGTGAGCTACAAGTTAAGGGTTATATTGACTCCGATTTCCAGGGAGATCCAGATGATGGAGAATCTACATCAGGATACATATTTACCCTTAACGGTGGTGCGATTAGTTGGCGTTGTTCAAAGCAAGGCTCAACAGCTGATTCCACCACTGAGGCGGAATTTATAGCGGCTTCAGAAGCTGCTAAAGAAGCTGTTTGGATTAGAAATTTTATCACAGAACTTGGTGTTGTGCCTAGTATTGCGGATTCGATCCCATTGTACTGTGATAATAACGGAGCCATCGCGCAGGCTAAGGAGCCGAGGGCGCATTCCAAGTCTAACACGTGGAAAGAAAATACCGCGTAATTAAAGAGATAATTGAACGAAAAGATATTGTGGTATTGAAGGTTCAAGGACAAGACAACATAGCAGACCCGCTTACAAAGGCCTTACCTCCTAAGTTATTCGATAAACATGTGGAGGAGATGGGACTACGGTACCATCCATATTGGCACTAAGCAAGTGGGAGTTTGATGGAGTTGGTGCTTGGAGTGCCAATCCGATTTGTATATTTTATTATTTATTAATAAAATAACCATATTTTTCATTTCATACCTTATTAATGGTATTGTCATTACACGTATTAAATTGATGTATCGATATGCTAAGAATGACATCGACCTTAGAATAGTCTTGACACTAGGTGTAAACTATTCTTAAAGTAAATATTCATAGTCGTTGGTTTTGGAATACGGTCGAATTTCTATAACCTAGAAGACTAGCACATGTCGTATATTGGAATTGGAGTTCCAATGGTTTAACGCGATGTACTATGAGTTTTGGAAACTCGTATAGACATGTGGGTACTCATTAGAGTGACTACTGAATGACTCACATGTGATTCCTAATAGTTGGAAGTACACACCACCGTCAATAGGAATCTCCTCGAGTCGAGTAGCATATGTAATCCTTTGACTATAGGATAACAATGATTTTGTGTGAGATCCTCCACACTTAGATTCCATGTATGTCAGAAACCTTTCATGGTCTGGCCTCTAGATGTTTGTTGGGTGTGGACCGATGCACTCAGTAATCAAGTGCGAAGTAAGATAGGATCCGTCGGCCCATATGTGTACCATAAGGGGTTTATGTATCCATATGAATGAAGTCACGATTCTTAAATATTTGGCCAAAGTCGATCACCTAGGGTGGATCGCATCAGTTATGAAGAATCATGGACATGTCGACATGAGATGTGCGTCTTGAAAACTTGACGGTATATTCTATGTTTCCTAAGCACAACTTGGATAGCCTACGACAGAGGGATTGTTAAACATATGTGATGACCTCGACTTGTATAGTTCAGAAAGGTCGTTCGTGTTCTTCACGAATTCGGAGGTGGCCGAATTGCGTACATATTAGCTAGGCTTATATGACGGAGGTGGCCGAATTGCGTAATTTGGATTCTAAAATGGTTTGTGTATTGGATTCAAAATTTACGCAAATGCGTATTTAGAATAAATTTATGTTTTTCGTAAAATATTTGATATTTTGAAAAACTAGATTTTTATTCTATAACATGTGTTTATGATGGTTTTAAAATTAAAAAATAATTTTGGGTGTGTTTTGAAGTGTTTAGGGACACTCGGAATAGATTAGGGTAAAGTACCTTATTTGCTTCAGCTCTCTGGAAACCAGAGAGCTGAAACTTTAATGAGCAAAAGAAACAAATAAAAAAAGGCTTCATGACCTGATTGCTACAGTACGCGCGCACTGTAGCGCGTGTAGTACACGTGCGTCGTGCCCTTCGTGCGCGCCGAATTTGTTTTCGCTCGTTCTGGAGCTTCCGGACTCCGATTCAGTCTCGGTTTTTTCATATACACTCGTAATGGAATATATTATTTCATTAAATGATTTAAAATTACACTCATACTTGATATCCATGGGTTAGACCCATTTCCATTGTCTGGGGCACCGATCCGACCCTAGGGGTTCTACAACTGCCCCAACATGACTCTCCAACAACACCAATTTGCGGAAAATGAGAAGAAGTGTCACTTAGGCCGAAGCAAGATAACATATTTGGGGCATGTTATTACTAATGAATGGGTTTCAGTGGATCTTGAGAAGATTGAAAGTTTTGTCAACTGGCCAGTTCCTCGATCTATGAAGGCTGTTAGAGGTTTTTTGGGATTAATGGGGTATTATTGGAGGTTCGTTAAAGATTATGGCAAGATCTCCAAACCCTTGACCGAGCTTCTTAAGAAGGAGTCATTATGTTGGGGTGAAGAGGCGCAAAAGGTGTTTAATGAGCTCAAAAGATGTCCGATAACAACTTCTGTACTGGGCACACCTGACTTTTCGGCAGAAATTGAAATTGAGTGTGATGCTTCTGGACGTGGTATTGAGGCAGTGTTGATGCAGGGTCGTAGACCTATATCCTACTTCAGTAAAGCTTTAAAGGAAAGAGTTCTGGCCAAATCAGTGTATGAGAAGGAGCTGATGGCTTTGGTTTTATCCATTCAACATTGGAGACCTTATCTCTTGGGTAGGTGATTTAAGGTGTTCACGGACCAGGGAAGCCTAAAACATCTCCTACAACAAAAAAAAATTTCGGCGGATCAGCAAGATTGGATGGTGAAATTAATGGGGTATGACTTCAAGGTTGTCTACAAGCCAAGAAGAGAGAATGGGGCCGCATATGCACTTTCCCGAATGTATGAGGGGGCTATGATTTCAGCGATTTTAGTTCCATTATGGGAAGACATTGAGTTATTGGAGGAGGTAGTACATGAGGACCAAGCCCTAAGACGAATCGTTCAAGATCTCGAGATTAACCCTTTATCTCGACCTGGGTTTGTGTTTCAAGGCAAGAGACTCCTTCACAAGCAGCGATTGGTGTTGCCAGCAGCATCTGAGTGAGTGAAGATATTCTTGCAAGAATTCCACTCAACACCGACAGGGGGACATTCGGAGGCTTTCAGGACTTACCGAATGATAGCCGCTAATATCTATTAGATATGGATGAAGAAAGATATCTATAGGCTTGTAGCAGAATGTGAAGTATGTCAACGATATAAATATCAGACGACGGCCCCAGCCGAGTTGCTGCAGCCTCTACCCATCCCTAACGAGATTTGGGAAGATGTTGCCATGGATTTTATAACGGGCTTGCCTAGATCTTTGGGATTTAATGTTATAATGGTTGTAGTCGATCGACTGTCCAAGTATGCTCATTTTTTGACACTCAAGCACCCATTTACAGCTCGGAGCGTCGCATGTTTGTTTGCTGAGGAAATCATTCGATTGCACGGTGTTCCCAAATCAATTGTGAGTGATCGAGATTCTATGTTCCTTAGTCATTTTTGGACGGCTTTGTTCAAGGCACAATGAACCAAATTGAAGATGAGTTCCACCTATCACCCAGAGACAGATGGGAAAACAGAAGTTCTCAATAGATGTTTAGAGACATATCTCCGTTGTTTTACTTCGGAACAACCACGACATTGGGCAGAATGGTTGCATTGGGGTGAATTTTGGTACAACACCAATTTCCATGTATCGATAAGGAAGACACCTTTTGAACTAGTTTATGGGTGGACACCTCCTGTAGTGAACAAGTTTGTTAAGGGGGAAATTCTTGTGGAAGCTGTGGTGCAAGAATTAGTAGATAGAGATGAGACCCTTCGCCAATTACAGTCTAATCTCAGAAGAGCACAGGAGAGGATGAAGTATTTTTCCAAAACCCACAGGAAGGATGTCTCATTCGCGGTGGGTGACTGCGTGTATCTCAAGCTGAGACCCCATAGGCAGCATATTGTTTTTCGACGCATTAACGCTAAGCTTGCAGCTCGATTTTATGGTCCCTTTCAGGTTATGGAGAAAGTAGGGAGCGTAGCCTATAAATTACAGTTACCAGAAGGATCTAAAATACATCATGTTTTTCATGCATCGTTGTTAAAGAGGGCGTTGGGAACAAATAAAGCGCATACAAGTTTTCCAGCAGAAATGGTGGTTGATGGGGCTGTGCTCGTAGAACCTGAAAATATCCTTACACAGCGAACAATAACCAAATGGGGAGTACCGGTTCCGCAATGGTTAATTCAATGGAAGTCTAGGCCGATTGAGGAAGCAACTTTGGAAGAATGTGCAGTCATTGGCCATCAGTTTCCTGGTTTTGGACTTGGGGACAAGTCCTTTGTTGATCCGAGGGGTATTGATAGGTACTCTAAATCAGCAGATGATGGGCTAGAAGGGGGGGAGTATCAACAGACAGCAATGAGGCCACAACCCATCACCTTGAAAGACATCATGTGCAGTATGTGTATTCATTAAGGAAGTTGGGTAAACAACAAGAGAAAATATAGCATTTGCATGGAAAATAGGGGAACACAAGTTGGAGGCTGACGTGGAGAAAATTGGAGAAAGGCAATCATGAAAGCATGTGGGAGTAGAGTATATAGATGGGAAGATATTCCTCAGGGGAAGTTAGTTAGAATATTATCCTTGTGGTTAGAGAGTGAAAACCATGTTGAGGAAGAGGATTGAGTGTATTTTGGCAGTGGTCAATACTTGATTCTTGTATTTCCTTTATTTGGTTGTAGACATAAAAACTCCATTAATGTTTGTTTTTCTTTTGAAACTTGCCTATTAATACAATCAATATCCCTGCAATCTGAGATTTGTGTTCTTGTCACATACTTGCATTTTTCGAATATGCAATCTCTTAACAATTAATATGTAATTTTAAAAGATTAAGGGACCATTAAATTTTTCCGTATTACAGGGTGATTTTTATACATTAGGCCAATATTTAATAATGAATAATGAATATTAATTAGCTTTGATATGAAAAGCTGAACTTAAAAAATATTCGCTGACCTAAGAAAAAAGTTAATTAATACACCGGGCATGTTCATAAACATAAAAAAATTGATGTATTCCAAATCATAGTGCAACGTTAAATATATTTTGTGATCAACATCATCACTGCCGTCCAAATTTGATAATTACCATGTGTTTGCGCAAGTTTTATACGCGGAGAAAGAGAAACGTGTAAGGTTCAAACCTCATAAGACAAAGTCCTAGCAAGAGGTGTTCGATTAAGTGAATAAGCCTCCAAGGGGCGCAAGCACACAAATTACAGTCCTAAAAGTTATGAAATTAAGAAATAAAAAAATATGCTCGTTTGAGTCTTCAGTTGATCGGGCCTTTCCTCCTTGTACGAGTGAGATTTTATAGTGAAGCTTGTAAACCGCTTGGGCAGTTCCAGTATCTCCCTGCAGCTGCTGGGTCATGTCTTCAACCGTTGAGCTGTGCGTCTCAACTGCTTGATCGTGGAGGGAAAAACTGCTTAACTGCTGTAATCGTGGGATCAACTGCATCACGTGTTCTCGTTTTAATCGCCGCTTCGGTCATCCTGAGTTCTTTTTCGCTCTTCCTTTTGTCGCCCTTCTTACCTTCGTCGCCCTTCTCGCCTTTGTCATTTACTCCTTCGTTCTAGGGCGATTTCGATCTAGGGTGACATTTCTTCTTTTGTCAACAATTGTCCCCCAAATTCACCTTGATTGATATGGAAGTGAAAATCGAGGTGAATTTCTCGGCCTTCCATCCCGGTTCTTTCTTCTCGTTCAAGGGAGGCCACTACACTAATTGAGGGCTGGTCTGATGGGCATTCTTTCTCGCCCTCGACTAGCTAGCTACCCGGCCGATCATTCAGTACTGGTAATCTGTGAAACCGGGGAGTGTTGTACCCAAACTCGGTCAGCCGCTGCCAACGGACGTAACCCATCCACAACCAGGGGATGCAGTACCTTCCACACAGAGGACCCCGGTCAGCTGTCGCTAACGGATGTAGCCCATCCACAACATTACATTCCATTTCACACCTCACACCGTGTGGATGGCCGTTAGCTAACTTTTTTACATTCCATTTCACAACTCATTAAAGAAAAGCCTTTTATTTCTGATAGCCCCTGTTCCATGTAGATCTTTTCTTTTTCCGGATCTGTTCTGCTCCTTCTGTTTTTCCCCTTTTTATCCGTTCAATAAGGAATTTGCCTGGTTATGGAAGACCAAGCTGAGATGCTTTGAGTAGGACTGGCCCTTGGCCGGGTGGTTGGAAGAGGTTACATCATTTGTTATTTTCCTATAAGCTATTTTTGGAGTATACTCTTTAACCCTCCTCTTTTTATATACACTCAAGATATGACATTGTTCTCATTTGCAATGCTTTCCATATGCTACCTGACCGATTGACGGGTTCTCTGCCCTAAGCCTGACTTTGTTGAAAATAACCTGCAGTCTGGTGGTTTTGTCACATCAATTCTGCTTTTCTTATGTCACGCGCATAAATAATGGTGATAGTCTGGACGATGCTTCCGGGGGATGACTTATGTTGACAACTGTATTTGGCCGATCTAGTGAAAGTCGATGCTGAGATGCCGAGGCTTGGCCCATCTATTGAAGGCCGATGCAGAGATGTTGAGGCTTGGCCGATTTAGTGGAGGCCGATGTTGAGATATTGAGAGTGTGGCAAACCTGAGGGAGACGTTCTCGCCCTGTAATTTGTTAGGCCGTCTTTTACAGTCCCATGCGAACCCATCACTTCTGCAATAAATGTGTGACCTTTCCCAATATGTTCATCATGACGCCTATTAATGAGCCGTTTTTTCCGTCACTTCGGTGTTTCCTTTCGTCACACGTCACTTCATATCGAATCATATCCCAACACCTGTCCAAGGCGATTCTTCATTCTCTTCATTTTCCCGCTGTTTCCATCTTTCGGCGATTTGCGTTGCGACATCTGTCTCTGGTTAAATCTTTCGTCCGTATATGTAAGGGTTCAGCCCACTCTGGTTTTTACTTTACTTTCGACCCTCTTCGCAAACCTCCATTATTTCTTCCCTTCAACCTTGCATTAATGGCGTCTTCTTCTTCTGCCCCCAAAACCAGTTCCTCAACTTTTTCCGACTATAAGATGGCGCTGGAAGATTCCTCCGTGAGCACTTTCGGTGTTCATACCCTCAATGAGAACTACAGCCAGTGTGCGCTTGGTCCCATTTTTATTGAAGACAACATTATTGCCACAGCCCCGCTGGCTCAACAGTTCCATTCCTCTTATGGTCTCCCATTTTCGGAGCCAATTAATATTTCTCCTTTGGCTCAATCCAACCTGATTCACACGTGGCCTGACTGGTGCTTACACACATGCGCATAACTCAAGCGCACGTATCGTTCAAGTAGTATAAAAAGTATCGATCCCATGAGGACTTAATACCTAATCTATTAATTTTATGAGGTCAAATGATTACTAGTATCTAACAGGTTGTTTGATTGATTTGAAATGGTGATGATTCTAAATTTAAAAACAAGTAAATAAAATTGCACGAAAGTAGGTTTAAGAAAATTCAATATTATGAAACTATCTAGGGTTGTGAATCTTTCTAATATCCTTTAAAAGATGAAGCTGTTATTTCATGTTTGTGTAATAAATCGGTTTACTAACCTGAAACACGAAATTATGCAAAAACCTCTGTCGATGGTCAGACGCAAATACCCAGTATAACCCAATTGAACTATATGTCTATGTCAACCAAATTACATGGATTCATTAAGTTTAATTTCCAATTATTGCTACCCCCGCCCGACATGTATATGTCTATCCTGTAAGGAAATCTATTAAAGGGTTATCGATCCTCAAGGAAGATCGTGGGCTATTAAGTCTAAGGATGAAACCTAAAATTCCTTTGTCAAGTTTATTTTAGATTTACCAGATCAATCTTATTAGTGGCCAATTAACAAGACGCATTAAGCTTAAGACTTAATAAGTAAACCTTTAAATTACGCAAACTATAAAATAACCCCTTATAAACCGGTGATATTAGAATTCATCACAACCCCAGATAACTAACTTAGTTACGACACATAACTAGGGCTAGTAAAAACTTAAATAAAATCAAAGACATAAAGTAAAATGCTGAAAAGTAAATTGCTGAAAAGTAAATGACGGAAAGTAAAATGCTGAAATTAAATACTGAAAATTAAATGCTGAAAAGTAAATGCTGAAAAGTAAATACTGAAAAGTAAATGCTGAAAAGTAAATTGCTGAAAAGTAAATGTTGAAAGTAAATTGCTGAAAAGTAAATAAAGTAAAAGTACAATAAAAGAAAATGCTGAGGTAAAATGATCCACTTTTATTACTTCTATTTTAGATATCTCCCTTAATATAATATATTAACTTTGCATGATAATTATCAACCAGCCATATAGGCGGTATCCAGATTAAGTCAAATTAATAATTAATTATCAACCGACCAATCAGGCGGTATCCAGTTTAGTCACGTTAAAACCAATTTAAATAATTACCAACCGACCAATATGGCGGTATCTTCGTTAAGTCAGGTTTTAACTAGTTTATATATTATAATTAAGGGAGATTAATCTAAATATTAGTAATAAAAGTTTTACCTTTTACCCCAGCAAAGGGGAGTTACCTCCTCATTACTGAAAAGTAAAAATTGAAAATTAAAGAAAGAAAAGTATTGTGCGTAAAAGTAAATTGCGGAAAGTAAAAACTGAAAAGTAAAGAAAAGAAAGTGCGAAAGCGGTAATTAATTACTGAAAGCTGTAAATAAACAAATAAGATACAATCTTCTTAGTATTCTTAAGGAATTTCTTAGAAGAAAGTATGAATTTACAAATGAAATGGCTTGGTATTTATAGGAAAAATTTTGCCTCCATCAAATCATCCACCAAATCCATTATTAATTGCTCCACTAATTGCTTATCATGTTTGGTGGTGATTTGATAATTTTTATTATTTATTTATTAATTTATTTTTTTGCTTTGAAAATGATTGAAAAAGACTTTAATAATTACACACAACACAATTCTGGATGGTTCATCAATTTCGGGCATGAAATCTTCTGAAATTCGAAATTATTTTATCTTTCAACGTTGTAGATATTTGAGTCTTCTTTAATCTGGAACTCGAATCAGCTCAATACGATATCAGAGTAAAATTTTATGCCCAAAATACGACAGATGCGCAAAACTGGAATTTCCAAAACTGCACTTCGTTAAAACGCCCTTTCAAGTTTCCAATCTCCAAAATTAATATGTCAAATCCAATTTTTTCCCTTATTTGACCCACATTTCATCCTAAATGATTTCATTGTGTCCCAATATTATTTTTTCTATAAAATAAACTAAAACACATCAAAACGTTTATTAAACCCGAGAAACTAAACAAAATATTAAGTAAAAGGGGCGATAAATATTGATATATTTTCCGCTCATCACACCCCCAAACCTAACATTTTGCTAGTCCTAGAGCAAAACAACAAAATAAAATACAAGAACAATTAAAATTAAACTAAGCCACTTTCGTATGGATCACAGTTGCATTTAGCATATGCAACAAGCCTTTAAACCCCTAGGTGTCCCTAGTGGACGAGTTATAGTCTCGTGAGGGCTTACAACAACGATACCCACAAACGTTTTACAAAAGTAAAAAGATAATAAAACTAATGCACACAAAAGCAAAAAGACAAGAGAAAAGAGAATAAAGAAGTTAGTGACTAAAAAGATGAAACATCTAATCCAAGTCAATAGTTATTTTGTTTCATTCTAAATTACCGAATAAGTAAATTCTCCGATTATTTTTACCATACTCCATATACACAGTCGACAAAATATTAATCAACTTATTTTTTCCCACAACAGTCACAAGTGCAGTTGATAAGAGAGTAATATTTTTGTCCTAAAGTTTTATCAGAATTCACATCTTTTTGCAGCAATGGAATAATTTTTCTGATTTTTCTGATTTTTTTCTTTGATTTTTGATTTTTTTTTATATACAATATCTTTCATCTATATAGCGAGTGTTGGGTTGGTGGCTCCCAAACCAGTTGGCTTTAGGGCAACAAGTGTTAAGACACCCCTACGGACTTAATTACTCAGACTTCAGATATATATATTTTTGCAACATCTTTGATCCATGTAGCGAGCTTTGGGCCAGTGACTCTCAAACCAGTTGGTTTTAGGGCACTAGGTGTTAAAACACCCCGGACTTAATAACTCGGATCTCAATGTTTTTTTTTTTATTATTCCAATGCTTTTCATAGATGCTTCCTCCAATTAAACTAGAGCACTGAATATTTCAAACTTTTCAATTATAGCTCATGTTCGTATGTTACCATGCATGTTGATAATACATAGGGATGGCAATTTTACCTGCAAACCCGCAAAAACCCGCCCGCAATGGGTAGGATTTGGTAAATATATTAGTGAGTGCGGTGCAGGTTTGGTAATTTAAAGCAGAACCCGCTGCGGGTGCGGTGCGGGTTTGGTATTTAAGAAAAAAATACGGGTATCCGCATACCCGCAATATTATTTTTTATTAATTAATATTTTTAGGACAATATAAAAAAACCTTCATATAAAAACAACTAACAAAACCTAAACCTAAAACACTAATCCACAGTTCCACACTCCCACTCAGCCGCAGCCCGCAACCTGCCCAACTGAAGATTTTTTGCATGATTATTATTGTTTTTTTTAATCATACTTGTTAATAAAATTATAATACAAAAATTTGGATTAAGTTCACATGATCAAACATGAGAGGAGTAAAATAAGCTAGTGTTTACTGCAACTTCAGTAGCTTTCATGCTTATTCATTACACTTACACCACTTGAGACTTGTAAGCATCATTTTCATTACACTTAGCATAAAAAATATGACCAAAGATTGGTGATTACTTTTTAGCTTATTGTCGATTGAGTTGGCTAACTTTGATCATTATAATTATGAAGGGAAAAACTCGTTTTAATTATATTTATATGAAAAAATAAACATATGGTATCGAGTCTTTCATACATTATGTTATCTATGTACTGTATATACATACATTGCATGTTGTATATGTCAAATGAAAAACAAATGTGAAAACTACAGCTAGCAATTAAAAATAAATTATTTAATTAAAAAAATTATATTATTAAGAACATAAAGTAATTCAATATTTTAAAAACCCGCAAAAAATCTGCTGGGTACCAGTGCGGGTTTGGTAATTTATTTTTATATGCGGTGCGGGTTTGGTAATGAAACTTAAAACCCACAACGGGTATGGTGCGGGTTTGGTAATTTATTTACATATGCGGGTGCGGGTTTGCCACAGTTAGAGTTACTGCCGCCGTTTACCGGGGCTTCCATTCAAAGCTTATAACACTTCTCCTTTTGACTTTCCAGCACCGGGCAGGTGTCAGACTCTATACATCGTGTTACCACTTAGCAGAGTCCTGTGTTTTTAATAAACAGTCGCTACCCCCTGGTATGTGCCGCTTTCCTAATCAAAAGATAGGAGAGCACCCCTTCTCCCGAAGTTACGGGGTCATTTTGCCGAGTTCCTTCGACATGGTTGGGTTTGGTAATGGCAAACCCGCACCATACCCTACCCACTGCCATCCCTAATAATACCTGCTAACTAGGCATATGAAGATCCGTTTTAGTCAATTTTATTGAGAATTCACAAATTAAATAATTCAAAAGGAAATAAACAAAAATTAACTTGTTTCGAAAATAGGTTTGAAATACGTCTCAGGAGTGGAAACTCCTTACTCAGCTATCTCTTTCCAATTTCACATTTTTAGTCAAAATAAAAACACAAAAACGCAAAATATTTTTGTAATTTTTGAAAAATTTTCAATTTTTTGAATTTTTCGAAAAATTTTGGACTAAAAATAAAAACAACACATAACTAAAAACAAGATACTGATCAACTAATTTCCTCCCCCAAACCTAAATGAGACATTGTCCTCAATGTCTTAAACAGTAGAAGAAGAGTTTAGAAGATAGTACCTGGTTAACTGAAATGTTACACGAAAAGTTAAAGATTAAGATTCAGATTAATCCGACGCCTCTTACCACGATCGTCCTCGGACCAATTTATCTTTGAAAGGATAGGGTCAATTTGTGGTTCATAGGCTAAGATTTGGTCAATTAGATCCGGAGCAGTTCTGGCAGTGAAAATGAGTTCTTTTAAAGGTTTTGACACAAATCCATTTCTCTGGGCATCATCAAGAAACACACAAAGAAAATCATAAAATCCTTCAATGTTGTACAGTCCAAGCGGTGTCTGGTGTATGTTCAGATTCGCCCAAGATAACACTGTAAAAATTTCCTCCAATGTACCCAAGCAACCTGGCAAAGCAATAAAAGCATCAGCATGGTTAATCATTTCTACCAGTCGTTCAGACATACCTGGCACAATTAGCTCTTCTCTGTTTGATGGTCCAATAAGATTTGCTTCTGCCAAGGGTTTTGGGATGATTCCCAAAACGTGACTGCCTCCTTCCTGTACAGCTTTTGAAATGATCCCCATAAGTCCAAGATTGCCTCCGCCATAAACTAAATGCATATTCCTTGCCAATTCATGTGCTGCCTCTACGTATTGTGGCTTAACACCAACACTAGTACCGCAAAACAAATAGATATTTTCAACTCGTCTTCTTGAAGTGGCTTCCATGTTTTACTCTGGATGTCTTCAAAAGTGCAATGATGAATTGAATTTATAACACCTAAAAAAGGGTGAGTAAAATAATAGCACTAGTACCTGCCAAATGACAATTATTAGTTAACAGTAAAATAAATCGTGATAGTAAAAAAAGGCATGGATCCTGTCAGAGAAAATAAAAGAAAACAACAAAACAAATCACAATTATTAGGAAAATACAAAGAGATATAATATTTACAATAATTTACAGCTTGATTAACGTCTATGCGTCAGGGACAAGCTTCTCATCCAATTTTCTTATAAATTGGCAAACAGTGTCTTTTTGAGTCAGATTCCTGAGACTTAACTGTTTTCTTTCTTTTTGAAATTGTATATGTAATTTGCGGATGGCTATATGAACATATCCATTGGGATGCATCTCAAGAGTTGAAGATATATTATCTACAGACTCCTTACTTAATCCATCCCTAATGAATTTAATTTTGTCTTCGCGATTATCAGACACCATTCCTAAAGAACGACAACGAGTATTGCAATTCCAGCGTGCATATTTGTAACAAACACCCATTTGCTTAGCTCTACGTTTCTTTGCATAGGCGCTTTTTCCAAAACCGGGTAAATAAAAATTACATGAATCAGAATACTCACCTGCTAATCGGACCCGTGCTTCGATTACCCAACGAATGTCATTAGGAATATCATGGATCATCAGTAGTCTCATCCGTTCCAAGCGAGCTTTGTAGACTTTCATCAGAGATTTTTGAGGGAGAGAAGGAAATTGCTGGTGAAGATTTTTGAGAATTTCTTCCATCCTGAAATGTCTTAATCTGCAAAACTAAACACATAAAATTAAATCACACCGAATCACAATATATACACAAATTGCATGGGTTGCCTCCCTGCTAGCGCTAAGTTTAAAGTCGTCAGCTAGACGTGACTTCTCGAATGTTAGGCTGGATCTGAAAGTATGACACTTTCTTTTTGTCGCTCAAATGATTCTCCTCAGTAGTGCTTGACACGCTTGTTTTTAACCTTGAAAGTTTTGTTGGAGTCAGGATGATGTATCTCAACGGATCTGTCTGGTAAAACCTTGGTGATCACAAATGGACCTGACCACCGTGATTTTGGCTTCCATGGGAAGAATTCCACCCTTGATTTATTTAACAGTACCTTCTGCCCTGGTTCCAGTTGTATGCGCACTAACTTCTCATCATGTCTTTTCCTTGCCTTTTCCTTGTATAATTTGGCATCCTCAAAAGGTTGTATGTGAAATTCCTCCAATCCATTGAGCTGGTGGAACTTTTTCTCTTCTGTTGCTTGTAGTGCAAGAATTGGCTTTTTCAGTGCAAAAGACGCTTTACCTTCAGGCTCCATAGGCAATTGACATATTTTAAGTTTGTCAATAGAACTTTGCATTGCATTGGAGTTCTGAATGGTACTATGTATCACATCAAGTCTGAAACATTCTTCATTCTTTTCATCATCTGGGAAATTCATGGCCTTGAAAACATTGAATATTACTTCTTGGTCATGTACCCTCATGGTTAATTCTCATTTTTGTACATCAATAATGGTTCGACCTGTAGCCAAGAATGGTCTCCCGAGGATGATTGGCACGTCTGCGTCTTCCTCCATATCAAAGACAATAAAATCTGCTGGGAAAATGAATTTGTCAACCTTGACCAGCACATCCTCAACTACGCCTCTTGGAAATACGAGCGTTCTATCAGCAAGTTGTAGAGAGACTGAAGTTGACATTGTTTCTCCAATCTGCAATTTCCTGAAAATAGAAAAAGGCATCAAGTTAACACTCGCACCTAGATCACACAGAGCCTTACCGAATTCATGTTCTCCTATGGTGCAAGGAACAGTGAAACTGTCAGGATCTTTCAACTTTGGAGGAAGTTTTCTCTGAATGATGGCGCTGCATTCTTCTGATAATGCTACTGTCTCATAATCTCCCAATATCCGCTTTCGTGAAAGAATGTCTTTCATGAATTCGGCATAGCTGGGCATTTGTTCCAACGCTTCTGCAAATGGAATGTTGATATGAAACTTTTTGAACACCTCCAAGAATCGAGCAAACTGCTTGTCCAGTTTATTCTTCTGAAGACGCTGAGGAAAAGGTGGAGGTGGAGTGATTTGTTCTTTTTCCTTTGCTTCTTTTTCCTCCATCTGTTGCTTTGTTTCTTTTGGAACTTCCTCAGCAGTTGTTTTGGATCCAACATCTTTGTTGATTCCAGTACCGCTTTTTAACATGATGGCATGACACTGCTCATTCCCTTTGTTCCTCGAATTTGGTTCAGTGTTGCTAGGAAGGTTACCTGACGGTCTGTAACTCTGAGCATTGGCCAGTTATCCAATTTGATTCTCCAGTGCTTTAATAGAAGCTGATTAACTTTGAATTAATGCTACTTGGGATTGAAACATAGCATCATATCTTGCTGCTTGAGAGTCGTGTTTTGCTTCTATATTCTTCAAGTGGATCAACACTTCTGTTATTCCTGATTCATTTGCCTGCTCCTGGCCTTTGTTCTGTTGTTGGAATCTGGGTGGTGGGTTGTTCATTTTCCCTGAATTGTTGCTCCATGCAAAATTGGGATGATTCCTCCACCCTGGGTTGTAGGTGTTCGAATATCAATTGTTCCTTTGTCTATTGAAATTGTTGACATAATTCACCGTTTCTTTATGTTGGTTGAAAGATTCTGACTCAGGTGCTCCTCCAAATGGTGTACTTGTGGATCCACCATTAACCTTCATGTTAAGAGTTTCCAGATTTTTGCAAATCTGATCCAGCTTGGAATTCAGTGCTGTGTTGGCTCCAAGTTCTTAAATTCCTGCAATTCTTTGGATCATGCTCATTTCTGTTGGCCATAAGGAATTGTTGTTGGCCATTTCTTCAATTAAGTCACAGGCATGATCTTCTCCTTTTGCCATCAAAGCTCCTCCAGCAGCAGCATCAATTGTGGTTCTCATTATTCCAGAAAGTCCATCGTAGAAGGTTTGGACTTGTAGCCACTTTGCGATCTCATGATGAGGACATTTCCGGAGTAAATCTTTGAATCTTTCCCAAGCTTCGCAAAGGGATTCTGAATCTTGTTGCACGAAGAATGTGATGTCACTCCTCAATTTTGCAGGTCTGGCTGGTGGAAAGTACTTTGCAAGGAATTTGGTGGCTAGAGTGTTCCAAGTTGTGATGGAACCTGCTGGTAGTGAATTTAGCCAAGCTTTAGCTATGTCCTTCAAGGAGTATGGAAAAACACGCAGTCTTATTGCTTCTTCAGCTGCTCGGTTGTAATTGAAAGTATTGCAAACTTCCAGGAAGTTGCTGATGTGAGAATTAGGATCTTCAGTTGCATTTCCCCCAAACTGTACTGACTGTTGAATCATCTGGATGCATGTTTTGATGTCACACGCATTTGCTGGTAAATGAGGAAGTACAATACAGGAAATGAAGCCGTCGACCACCGGAATGGTTCTGTCTCGAATGGGTATCAGTGGTGAAACTTCCAAAGGTTCAGGTTCCATGTTGACAAAAGCTTATTGGCCTTATGACATTTCCCTTCTCAATTTTCTGATGGTTCTTTCAATTTCTGGGTCAAGCGGTCGGAGTTCAAAGCTTCTGGTTCGTCTTATGTAGTTTCTGAGAACCTGAAACACAAGAAAAAAAAACAATAAGTAAAAATAAATTAGATACAAGTAACGTATCTAACCCCAAAACTAATAGTGAAAGATAAATAAGTCCCCAGCAACGGCGCCAAAAACTTGACCGGTGCTTACACACACGCGTATAACGCAAACGCACATATCGTTCAAGTAGTATAAAAAGTATCGATCCCACGAGGACTTAATACCTAATCTATTAATTTTATGAGGTCAAATGATTACTAGTATCTAACAGGTTGTTTGATTGATTTGAAATGGTGATGATTCTAAATTTAAGAACAAGTAAATAAAATTGCACGAAAGTAGGTTTAAGAAAATTCAATATTATGAAACTATCTAAGGTTTTGAATCTTTCTAATATCCTTTAAAAGATGAAGCGGTTATTTCATGTTTGTGTAATAAATCGGTTTACTAACCTGAAACATGAAATTATGCAAAAACCTATGTCGATGGTCAGACGCAAATACCCAGTATAACCCAATTGAACCATATGTCTATGTCAACCAAATTACATGGATTCATTAAGTTTAAGTTCCAATTATGGCTACCCCCGCCCGACAGGTATATGTCTATCCTGTAAGGAAATCTATTAAAGGGTTATCGATCCTCAAGGAAGATCGTGGGCTATTAAGTCTAAGGATGAAACCTAAAATTCCTTTGTCAAGTTTATTTTAGATTTACCAGATCAATCATATTAGTGGCCAATTAACAAGACGCATTAAGCTTAAGACTTAATAAGTAAACCTTTAAATTACGCAAACTATAAAATAACCCCTTATAAACCGGTGATATTAGAATTCATCACAACCCCAGATAACTAACTTAGTTACGACACATAACTAGGGCTAGTAAAAACTTAAATAAAATCAAAGACATAAAGTAAAATGCTGAAAAGTAAATTGCTGAAAAGTAAATGACGGAAAGAAATGCTGAAATTAAATACTGAAAATAAATGCTGAAAAGTAAATGCTGAAAAGTAAATTACTAAAAAGTAAATGCTGAAAAGTAAATTGCTGAAAAGTAAATGTTGAAAGTAAATTGCTGAAAAGTAAATAAAGTAAAAGTACAATAAAAGAAAATGCTGAGGTAAAAGGATCCACTTTTATTACTTCTATTTTAGATATCTCCATTAATATAATATATTAATTTTGCATGATAATTATCAACCAGCCATATAGGCGGTATCCAGATTAAGTCAAATTAATAATTAATTACCAACCGACCAATCAGGCGGTATCCAGTTTAGTCACGTTAAAACCAATTTAAATAATTACCAACCGACCAATATGGCGGTATCCTCGTTAAGTCAGGTTTTAACTAGTTTATATATTATAATTCAGGGAGATTAATCTAAATATTAGTAATAAAAGTTTTACCTTTTACCCCAGCAAAGGGGAGTTACCTCCTCATTACTGAAAAGTAAAAATTGAAAATTAACGAAAGAAAAGTACTGTGCGTAAAAGTAAATTGCGGAAAGTAAAAATGAAAATTAACGAAAGAAAAGTACTGTGCGTAAAAGTAAATTGCGGAAAGTAAAAATGAAAAGTAAAGAAAAGAAAGTGCGAAAGCGGAAATTAATTACTGAAAGCTGTAAATAAACAAACAAAATACAATCTTCTTAGTATTCTTAAGGAATTCCTTAGAATAAAATATGAATTTACAAATGAAATGGCTTGGTATTTATAGGAAAAATTTTGCCTCCATCAAATCATCCACCAAATCCATTATTAATTGCTCCACTAATTGCTTATCATGTTTGGTGGTGATTTAATTTTTTAATTTTTATTTATTAATTTATTTTTTTGCTTTCAAAATGATTGAAAATGACTTTAATAATTACACACAACACACTTCTGGATGGTTCATCAATTTCGGACATAAAATCTTCAGAATTCGAAATTATTTTATGTTTCAACGTTGTAGCGCTTTGAGTCTTCTTTAATCTGGAACTTGAATAAGCTCAATATTATATCGGAGTAAGAAGTTATGTCCAAAATACGACAGATGCGCAAAATTAGAATTTCCAAAACTGCACTTCGTTAAAACGCCCTTTCAAGTTTCCAATCTCCAAAATTAATATGTCAAGTCTAATTTTTGCCCTTATTTGACCCATATTTCTTCCTAAATGATTTCATTGTGTCCCAATATTATTTTATATGTAAAATAAACTAAAACATATCAAAACATTCATTAAACCCGAGAAACTAAACAAAATATTAAGTAAAAGAGGCGGTAAATATTGATATATTTTCCGCTCATCATAGCCCAAACACGACGCCGCGTTTGAGTCTTGGTTCCAACGTATGCTATTGCATGTGGATACCCGTGCCTTTCTAGAGGAACATTGTTTCCTTTCGTTCATCGAATTTTCATTGGCCTTGCCTCCATTTGACCGCAACCTGTTTCCTACCTCCTTACTCTTTTGGTCTTCTGAATACAATGTATTCATTTTCCCTGTTGGTCCATTTACTGTTACTCTTCGTGACATCGGTGCTCTCACCGGGCTAGCCTCTCTTGTTGGACAATTATGACCTATAGCGTCACTATTTGTACAGATCACGGTGTTGTTGTACAAATTAACTATGTGACAAAGGAGATTGCACTTTTATCATTTGTGATTAGATCACCTAGATGTATAAATGATAGGAGGTCCTTATGATTTGTTCCTGGATTGAGAATGATATGAGACAGTATCAGTCCACGAAGGATAAATCATTAAATATCCATAGTCATAGTATTATCGAGATAGGACATCGATAAATGCATAAAAGACTAGTATTACACTTGTGCGCGTTGTGAGGGCACAACGACATAGTTCTCATATATTTGGGTATATGATACTCATGCAAGTGTAATACTATGTGTCTATGGAAGTCCGAAATCAGCTTCGCTCTGGATAGACCCCCTCGGAATTCCATTGGTAGCATGACTATGTGTCTATGGAAGTCCGAAATCAGGGTAGGTGTATTTGGTCTTAACCTAAGACTTGCACCGCTAATACTTGCGACAATCAATATACTTTGGTTTTGGTCGTCCAGGGCTTTAACCGGTTTCTGTGTATGCCTCTTCTGGTTATATCGAGAATCGTAGTGTGTTGGGTGTGATGTCAAGACGGAAGTATCACTCCAGTCATAGTGGAGATGATGGTCACGTAGGATACGGGACTGGTTCTCTTATATGCTGCAGTTATCGGGATATTATGACAAGGTCATGTATATCCGATTATAGAGACTAGTTACCAGACATCCGACATGTGCTTCGTACGGGGCAGACATAATTCCAGCCCCAGGCCTAACACGTGATCATCCGATACTGGATCGACATACACAATACTACGTATACTACGCCTGATATAGATCGATTATTCTTGTAAGGATATTTCTGGAGAATTGGGTGGGCATGGCGCTTTGCTAGAAGCCAACCTTGTCTTATAAATCGGTATAAACGTAGTACTAGGTACTTACCTGTTTGGATAGTCCGACGATCGAATTTACTGCCAACATATCTGGGGATCTCATGGGTCGCTTCCCGAAGATTCACCGATGACGTAGGACTCGCATTTTGATTAATATGGGATTAACTGGATGAGAGAGAAAATTAATCTGGGATTAATTGCGGAGATATTTTATCTGGGATAAAATATCAATTAAAGAGAGATAATGATTAATTTGGAATTAATTGATAAAATAATATATTCGATATATTATACGAAATTTGATTTCGACGCGGAATTAAAATTAGATTTTAATTCGGGTGAATGAATTAATTTAGAATTAATTTGTTAGTGACGTGAATAGTGATTTCGCTAGACATAATCATTTAATTACGTCGCAACGGAAAATTCGTTAATTTGGAATTAGCGAACCCGAGTCCGGGATTATTTGCGAGCGCATTCGAATTTCGAATTCGAGTACGGCATGCAAGTCAAATCAAGCGTCAAATCATTAGTCACATCAAGCGTCAACTCACTTGTCACTTTGAGTGATGTGACTTGACAACTTGATTGATGGATTGATGGAAGTGGTTGGCAAAGCTTTTGATGGCTTGACTTTTGGTAATTGAATTTAATAATTCAATTGTGTATTAGATACACAATCCATCTAACAACCATTAGATCTCTCTCTCTCACCTCTCTTCTTCCTAATTCACGCCCAAAAGGGGCTGGTGCCTTCTTCTTTTCTGGTCCAAAACCGAGAGCAGTAAGAGAAGAAAATGAGTGATTTTATTGCAAAATCTTAGTGCTAGCACACTCTAAGAGACATACGAAGGTGATAGGGAAACCCACCCGCGAGCTTGGAATACCATTCGAAAGCTTGGAGCTTGGATTCTTGAAGATTGAAGCCGAAAATAGGGACTCCAAATCAGCTCACTGCCGAGAGCATGGAGAGGGCAGAAACCAGATTTTTGTCTTCATTCGCGTCGCTCAACCGATCATTGTGAGTATTCCGCAACTCCTTGAATGTATTCGCACTTATTTCATGCTTATTTAATGATCTTGGGAAGCTTAGAAAACTCAAACAATGGTATCTATGAGCAAGGTTGAGCATGAAAATGATTAGGGCTTAAAATTTGGGGTAAACATTTTTGAGCATGATTTAATGAAATTGGAAGAATTAGTATGCTTAAATGTGTTTTAATTGATGATTGATTGGATCAATTTGAAAAAATTTTGTTTGGAACAATTTTCCCCAATTTATCTTGGCTTGGCCGAATATGAACTAGCCCTAAATGTCTTGGAATTTTGATTTTTTGATTCATTGGATGAGTTGGAATCATGTTGGGAATATTGATTTAATGTTGAATTGGATTTAATTGGATTGAATTTGATTTGGACATGAAATCCCCTCCTTGGCCGAGACATGAGAAGCATGTAATTGGGTTTGATTTTTGATTAAATTATGTTGGACATGATTTAATGTTAATAAGAATGATTAATTAGACAAATTTGTGTTTTGGAAATATTGATTTGGGTAATTAATTGTGGAATACACTTTAGGTAATTTAATTGAGAAATTTGGAATTTTTGAATTAAATTAGTTGGGCTTAAAATTGGATTTGGGCTTGAAATGTTGTTATTGGGCTTATTGGGCTTGGTTGTACCAAGAAGGGTTTAGGCAAATGGATTGGATCCATTTGGGCCCAAAACCGCTTCCATAAAGCCCAAATACGACTAATGGACCTTTAAAGTTTAATTGGGCCTAATGGGCCAAAATTGATTTCTGGGCTTATGGGGTAATTCCCGGATTGGATTTTGGTTATTCGGTTTGACCCGAGTTGACCAAAATCCACGCCTTAAGAAATTAATTAAAAGCCCATTGGACTTTAATTGAATTGACGTTGGACGTTAATCAGGCTTTGAGACCCGTAACGATTAAATTTGGAATTTAAATCGTAAAAGGTTTATTATTAAAGTGTGTGTTTAATTTGGAATTAAATGGTGAATTAGTATTAAATACAAATTGAATTGGATTTATTTTGTAGTTTAATTAATTCGAGAATTCGTACTTTGAGTACTTATTCGCAAAACGAGTTTGACTCGCACAAAATCAAATCGTTGTTTGAACATTGGATGATCACTAATTATCAGATTAATTAATTTGATTAGATTGATTGATAACATGCTTGTGTGAATACATGGTTGCGATGCATGAATAATGTATATCAGATGTATATTAGATGGGTGAGGCAATTTTAGAAATTGTTGTAATGAATTTGGAATTTATTAATTGGACCTGCGTGTCCAGCCTTATTACCTCATTTCTCATTGTATTTATCTTCTCACCTATTCCCCTCAATGTAAATGAGGTTTCTTTAGAAGTGTAGTGTAACAGGTAGAAGTAAATACTTGTGCTATCGGGAGAGAGAAATGGAGAGATTTGATCTAGGATCAATGTGTTAAGTATCCATCCGCATATCATTATTATTTATTTATACGCGCTTTATTATGTGTTTAGAATGCATGTTTAAGGGTGTATGATGATGAGACCTTAACAAAGATAATAAATTGGTTGCCAATTTGCACGTGAAAAACCCTCGCAAAATATTAAGCGTTTTTCCTTCCATTGAGTGATTCTTACTCAAGATCCAAGACTGGCATTGGCTTGTTGGCCAAAGTCAAGGCCTTTGTCCGATGAGGATGTGTTTGAATCACGAGAGCTTTGTTCTATATCGGTGTCTTGTCCAATTTGTGGTTTGTTGGCCAAAGTCAAGACCACTTCTTGTCCATCGACATTGATTACGAAGCTTTCCATGGTCAATGGGTCGCGCTTAACTGGGATCACTAATTTTGTTGTGCCAAAGGCAAGGCTTAGTTGATTCAGAGGAAAAAGGTTATGTAATATATTGGATATATTGGCATATATAAGATATATGTTTCGGACTTGGATGTCCCCCTACCGGATCTAGGAATTGGATTGGATCCAATCGATCTTAGAGATCTACCTAGTTAATTATCATACAATTTGTTGGCCAAAGTCAAGATTGTGTGATATTTAACAGAATCCTAGCCCACTAGGAAACACGGTTTCCCGAGTACTCGACAGAGGGTTAGAGGCTCGCCGAAAAATAGTGGGAGGCAAGAATTGAATTTGCAATATTCGTTTAATTACTTGCCATACGTGCTCAAACAAATATCATTCGTCAAATATATTAAATGTTAGTTGGACTAATATTTAAATGTTGTTTTAATTAATAGTTGGACTATATTCAAACAATTTAATTTATAGTTGATTAAATAGTTGGACTATTATAATCATTATAATTAATAGTACCAAAATCGTTGATTAAATAGTTGGACTATTAAAATCAAGATAAAATTGAAAGATTGACATTTAAAACATAATCCTAGGGAAAATGTATTTAAATGGTTTAATTTTCAAAATTGGGAATAAGTTTCAGGATGGTCCTGGAAAATAATAAGTTACTTTATTTGATAAAATAACATATTATGCATAAGCCCGGAGTTAAGCAAATAGTAGAGCATAATCTTTGGACGATTCATGTGATGATAACTTTAGTGCTTAATCCATTACTTACCACCGCAGTAGACTCCTTAATTTCTGAATCAGAACTAATGATTAGATCCTTAAAGTATGATAAAAAATTGAAGGATCTTCATAAATCTATACTTAGATTTTAGAAGTACTAAATTGCAATAATAACTCTTGGAGAGTTAATGACTATTCTCAAGGAGACAAAGTCAAAAGTTTGCAATAAGGCAAGTAGCGCAAGGCGCACCTTATTTCAATATTCTAGAGGGCCAAGGCTTGGCCAAAGGCTTCTGGGGTGTTGAATAGGGCAAAGGCAAAATCATTAAAATCTTCTGGGATGATAAATGACATATTCTAAAATGTCTGCCTAAAATTGTGGAAAACGGGATCGCGGAAGCGTGACTGCCGTTTGGACAAGGCAGACATGAAGGAATTGAAGACGGGGCAAGGCTCTGACTTCAAATATGTTTGTCAACATTATGTTCACTACTAGTATTAAAATTAGATTTTAAATACTTAGTGTGGAACATAAAATATATGTATTGATGTTCAGAATCTGTTTTGAACAGGATATTGACTTCAATAAGAGATTAATCTGCGAATTGGAAACGAGACGAAAGTCGTTGTTTTAACCGTATATACCTAAGTTTAGGAACTACCTTCGGGTGTGTACCTAAATTAGGAAACTGTTAAAAATGTAACTAGTTTGACTAGAGACATTATCTTCATATCAGTGTTTAACCCGTTGCGGGTGAACCTTTATATTCTAGAACACTAAAGTGTTTCATTATATAAAGATGATATTGAGATAAACATATTAAATGTGAAATAACAACATTTATATTTTGAATATAAATAAATCTCAAACATATAACATGACAAACAATAGCTCAAACTGATTTGATCAGAAGAAACTGATGTGGCATTGTTGTCTGGGACATAATTAAACAAGACTCGTATATCCACACTTTTGAAGAGTGTGTACTAGGACTAATTTGATTCTATTCAAATAAAGTCTACGAATCTAGTTTATTGGGAAAAGTGCCTAAAACACTATTTACTTGGTAAAAGTGTAAATGCCACCGATCTGTTAGCCCTAGTTCATAGTGAAGCAAGTGGGCCCATGTTTAGCTAGGCTAGAGGTGGATATGAATATTTCGTGACCTTTACGAATGTGGCATCGCGTTATGGTTATGTGTTTCTATTGAAACACAAATCGAAACTTTTACAGTTTCGACACGAAATAGACAATAGATCGGCTAAAGTATTAAACCGTCACGGTAAGACCGTAATGGAAAATACTTAAGTAATAAGTTTCTAATATAATAAGAGTAAAATATTCTTTCAAAGATGACTCCTCCCGGAACACGTCATCCTGACGGTGTGTCGAACTGAGATAAACCGAATTATGTTAGACATGATAAGGCTAATCATGAGTCGCTCTGAGCTACCATTTCCTTCAATGGATACACATTAACAGTGCAAACTTATTTAGAATAAGGTTCCATTAAAATCTGTTAGACAGACTTTATATTAGATATGAATAGGAACGAAACCGGGTTTCTCATTCCTAAAATTTGGGAATGCTAGGCATATGTTTGGATGATACCAAACTAAAACCCAAATTGGATAAGTGATAATTGTAGGTTATCCTAGGGATACCAAAGTATAGTACTTATACAACTCATAAGAGAACAATGTAATTGTTGCTCACCATGCGGTTTTCCTAAGAGGAATACCGATATGCAATGGTAAGCGGGATGATAGTAAAACTCGATGAAAATCGGAGTAATACTATTCCAAGGCACCGAATCTTAATGGAACATAAATAGTTCATCAAGGATGAAACTATTACCAATAATCTTCGAATACACAAGAACCGCGTAGGTCGGAGAGAGTCAGAAAATAACCTGGGGTATGGGTTTCTGATCTCACCTCATAAAGATGTTAATCTTTTGAGGAATACCAACTGACTACGTATGAGGAAGTGATACAAGGTATCGACTCCCTTTTATGACAAAGTGTCATGAGTCCGAAATGGATTCCATGTATATCAACTTAGTTTGGATACTAGTTGATGTACCGCAAGGCATTATGCCTATTGGTACTATATAAGTCTTCAAAAAAGACATACATGGAAGGCAACTACTAACGTGTAAAGCTAGGCTTTTAGCGAAAAGGTATCGTTATCAACATTGTGTTGATTATGACGAAATCTTTTACCTATTGCCACGGTAAATCCATTTGGATAATGCTTGCTAATGCTGCATGTTTCATTTATGAAATATGACAGCTGAACGGGAAAATCACTTTCCTGAAACGGAAACCTTTCGGAGGATGTTTACAACATCCTGTTGGTTTTTTCGTACCAAAACTAGCAAACAATATTTGCGGGTTATTCGATCCATGTTTGGATTGAAGCAAGCATAGGTTCTTGGAATTATCATTTTGATGTAATCATAATGATTTATGATTTAATTCAAAACGAAATGATTCTTGTGTATATAAGAGGGTTAGTGGGAGCGCACTGACAGTGGCTGTCCTACAATAATGATAATATATGTCATTTTTTGGAAATGATATTCCCATAATAACTATCGGTGAAAGCTTGGCTTTCATGAAAAACTCTCCGAGAAACCGTACATTGAAAACTGTACGCGACCTGGTGTCTCATACGCTTTGAGCATATGGATTCACAAACAAGCCAATCCAAGTGATAGTCACTGGATTGATGTTAAGAACATCCGTTAGTATCTTAGAGAACTAGGATGCTGTCTTAGTCTATGGAGAAGGAGAACTTGAAGTGACTGAGATCACTGTAGCAAGTTTCCAAACCGATAAAAACGACTATAAGTCGTAAACGATACTATACAGTTTGAATAACAGAACAATGAGCTGGAAATCTTCCAAGCAAGATACTGTTACCAAATAAACAATAAAATGCGGGTTATTGCTGCAGCTGAGGCAGCAACAGAAGCTTTCTGGGACGATAATAAATCCTAATTAGATTGGAATAGTTCTGTTAGCAGCTGAGCTAGGCTACATTGCAAGCTAAAGAATTAATGGTCTCATCAACGATCCAGATACATACTTCAGATCTTCATCTGATTCGTTCGGATCATACATCGTGGCGATGTGATGATCGAATAAATCGCATCAGATGATAGTCACGCAAATCCGCTGACGAAAGTCTTTCTCAATAGTTTGAGCCAACCGTACATAGTTTGAGTGTAAGACACTCGAGTGACTAGCTATAGGCCAAGTGGGAGATTCTTGGATAATTATGACCCATAGCGTCACTATTTGTACAGATCACGGTGTTGTTGTAAAAATTAACTATGTGAAAAAGGAGATTGCACTCTTATCATTTGTGATTAAATCACCTAGATGTATAAATGATAGGAGGTCCTTATGATTTGTTCCTGGATTGAGAATGATATGAGACAATATCAGTCCACGAAGGATAAATCATTAAATATCCCTAGTCAGAGTATTATCGAGATAGGACATCGATAAATGCGTAAAAGACTAGTATTACACTTGTGCGCGTTGTGAGGGCACAACGACATAGTTCTCATATATTTGGGTATATGATACTCATGCAAGTGTAATAGGAGGTTGTGTTTTACCGATGGTACGGGAAACAGCTTCGCTCTGGATAGACCCCCTCGGAATTCCATTGGTAGCATGACTATGTGTCTATGGAAGTCCGAAATCAGGGTAGGTGTATTTGGTCTTAACTTGAGACTTGCACCGCTAATACTTGCGACAATCAATATACTTTGGTTTTGGTCGTCCAGGGCTTTAACTGGTTTCTGTGTATGTCTCTTCTGGTTATATCGAGAATCGTAGTGTGTTGGGTGTGATGTCAAGACGGAAGTATCACTCCAGTCATAGTGGAGATGATGGTCACGTAGGATACGGGACTGGTTCTCTTATATGCTGTAGCTATCGGGATATTATGACAAGGTCATGTATATCCGATTATAGAGACTAGTTACCAGACATCCGACATGTGCTTCGTACGGGGCAGACACAATTCCAGCCCCAGGCCTAGCACGTGATCATCCGATACTGGATCGACATACACAATACTACGTATATTACGCCTGATATAGATCGATTATTCCTGTAAGGATATTTCTGGAGAATTGGGTGGGCATGGCGCTTTGCTAGAAGCCAACCTTGTCTTGTAAATCGGTATAAACGTAGTACTAGGTACTTACGTGTTCGGATAGTCCGACGATCGAATTTACTGCCAACATATCTGGGGATCTCATGGGTCGCTTCCCGAAGATTCACCGATGACGTATGACTCGCACTTTGATTAATCTGGGATTAATTGGATGAGAGAGAAAATTAATCTGGGATTAATTGCGGAGATATTTTATCTGGGATAAAATATCAATTAATGAGAGATAACGATTAATTTGGAATTAATCGATAAATAATATATTCGATATATTATACGAAATTGGATTTCGACGCGGATTTTTTCTGCTAATTTTTTCTTTGCACACATGTATCCGACCCACTGCTACAATCAGTACTAAACATTTTGGATCACCTTGGCCGGTTGTCTTCTGTTCCACCTCGGCCTTCCTCGCCTTCAGCCGAAGCCAGTACGGACCTGGAGGTCCTTCGGGAGATCATCAGCCAATATGCTTCTTTTACTATGTTGGAGATTGGCCAGGCCGCTCTGCCAGAAAACATTCTCCAATTAGACAGAAGCTCCTCCGAATTAAGCCGACTACTAGCCATCCATGCCTTGCCTATATCGGTGGATGGTCGACTCTTCCTCCAAGAACTGCAGAACGATATAACGGCCCTTTTCTCTTGGTATCGCAATATACATAGCCAAAATATTGGGCTTCGTTCTTCAATGACGAAGAAAGAAAGACTTCGCGGTTCTCTTGACACTCTTCACGAGACTCTGAGGGAGACCACGAATGAAATGGTGACTGAAGAATCGGTTCTCGTGGACCTAGAGCGACAATTACAAGAAATCCAGCGTCTTATTGAGGATAGCCGTATGAGGAGAGAGGCTAAGAGGAGGGCTATTGCCGCTCAAGTAACGGAGGTGGATACATCTTTGGCAGAGTATGAGGGTTTGGCCCGTATCGATTTCGAGAAGAGCTCGACCGATTTAGAGACGGCGGATTCGGAAGTGCAGAAGGAATGGTATCTGATGAGGGAGACGTTTTCTGTCATAAAGGCGTCACCCGGGGATTTTCGGCGGTCTTCGGGCCGAAGGTAATAATGCCTTGTAGGACACTATGTCGTCCAATCTTTGTACTTTTGAGGACGTTTTCGTCCCGAATTAATGAAAATACATTATTATATTACTGCATTTTGTTTTTATTGCAAAGACATTACATTTTCGTGCTCCCATAGTGAGGGCATATATTTTTTCAAGTATTTTCCATTTATCGCCCTAACATGCACCCTTCCGTTTAAATCTTTTAAATGATAGGCCCCGTTTTGCAACACATCTTTTACCTCGAATGGGCCTTCCCAATTAGGCGACCATTTTCCATATGCCAGATCTTTAGTACCAAGTGGCAATATAGTTTTCCATACTAATTCGCCTTTTCTGAACGATTTAGCCATGACTCTGAGATTGTATTCCTTGGCTATTTTTCTCTTTTGTGATTCTAAATGATTTAGCACATCGCATTTAATATCGTCCAATTCCAACAAATTCAGGATCATTGCTTCGTTATAGTCTTCCTTTGTCAACTCTTTTTACAACATCACCCTAGTGGATTCGATATTCATTTCTACTGGTAGTACGGCCTCTTGACCATCTACTAATTGAAATAGCGTGACTGAGGTACTTGTTCGTGGTGACGTCCTATAGGCCTTAGAGCCTGACTCAAACATTCATCTCATCGCCTAGCGTTGTCTGTCACCATCTTCCGAATCAACCCTTTAATGGTTTTATTGGATGATTCTGCCTGACCGTTTGACTGAGGGTAATACGGAGTGGTGTTCACTAACCGAATCCCGTATTCGGCCAGAAAGCTTTTTACCTTCTCACCATTTAATGAAGTGCCATGGTCTACCATTATTGTTTGTGGTATACCGAATCGGTGAATGATATGCTCTTTTATGAACTTGATGATCTGCTTTTGGGAGATTTCCACTAACGGAATAGCTTCCACTCATTTGGTAAAAAATTCGGTAGCAACGATAATGAAAGTATGCCTCTTGCTTGATGCAGGATAGATTTTCCCTATCAAATCTATCGCTCATCCTATGAATGGCCATGGTTTAATAACATGGATCATTTCGGTTGTTGGTGTCCTTTGAATGGGCCCATGCTTCTGACAAGCAATACATCATTTAGCATACGAGATGCATGATTCTCCCATCTTCGGCCAATAATAGTCGTTCCGTATAATCAACCATCTCATATTTATTCCAGCCTGGTGAGCCCCACAAACACATTCATGTATCTCGGCCATGATAGTTTTGGACTCTGATGGCCCTGCACATTTCAACAACAGACCGTCTTGGCATTTTTATACAACACATCTCATAATTCAAGGCTTTGAGTTTCAGCCTTTGATCTTTCCCACTTTCGGGCTGTTTTAAAAATTGTTTGATCTCGCTCCTCCAATCATCCTCCTCTTGAACTTCAATAGTCATGACATATGTCTCCCTCTTTCGCCTCATCAGGGCTGGCTTAACCTTTTCGCTTCTATATATACCATCTATGTTCGTTTGCTTATATCCGGAAGCTGATTGGGCCAAATTCTTGGCCACCTCGTTCTTCGCCCTCAGAACGTGTTCTAACTCTTCATGGTCAAATTGATCTAACAACTCTTTGGCTACATCTAATAGTGCCATGACTGATGGGCTTTAGCATTTAAAGGTTCATGTTACCTGTTGGATCACTAGTTGCGAGTCTCCTTTAATAGACACGTGTGTTACTCCCATATTGAGGAGCATTTCCAACATAAATATCAAGGCTTCGTATTCGGCCTGGTTGTTAGTGCAATATTCGTTCAACCTGATTAAGAAACAGAACGATTCTACCAATGGGCTGACTAAGACTATCCACATCCCAGCATTTAATGTTGGTTGGACTTAATTTGACTTAATCAGGATACCGCCTATATGGCTGGCTGGTAATGTTATCACAAGTTTATATATTAAATTATGGGAGATATCTAAATTAGTAGTAGTAAAAGTAATTCCTTTTACCTTAGCATTTTATTTTATTATAATTTACTTTTCAGTATTTACTTTACCGCATTTTACTTTATGTCTTTTATTTTCAAGTTTTTACTAGCCCTAGTTATGTGTTGTAACTAAATTAGTTATCCGGGGTTGTGATGACTTTTAATATCACCGTTTTATAAGGGGTTAGATTATAACTTAGGTAATATAAAGATTTATTTATTGAGTCTTAAACTTAATGCTTTTTCATTAACTGACCATTAATAAAATTGATCTGGTAAATCTAAAATGAACTAGACATAGGGATTTTAGGTTCAGCCTTAGACTCAATAGCCCACGATCTTCCTTAAGGATAGATAACCCTTAATAGATTTCCTTACAGGATATGAATATACCTGTCGGGCGGGGGTAGCCATAATTGGAACTTAAACTTAATGAATCCAGATAATTTGGTTGACATAGACATATGGTTCAATTGGGTTAAACTGGGTATTTGTGTCTGACCATCGACAGAGGCTTACACATAATTTCGTGTTCCAGGTTAATAAATCAATATATTACCCAACTTTAAGATAACCACTTCATCTTTAAAATGATATTGGAAGACATCACAACCCTAGATAGTTTTTAATATTGAATTCTCTTAAATCCTACTTTCGAACAATTTTATTTACTTGTTTTTAAATTTAGAATTGTCACCATTTCAAATCAATCAATGAACCTGTTAGATACTAGTAATCATTTGACCTCATATAATTAATAGTTTAGATATTAAGTCCTCGTGGGATCGATATTTTTATACTACTTGAACGATACGTGCGCTTGCGTTATACGTGTGTGTTTACGCCGGTCAAGTTTTTGGCGCCGTTGTCGGGGACTTATTTATCTTTTACTATTAGTTTAGGGGTTAGATACCTTTACTTGTATCTAATTTCTTTTTACTTATTGTTTTTGTTTTCTTGTGTTTCAGGTTTTCAGAAACTTTAAGAGGAACCAGAAGTTTTGAACTACGACCGCTGACCCAGAAATTGAAAGAACCATCAGACAGTTGAGAAGGGAATGCGAGAGAGGCCAAGAAGCTTTAGTCAACATGGAACCTGAACCTTTGGAGGTTGCACTACCAATTCCCATTCGAGACAGAACCATTCCGGTGGTTGACAGACTCATTTCTTGCATTGTACTCCCTCCCTTACCAGCAAATGCGGGTGACATCAAAACATGCATTCAGATGATTCAGCAGTCAGTTCAGTTTGGGGGGAATGCAACTGAAGATCCTAATGCCCACATTAGCAACTTCCTGGAAGTTTGTGGCACTTTTAATTACAACCGAGAAGCGGAAGAAGCAATGAGACTGCGAGTTTTTCCATATTCCTTAAAGGACAGAGCTAAAGCTTGGCTACATTCACTACCAGCAGGTTCCATCACAACTTGGAACACTTTAGCCACCAAATTTCTTGCAAAATACTTTCCACCAGCCAGAACCGGAAAGCTGAGGAATGACATCACATCCTTTGTACAACAAGATTCAGAATCCCTCTGCGAAGCTTGGGAAAGGTACAAAGATTTACTCCGGAAATGTCCTCACCATGAGATTCCAAAATGGCTTCAAGTCCAAACATTCTATAATGGACTTTCTAGAATAATGAGAACCACAATCGATGCTGCTGCTGGAGGAGCTTTAATGGTAAAAGGAGGAGATAAAGCCTGAGACCTGATCGAAGAAATGGCCAACAACAATTCTTTGTGGCCAACAGAAATGAGCATGATCCAAAGAATTGCAGGAATTTATGAAAGTGGAGCCAATACAGCAGTCAACGCAAAGCTAGATCAGATATGCAAATTTATGGAGACTCTTACCACTGGATCCACAAGTTCACCATATGGAGGAGCACCAGAGTCGAACCAACTTGAAGAAACGGTGAATTATGTCAACAATTTCAACAGACAGGGGAACAATCTTTATTCTAACACTTACAACCCAGGGTGGAGGAATCATCCCAATTTTTCATGGAGCAACAATTCAGGCCAACAACAGAACTATCCACTACCTGAATTCCAGCAACAGAACAAAAACCAGGAGCAGGCATATGAATCAGGAATAACAGAAGTATTGACCCACTTGAAAAAGATAGAAGCAAAACACGACTCTCAAGCAGCAAGATATGATGCTATGTTTCAATCCCAAGCAGCATTAATTCAAAGTCAATCTGCTTCTATTAAAGCACTGGAGAATCAAATGGGACAACTGGCAAATGCTCAGAGTTACAGACCGCCAGTTACCCTTTCTAGCAACACAGAGCAAAATCCAAGAAACATGGGGAAAGAGCAATGTCACGCCATCATGTTAAAAAGCGGTACTGAAATCAACAAAGGTATTGGAGCCAAAACAGCTGCTGAGGAAGTTCCAAAAGAAACAAAGCAACTGATGGAGGAAAAAGAAGCAAAGGAAAAAGAACAGATCACTCCACCTCCACCTTTTCCTCAATGTCTTCAGAAGAACAAATTGGACAAGCAATTTTCCCGGTTCCTGGAGATCTTCAAAAAGCTGCATATCAACATTCCATTTGCAGAAGTGTTGGAAAAAATGCCCACCTATGCCAAATTCATGAAAGATATTCTTTCACGAAAACGGAGATTGGGAGATTACGAGACAGTAGCATTAACAGAAGAATGCAGTGCCATCATTCAGAGGAAACTTCCCCCGAAGTTGAAAGATCCTGGCAGTTTCACTTGTTCCTTGCGTCATAGGAGAACATAACTTTGGTAAGGCTTTGTGTGATTTAGGTGCGAGTGTTAACTTGATGCATTTTCTATTTTCAGGAAATTACAGATTGGAGAAACAATGCCAACTTCAGTCTCACTACAACTTGCTGATAGAACGCTCGTATTTCCAAGAGGCGTAGTTGAGGATGTGCTGGTCAAGGTTGACAAATTCATTTTCCCAGCAGATTTTATTGTCCTTGATATGGAGGAAGACGCAGTCATGCCAATCATCCTTGGGAGACCATTCTTGGCTACAGGTCGAACCATTATTGATGTACAAAAAGGAGAATTAACCATGAGGGTACATGACCAAGAAGTAACATTCAATGTTTTCAAGGCCATGAATTTCCCAGATGATGAAAAGAATGAGGAATGTTTCAAACTCGATGTGATACACAGTACCATTCAGAACTCCAATGCAATGCAAAGTTCTACTGACAAACTTAAAACATGTCAATTGCTTGTGGAGCCTAAAGATAAAGCGTCTTATGTACTGAATGAGACAATTCTTGCACTACAAGCAACAGAAGAGAAAAAGTTCCCCAGCTCAACGAATTGGAGGAATTTACAATCAGCCTTTTGATGATGCTAAATTTTACAAGAAAAGGGCAAGAAAAGATATGAGAGAAGTTAGTGCGCATACAACTGGAATCAGGGCATAAGGTACTGTTAAAAAAATCAAGAAATCACGGTGGTCAGGTCCTACTGACATTCGTTGGTTAATTGAAGCACGGGTCCGATTGGCAGGTGAGTCTTCTGACTCTTTTATTTCACATCTGCCTGGCTTAGGAAAGAGCACATATGCTAAAAAGAGAAGAGCCAAAAGAATGTGTGTTTGTTATAAATGTGCTCGCATATTTTGTAATACTCGTTGTCGTTCTTTAGGAATGGTGTCCGATAACCGCGAAGATAAGATTAACTTCATTAGGGATGGCTTGAGTAAGGAGTATTTGGATGACATATCTAAAACTCTTGAGACGCATTCCAGTGGATGTGTGTATCATGAAATTCGCATGTTATATGCACAATTACAAAAGGAAAGACAATTGTTAAGTCTCGGGAATCTGACTCAAAAAGACCCTGTTTGCCAATTTATAAGAATATTGGATGGGAAGCTTGTCCCTGACGCATAGACGTCAATCAAGCCGTTACTTTTCTTGTAAATATTATATCTCTTTGTTTTTTCTTAATAATTGTAATTTGTTTTGTTGTTTTCTTTTAATTTTTTCCGACAGGATCCAGACCTTTTTTACTATCACGATATTAATTCGCTACTAATCGTCCTCTGGAAGATACTTGTGCTATTTTTACTCACCCTTTTCAGGTACTATAAATTCAGCCCGTCATTGCACTTTTGAAGGCATCCAGAGTTGAGAAAGAAATACATAAAAAATGGAAGCCACTTCAAGAAGACGAGTTGAAAACATCTGTGTGTTTTGTGGTAGGTAGTGTTGGAACTAACCACAATACGTAGAAGCAGCACAGGAATTGGGTCGAGTATTAGCTGCAAGGAATATGCACTTAATATATGGCAGAGGAAATCTTGGACTTATGGGGATCGTTTCAAAGGCTGTACAGGAAGGAGGCAGACATGTTTTGGGAATCATCCCAAAACCCTTGGCAGAGGCAAATCTTATTGGATCATCAAACGGAGAGGAACTGATCGTGCCAGGTATGTCTGAACGACTGGTAGAAATGATTAACCGTGCTGATGCTTTTATCGCTTTGCCATGTGGCTTGGGCACATTGGAGGAAATTTTTATAGTACTATCTTGGGCGAACCTGAACATACACCAGAAACCAATTGGGTTGTTTAACGTTGATGGATTTTATGATTTTCTTTGTGTGTTTCTTGATGATGCTCGGAGAAATGGGTTCGTGTCAAAACCTTTAAAAGAACTCTTATTTACTGCCAGAACTGCTCCGGATCTAATAGACCAACTCATAGCCTGTGAACCACAAGTTGACCCTATCCTTTCAAAGATAAATTGGTCTGAGGACGATCGTGGTAAGAGGCGTCGTGTTAATCTGGATCTTAACCTTTAATTTCCTGTAGATTTCAGCTAACCAGGTACGACCTTCTTAACTCTCCTTTTACTGTTTAAGACATTGGGGACAATGTCTCATTTAGGTTTGGGGGAGGGAATTAGTTGATCAGTACCTTATTTTTAGTTTGTGTGTTATTTTTATATTTAGTCCAAAATTTTTCGAAAAATACAAAAAAATTGGAAAATTTTCAAAAATTACAAAAATATTTTGCATTTTTATTTGACTAAAAAGGTGAAATTGGTAAGAGATAGCTGAGTAAGGAGTTTCCACTCCTGAGACGTATCTCAAACCTATTTCGAAACAAGTTAATTTTTTTTTATTTCATTTTGAATTATTTAATTTGTGAATTCTCCTTAAAACGGACTAAAATGGATCTTCATATGCTCAGTTGACAGATATTATCAACCATATAGAAACATACGGACATGAGCTAAAATTGAAAAGTTTGTAATATTCAGTGCTCTAGTTTAATTGGAGGAAACATCTCAAAAAGCAATTGAGTAAAAAAAAAAAACGAAACGTCTGAGATCCGAGTTATTAAGTCTGTAAGGGTGTTTTAACACTAGTGTCCTAAAGCCAACTGGTTGGGAGTCATTGGCCCAAAACTCGTTACATGGATCGAAGATGCTGCAAAAAAATATATATCTGAAGTCTGAGTAATTAAGTCCGTAGGGGTGTCTTAACACCTAGTGCCCTAAAGCCAACTGGTTTGGGAGTCACCGACCCAACACTCGCTACATAGACGGAATGTATTGTATATAAATAAAAAATAGAAAAAAAAATCAAAGAAAAAAATCAGAAAAATGAGAAAAATTATTCCATTGCTCCAAAAAGGTGTGAAATCTGATAGAACTTTAGGACAAAAATACTACTCTCTTATCAACTGCACTTATGACTGTTGTGGGCAAAAATGAGTTGTTTAGTATTATGTTGGCTGTGTATATGAAGAATTGTAAAAATAATCGGAGAATTTACTTATTCGGTAATTTAGAATAAAACAAAACAACTACTAACTTGGAGTAGAAGTTTCACCGGATTAGTCACTAACATCTTTATTCTCTTTTCGCTTGTCTTTTTGCTTTTGTGTGCATTAGTTTTACTACCTTTTTACTTTTGTAAAATGTTTGTGGGTATCATTGCTGTAAACCCTCACGAGACTACAACTCGTCCACTAGGGACACCTAGGGGTTTAAAGGCTTGTTGCATACGCTAAATGCAACCGTGATCCCTACGAAAGTGGCTTAGTTAATTTATTTATATTATTTTATGTTTTGCTCGAGGACTAGCAAAATGTTAGGTTTGGGGGTGTGATGAGTGGTAAATCTATCACTATTTCCCACTCATTTAACCTAATATTTTGTATAGTTTCTTGAGTTTTGTGAATATTTTGATGTGTTTTGTGTTATTTTGCAGATAAATAAAGTTGGGAAAGCATTGGAAGCAAATTGGGGCCAAAATAGAGAAAAATTGACAAAATGGCAATTCAGTAAATTGTCCGCGTCGCGACGCCAAGACCTTCAGCGTCGGGACGCCTAACGTGCGCCGAACAGTGCTAACGTGCGCCGAGTCCACAAATCATAATCTGAGAAAAGTTTGACTTTGCTAACGTGCGACGTGCCACGTGTCACCATCACAGCCGATCTGCTAACATGCGCCATGCCACGTGTCAGCACCCTACGGTACCGACAGTCGCCTTCGCCATCGCCACGTGTCACTCCACGTCATTGCCACATCATCAGCCACATCACCAGGTTGACCAAGTCAAACTGCCACCTCACCGCCACATCATCATCAGCCAATCAGGAAGTGCCACGTGTCAGCATCCTACGGTGCCGACAGTCTTTTTCCCACGTGTCGCCACGTCATCGCCACGTCACTGCCACGTCAGCATCAATCATTGAGTATCTAATCCTTATCTGACACGTGGCGGATAAGAATCTCATCGACCAATCAGAAGCCGCCACGTGTCACAATAATTGAAGCCCAACCACTCTGCCACGTGTCACCTTATCAGCTTATCTAGAATCTTCAAACCGACGAACCAGAGCGTGCCACGTCGACAGAAGCTGGCGTAGCGACGCCAAAGGCCCTGGCGTCGCGACGCTGGAAGCCTACCGAGGCCTATAAATAGAGCTTCAAATTTCAGTTTTAGTTGTACCACTCTCTCTCATCTATTGATGTAAAGAGAGAGTTTCTCTCTCTAGTTTCTTTAGTTTTTAATTTTTTAGTTTTTTAGTTTTGTAATTTATTTTAATTACGTTTTGTTAATATAGTAATTTACTTTTTTTTACTTTTTACAGTTTTTACTATTCACCATTATGAGGTAACTTCCCCAGCTAGGGTGAAAGGTAATTCTTTTACTATTGCTATTTAGATTAATCTCCCTTAAATATAATATATTCACTATTTAAAATATTGACTTAAAAAGGATACCGCCAGATTGGTCGGTTGGTAATTAAACTTTCTTGCCGCCTATATGGCAGGTTCATGGACAAATCTTTTTACCGCCTTAATGGCTGGTTGGACTTAATTTGACTTAATCAGGATACCGCCTATATGGCTGGTTGGTAATGTTATCACAAGTTTATATATATATTATGGGAGATATCTAAATTAGTAGTAGTAAAAGTAACTCCTTTTACCTTAGCATTTTATTTTATTGTAATTTACTTTTCAGTATTTACTTTACCGCATTTTTACTTTATGTCTTTTATTATCAAGTTTTTACTAGCCCTAGTTATGTGTTGTAACTAATTAGTTATCTGGGGTTGTGATGACTTTTAATATCACCGTTTTATAAGGGGTTAGATTATAGCTTGGGTAATATAAAGATTTATTTATTGAGTCTTAAACTTAATGTTTTTTCATTAACTGGCCATTAATAAAATTGATCTGGTAAATCTAAAATGAACTAGACATAGGATTTTAGGTTTTAGCCTTAGACTCAATAGCCCACGATCTTCCTTGAGGATAGATAACCCTTTAATATATTTACTTACAGGATAGGAATATACCTGTCGGGCGCGGGTAGCCATAATTGGAACTTAAACTTAATGAATCTAGAAAATTGGTTGACATAGACATATGGTTCAATTGGGTTAAATTGAGTATTTGTGTCTGACCATCGACAGAGGCTTACACATAATTTAGTGTTCCAGGTTAATAAATCAATATATTACCCAAATTTAAGATAACCACTTCATCTTTAAAATGATATTGGAAGACACCACAACCCTAGATAGTTTTTAATATTGAATTCTCTAAATCCTACTTTCGATAATTTTATTTACTTGTTTTTAAATTTAGAATGTCACCATTTCAAATCAATCAATCAACCTTTTAGATACTAGTAATCATTTGGCCTCATATAATTAATAGTTTAGATATTAAGTCCTCGTGGGATCGATATTTTTATATACTTGAACGATACGTGCGCTTGCGTTATACGTGTGTGTTTACGCCGGTCAAGTTTTTGGCGCCGTTGCCTGGGACTTATTTATCTTTTACTATTAGTTTAGGGGTTAGATACATTTACTTGTATCTAATTTATTTTTACTTATTGTTTTTGTTTTCTTGTGTTTCAGGTTTTCAGAAACTTCATGAGACGAACCAGAAGTTTTGAACTACGACCGCTTGACCCAGAAATTGAAAGAACCATCAGACAGTTGAGAAGGGAAAGGCGAGAAGGCCAAAAAACTTTAGTCAACATGGAACCTGAACCTTTGGAGGTTGCACCACCAATTCCCATTCGAGACAGAACCATTTTGGTGGTTGACAGACTCATTTCTTGCATTGTACTCCCTCCCTTACCAGCAAATGCGGGTGACATCAAAACATGCATTCAGATAATTCAGCAGTCAGTTCCGTTTGGGGGGAATGCAACTGAAGATCCTAATGCCCACATTAGCAACTTCCTGGAAGTTTGCGGCACTTTTAATTACAATCGAGAAGCGGAAGAAGCAATGAAACTGTGAGTTTTTCCATATTCCTTAAAGGACAGAGCTAAAGCTTGGCTACATTCACTACCAGCAGGTTCCATCACAACTTGGAACACTTTAGCCACCAAATTTCTTGCAAAATACTTTCCACCATCCAGAACCGGAAAGCTGAGGAATGACATCACATCCTTTGTACAACAAGATTCAGAATCCCTCTGCGAAGCTTGGGAAAGGTACAAAGATTTACTCTGGAAATGTCCTCACCATGAGATTCCAAAATGGCTTCAAGTCCAAACATTCTATAATGGACTTTCTGGAATAATGAGAACCACAATCGATGCTGCTGCTGGAGGAGCGTTAATGGAAAAATGAGGAGATCAAGCCTGGGACCTAATCGAAGAAATGGCCAACAACAATTCTTTGTGGCCAACAGAAAGAGCATGATCCAAAGAATTGCAGGAATTTATGAAAGTGGAGCCAATACAGCAGTTAACGCAAAGCTAGATCAGATATGTAAATTTATGGAGACTTACCACTGGATCCACAAGTTCACCATATGGAGGAGCACCAGAGTCGAACCAACTTAAGAAACGGTGAATTATGTCAACAATTTCAACAGACAGGGGAACAATCCTTATTCCAACACTTACAACCCAGGGTGGAGGAATCATCCCAATTTTTCATGGAGCAACAATTCAAGCCAACATCAGAACTATCCACCACCTGAATTCCAGCAACAGAACAAAAGCCAGGAGTAGGCATATGAATCAGGAATAACAGAAGTATTGACCCACTTGGAAAAGATAGAAGCAAAACACGACTCTCAAGCAGCAAGATATGATGCTATGTTTCAATCCCAAGCAGCATTAATTCATAGTCAATCTGCTTCTATTAAAGCACTGGAGAATCAAATGGGACAACTGGAAAATGCTCAGAGTTACAGACCGCCAGGTACCCTTTCTAGCAACACAGAGCCAAATCCAAGAAACATGGGGAATGAGCAATGTCACGCCATCATGTTAAAAAGCGGTACTGAAATCAACAAAGATATTGGAGCCGAAACAGCTGCTGAGGAAGTTCCAAAAGAAAAAAAGCAACAGATGGAGGAAAAAGAAGCAAAGGAAAAAGAACAAATCACTCCACCTCCACATTTTCCTCAACGTCTTCAGAAGAACAAATTGGACAAGCAATTTTCCCGGTTCCTGGAGATCTTCAAAAAGCTGCATATCAACATTCCATTTGCAGAAGTGTTGGAACAAATGCCCACCTATGCCAAATTCATGAAAGATATTCTTTCACGAAAACGGAGATTGGGAGATTACGAGACAGTAGCATTAACAGAAGAATGCAGTGCCATCATTCAGAGGAAACTTCCCCCGAAGTTGAAAGATCCTGGCAGTTTCACTGTTCCTTGCGTCATGGAGAACATAACTTTGGTAAGGCTTTGTGTGATTTAGGTGCGGAGTGTTAACTTGATGCATTTTTCTATTTTCAGGAAATTACAGATTGGAGAAACAATGCCAACTTCAGTCTCACCACAACTTGCTGATAGAACGCTCGTATTTCCAATAGGCGTAGTTGAGGATGTGCTGGTCAAGGTTGACAAATTCATTTTCCCAGCATATTTTATTGTCCTTGATATGGAGGAAGATGCAGACGTGCCAATCATCCTTGGAGACCATTCTTGGTTACAGATCGAACCATTATTGATGTACAAAAATGAGAATTAACCATGAGGGTACAGGACCAAGAAGTAACATTCAATGTTTTCAAGGCCATGAATTTCCCAGATGATGAAAAGAAGGAGGAATGCTTCAAACTCGATGTGATACACAGTACCATTCAGAACTCCAATGTAATGCAAAGTTCTACTGACAAACTTAAAACATGTCAATTGCCTGTGGAGCCTAAAGATAAAGTGTCTTTTGTATTGAAGGAGCCAATTCTTGCACTACAAGCAACAGAAGAGAAAAAGTTCCATCAGCTAACGAATTGGAGGAATTTCACAATCAGCCTTTTGATGATGCTAAATTGTACAAAGAAAAGGGCAAGAAAAGATATGATGAGAAGTTAGTGCGCATACAACTGGAACCAGGGCAGAAGGTACTGTTAAACAAATCAAGGGTGAAATTCTTCCCATGGAAGCCAAAATCACGGTGGTCAGGTCCATTTGTGATCACCAAGTTTTACCAATAGAGCCGTTGAGATACATGATCCTGACGCTAACAAAACTTTCAAGGTTAAAAACAAGCGTGTCAAGCACTACTGGGGAGAATCATTTGAGCGACAAAATAAAGTTTCACACTTTCAAATCTAGCCTAACGTTCGAGAAGTCACGTCTAGCTGACGACTTTAAACTTAGCGCTCGCAGGGAGGCAACCCATGAAATTTTTTTATATATTGTGATCTGGTGTGTTTTATTTTTTGGTGTTTAATTTTTGCAGGTTTAGTCATTTCAAGATGGAAGAAGCTCTCGCAAATCTTCGCGAGCAATTTCCTTCTCTCCCTCAAAAATCTCTGATGAAAGTTTACAAAGCTCGCTTAGAACGGATAAGACTACTGATGATCAAAGGTATTCCTACTGACATTCGTTGGTTAATTGAAGCACGGGTCCGATTGGAAGGTGAGTCTTCTGACTCTTTTATTTCACATCTGCCTGGCTTAGGAAATAGCACATATGCTAAAAAGAGAAGAGCCAAGAGAATGTGTGTTTGTTATAAATGTGCTCGCATATTTTGTAATACTCGTTGTCGTTCTTTAGGAATGGTGTCCGATAACCGCGAAGATAAGATTAACTTCATTAGAGATGGCTTGAGTAAGGAGTATTTGGATGACATATCTAAAACTCTTGAGACGCATTCCAGTGGATGTGTGTATCATGAAATTCGCATGTTATATGCACAATTACAAAAGGAAAGACAATTGTTAAGTCTCGGGAATCTGACTTAAAAAGACCATGTTTGCCAATTTATAAGAAAATTGGATAGGAAGCTTGTCCCTGACGCATAGACGTCAATCAAGCCATTACTTTTCTTGTAAATATTATATCTCTTTGTCTTTTCTTAATAATTGTAATTTGTTTTGTTGTTTTCTTTTAATTTTTTCCGACAGGATCCAGACCTTTTTGACTATCACGATATTAATTCGCTACTAATCGTCCTCTGGAAGATACTTGTGCTATTTTTACTCACCATTTTCAGGTACTATAAATTCAGCCCGTCATTGCACTTTTGAAGGCATCCAGAGTTGAGAAAGAAATACATAAAAAATGGAAGCCACTTCAAGAAGACGAGTTGAAAACATCTGTGTGTTTTGCGGTAGTAGTGTTGGAACTAAACCACAATACGTAGAAGCAGCACAGGAATTGGGTCGAGTCTTAGCTGCAAGGAATATGCACTTAATATATGGCGGAGGAAATCTTGGACTTATGGGGATCGTTTCAAAGGCTGTACAGGAAGGAGGCAGACATGTTTTGGGAATCATCCCAAAACCCTTGGCAGAGGCAAATCTTTTGGATCATCAAACGGAGAGGAACTGATCGTGCCAGGTATGTCTGAACGACTGGTAGAAATGATTACCGTGCTGATGCTTTTATCGCTTTGCCAGGTGGCTTGGGCACATTGGAGGAAATTTTTATAGTACTATCTTGGGCGAACCTGAACATACACCAGAAACCAATTGGGCTGTTTAACGTTGATGGATTTTATGATTTTCTTTGTGTGTTTCTTGATGATGCTCGGAGAAATGGGTTCGTGTCAAAACCTTTAAAAGAACTCCTATTTACTGCCAGAACTGCTCCGGATCTAATAGACCAACTCATAGCCTGTGAACCACAAGTTGACCTTATCCTTTCAAAGATAAATGGTCTGAGGACGATCGTGGTAAGAGGCGTCGTGTTAATCTGGATCTTAACCTTTAATTTCCTGTAGATTTCAGCTAACCAGGTACGACCTTCTTAACTCTCCTTTTACTGTTTAAGACATTGGGGACAATGTCTCATTTAGGTTTGGGGGAGGGAATTAGTTGATCAGTACCTTATTTTTAGTTTGTGTGTTATTTTTATTTTTAGTCCAAAATTTTTCGAAAAATACAAAAAAAATGGAAAATTTTCAAAAATTACAAAAATATTTTGCATTTTTATTTGACTAAAAATGTGAAATTGGTAAGAGATAGCTGAGTAAGGAGTTTTCACTCCTGAGACGTATCTCAAACCTATTTCGAAACAAGTTAATTTTTGTTTATTTCATTTTGAATTATTTAATTTGTGAATTCTCCTTAAAATGGACTAAAATGGATCTTCATATGCTCAGTTGACAGATATTATCAACATATATAGAAACATACAGACATGAGCTAAAATTGAAAAGTTTGTAATATTCAGTGCTCTAGTTTAATTGGAGGAAACATCTCAAAAAGCAATGGAGTAAAAAAAAAAAAAAAACGTCTTAGATCCGAGTTATTAAGTCTGTAAGGGTGTTTTAACACCTAGTGCCCTAAAGCCAACTGGTTTGGGAGTCTTTGGCCCAAAGCTCGTTACATGGATCGAAAATGCTGCAAAAAATATATATATCTGAAGTCTGAGTAATTAAGTCCGTAGGGGTGTCTTAACACCTAGTGCCCTAAAGCCAACTGGTTTGGGAGTCACCGACCCAACTCTCGCTACATAGACGGAAGGTATTGTATATAAATAAAAAATAGAAAAAAAATCAAAGAAAAAAATCAGAAAAATGAGAAAAATTATTCCATTGCTCCAAAAAGGTGTGAAATCTGATAGAATTTTAGGACAAAAATATTACTCTTTTATCAACTGCACTTATGACTGTTGTGGGCAAAAATGAGTTGTTTAGTATTATGTTGGCTGTGTATATGAAGAATGGTAAAAATAATCGGAGAATTTACTTATTCAGTAATTTAGAATAAAACAAAACAACTATTAACTTGGAGTAGAAGTTTCACCTGATTAGTCACTAACATCTTTATTCTCTTTTCGTTTGTCTTTTTGCTTTTGTGTGCATTAGTTTTACTACATTTTTACTTTTGTAAAATGTTTGTGGGTATCATTGCTCTAAACCCTCACGAGACTACAACTCGTCCACTAGAGACACATAGGGGTTTAAAGGTTTGTTGCATACGCTAAATGCAACCGTGATCCCTACGAAAGTGGCTTAGTTAATTTATTTATATTATTTTATGTTTTGCTCGAGGACTAGCAAAATGTTAGGTTTGGGGTGTGATGAGTGGTAAATCTATCACTATTTCCCACTCATTTAACCTAATATTTTGTATAGTTTCTTGAGTTTTGTGAATATTTTGATGTGTTTTGGTGTTATTTTGCAGATAAATAAAGTTGGGAAGCATTGGAAGCAATTGGGCCAAAATAGAGAAAAATTGACAAAATGGCAATTCAGTAAATTATCCGCGTCGTGACGCCAAGACCTTCAGCGTCGTGACGCCTAACGTGCGCCGAACAGTGCTAACGTGCGCCGAGTCCACAAATCAGAATTTGAGAAAAGTTTGACTTTGCTAACGTGCGTCGTGCCACGTGTCACCATCACAACCGATCTGCTAACATGCGCCATGCCACGTGTCAGCACCCTACGGTACCGACAGTCGCCTTCGCCATCGCCACGTGTGCCACGTGTCACTCCACGTCATTGCCACATCATCAGCCACATCACCAGGTTGACCAAGTCAAACTGCCACCTCACCGCCACATCATCATCAGCCAATCAGGAAGTGCCACGTGTCAGCATCCTACGGTGCCGACAGTCTCTTTCCCACGTGTCGCCACGTCATCGCCACATCACCGCCACGTCAGCATCAATCATTGAGTATCTAATCTTTATCTGACACGTGGCGGATAAGAATCTCATCGACCAATCAGAAGCCGCCACGTGTCACAATAATTGAAGCCCAACCACTCTGCCACGTGTCACCTTATCAGCTTATCCATAATCTTCAAACCGACGAACCAGAGCGTGCCACGTCGACAGAAGCTGGCGTAGCGACGCCAAAGGCCCTGGCGTCGCGATGCTGGAAGCCTACCGAGGCCTATAAATAGAGCTTCAAATTTCAGTTTTAGTTGTACCACTCTCTCTCATCTATTTGATGTAAAGAGAGAGTTTCTCTCTCTAGTTTCTTTTAGTTTTTAATTTTTTAGTTTTTTAGTTTTGTAATTTATTTTAATTACGTTTTGTTAATATAGTAATTTACTTTTTTTTTTACTTTTTACAGTTTTTACTATTCACCATGAGGAGGTAACTTCCCCAGCTAGGGTGAAAGGTAATTCTTTTACTATTGCTATTTAGATTAATCTCCCTTAAATATAATATATTCACTATTTAAAATATTGACTTAAAAAGGATACCGCCAGATTGGTCGATTGGTAATTAAACTTTCTTGCCGCCTATATGGCAAGTTCATGGACAAATCTTTTTACCGCCTTAATGGCTGGTTGGACTTAATTTGACTTAATCAGGATACCGCCTATGTGGCTGGTTGGTAATGTTATCACAAGTTTATATATTATATTATGGGAGATATCTAAATTAGTAGTAGTAAAAGTAATTCATTTTACCTTAGCATTTTTTTTATTGTAATTTACTTTTCAGTATTTACTTTACCGCATTTTTACTTTATGTCTTTTATTTTCAAGTTTTTACTAGCCCTAGTTATGTGTTGTAACTAAATTAGTTATCTGGGGTTGTGATGACATTTAATATCACCGTTTTATAAGGGGTTAGATTATAGCTTGGGTAATATAAAGATTTATTTATTGAGTCTTAAACTTAATGTTTTTTCATTAACTGACCATTAATAAAATTGATCTGGTAAATCTAAAATGAACTAGACATAGGGATCTTAGGTTTTAGCCTTAGACTCAATAGCCCACGATCTTCCTGAGGATAGATAACCCTTTAATAGATTTCCTTACAGGATAGGAATATACCTGTCGGGCGGGGGTAGCCATAATTGAACTTAAACTTAATGAATCCAGATAATTTGGTTGACATAGACATATGGTTCAATTGGGTTAAACTGGGTATTTGTGTCTGACCATCGACAGAGGCTTACACATATTTTAGTGTTCCAGGTTAATAAATCAATATATTACCCAACTTTAAGATAACCACTTCATCTTTAAAATGATATTGGAATACATCACAACCCTAGATAGTTTTTAATATTGAATTCTCTTAAATCCTACTTTCGAACAATTTTATTTACTTATTGTTTAAATTTAGAATTGTCACCATTTCAAATCAATCAATCAACCTGTTAGATACTAGTAATCATTTGACCTCATATAATTAATAGTTTAGATATTAAGTCCTCGTGGGATCGATATTTTTATACTACTTGAACGATACGTGCGCTTGCGTTATACGTGTATTTTACGCCGGTCAATACGGCCTGTGGTACGAATGCCATACGTTGGGCCGATGAATCTTTGGCCTAAACGTCCTCACATTTTGGACGAAGTTCGAATTTTCACCGTAGAACCTTGGTGCGAAGGTCTGTGGCTGCCATACTACTGGCTCATTCTTTACAGGCCTTTCGCAGGTATTCTCCAACTCTCTCATCCATTCCATATTGTTCTTGCACCGTACACAAAGGTTTTGCTGATCCTCCCGTTCTTGGGGTGCTTTAATCCTTTCCAGAGCGCTTGGACGATGACCATCTTGTTCTTTATCTAGGACCAACTTGAATTTTGGCAAATTCAATCTGGTAAGATCCGAGTTGATCATGTTTAATTCCACTGGCTTTGGAAACGGGTTGTCGTCCACTGCCATCTTTTTTTCGAACGTTATTCGTCCAGATTCTATAGCATCCTGCAAAACATTCTGAAAAACAAGACAGTTATTAGTTGAATGGGACCACGCATTATGCCACTTATAATATTTTTTTCCGCCGATTTGCTCGGCGCTTGGCAACGTGTGGCGATCGCTCAAGCTAATATGTTTGTCCTTATATAACTGATCGAATATGGCATCGACTTTTGTGATATCAAAAGAGAAGTCTCTACTCTTTTTATCGTTCTTTTCTTTGGCTAGAGGTTCGGCCCACGCTTTACAAACGTATGGCTTCCCTTTAACCAATTCGGCCAAACACAAGTCGGTCGATTCGATGTCCATTTCGCCTACTTCATAGTCGATGTTCCTATAATACGTTCATTTGCTAGAATTTTTCATTTGCTCTTCCTCCATTAATAATAGTTCATAACGCACCACACTAATGATGAGTTGGGGTAGGTCCCAAAATTCACGATCTTGAAATTTCTTTTTCAGGTCGAAATTGAGACAGCTTTGAGCGATTCTCACGAATTCTTTTTCTGGCAAAGGCACGTAACATCGGCCTCGAGCCACTTTAAACCTCTGTAAGAATGTCTCGGCCCACTCTCCTGGTAACTGTCTCAGGTTTGCCAGATCGGCCAAGGCCACTTCAGATTCGGCCTTATAGAATTACGCATGGAGTAATTGTTCCATTTGTTGCCAATTTTCTACTAAGTTGGCCGGTAAGCTGATATACCAGGAGAAAACCACTCCTGATAGTGAGCCGTGGAATAACCTCAACTTATGAAAATCAGTTGTTTCTCCACACTGAATGGTAAATCGCCCTATGTGTTCCATAGTGGAAACTTCCTCAGATCCTGTAAACAGAGAAAAATCGGGTACTTTGTAATTCCTAGGCCACAGATACGCCACATCGATCCAATCTGGATATGGCTTCCGATACCTCGGCCGAATTGGCCGTACTCCCAGACCGAATTGGTTTTGAAGAATTTCGGCCATCTGTTCTCTCAACATGTCATTGCCGTTGAATGGCATTGCTATGTGTGGTGGTTGTGGTCATCTCACAAGTGGGACATAGTCGTGATTTTGTCCCTGAGAAACCGGGGGACCTTGGGGCAACACCACTTCATGTTGTACCATATTTGGCCTTTGGTGCAGGTTCGGCCCTAGGTATGGGCCATTGTCCCCAAGACTTATTCCTCCCCTGGAAGTCGTAGGGACCGTGATTCCTTGTGGGGAAATATTGCTCAGACCAGCCTCCCGACTGCTTAGTGCAGGGGGAGGTGTAGTCCACGGTAGGGTTGTCCCCCCGTTTACACATTTGGCCATCAATTCATTTAATGAGCTTAAGTGTTTGACCATATTTTCATAATGTGAGTTACTAGTCGAAGTAAACTTATCTATGATATGAGCATTTTGAAGTCTGACCTACTCGACAATATCCTGTGTAAATTCACCGAACAATGCACGAACAGCATTAGGGCTGAGCTCTCGCATAGATTCATATCGACTAACGTCCGCCAGACCCTCGAAGTGACCCACTACGGATGGAACGTGGGGCTGGTTGGTTTGCTCCAGTCCTCCTTCCTCCGTACTTGAGCCAGTTTGAGTCTTTCTTTTCGGAGGCATCTCCACTTCTTGCATCAATTCTCCCGCTGTGGTCGCCAAAAAACTGTTTGCGCAATTTTTATGCGCGGAGAAAGAGAAACGTGAGGTTCAAACCTCCTGAGACAAAGTCCCAGCAAGGGGTGTTTGATTAAGTGAATAAGCCTCCAATGGGCGCAAGCACACAAATTACAGTCCTAAAAGTTATGAAACTAAGAAATAAAAAAATATGCTCGTTTGAGTCTTCATTCGATCGGGTCTTTCCTCTTTGTACGAGTGAGCTTTTATAGTGAAGCTTGTAAACCGCTTGGGCAGTTCCAGTATCTCCCTGCAGCTGTTGGGTCATGTCTTCAACCGTTGAGTTGTGCGTCTCAACTGCTTGATCGTGGAGGGAAAAACTGCTTAACAGCTGTAATCGTGGGATCAACAGCATCACGTGTTCTCGTTCTAATCGCTGCTTCGGTCGTCCTGAGTTCTTTTTCGCTCTCCCCTTCGTCGCCCTTCTTGCCTTCGTCCTTTACTCCTTCGTTCTAGGGCGATTTTGCTCTAGGGTGATATTTATTATTTTGTCAACACCATGAGAGCATTCTTAGCTAATAATACGAATTATTACTAAAATAAGCCTGAGAAGCTAAAAATAGCCGAAATTAATCTGAATATTAGAATCAAAAAAAGAGGATAATGACGATGGAGATAGAGAAATAACTCATCCATTACTCAAAATTGCACCGTATCATAGACCGATTTTTGAAGATCATAAAAACTTGAAAATACGGGCTCGTTACACACCGCCTTTAATTTTATCCGGCCAGTCAAATCCCGAATAATTTTTTCATTCCTCTGGTAATATGTCGACGGGGGTAAGTAATTTCTTAATTCAACTTCCTTGACATTTTGTTAAATTGGTGATGGTGGATGCTTCACGATACGAATAAATTATGAGCGTTGAAAGTTGAAAGTTGAAATATGGAAATAAATTATTCCTTTCTTTAATCACTACTCAATGCATATTCTCACGTGTGATCTCATGAAATAGCGTTCACACGTGACATAAATTGAATTCTATATAACTGAAGTAATTAAAGTAAACTGTAAATGTGTGAACGATTGATGGAGCAGTTGATGGACAAGGTAAAAAATTATGTGACAGAGAAGGTGACGAATATGAGGAAGCCAGAGGCCAGCCTCTCCAAATTTGGTATCAAAGGCGTGAGTCGTGAAGGCGTCGAGTATTTGGCTGACGTTTCAGTCGATAATCCCTACAGCCATTCAATTCCCATTTGTGAGATCTCCTATATCCTCAAAAGCGATGGCAGGTTTTGATCCATTCTCACGCTATATATATATATATATATTCCTGGCTAGATTTGTTTATGCAGAATTGGTATTCTTGAATGTCCATGCAATGATTCATGTTATTTCGATTTCAAAATGTTGCCTGCAGTATGAATGATCTAGTTTCACATGAATGTTTCATGTTATAAGAAAAATCATATTGTTTATCAATGATGGCAAAACTGATGAAAATGGTACTTAGAGAAAATGGGTGAGGGGGCACATAAGGAATTTGGATCTGGTTTGCTTTGTACTAATTTATTGAAGGAAAAACTTTATGTATTGTTATCATCTTATATTTTAAAATTATAAAAACAAATGTAGATAGTTAGTAATATAATTGTAAACATATAACTGGTATGATAAAAAAATTTGAAATAGAATTAATTAATTATGAAACAAACAAAATTGAAACTGTGAATAAAATTGAGATATAGAGATAAAATTCGAGGTCTATGCAGCATACAGTGTCCTTAAAACAGATTCACATCCTACCATTGGTGCTTAGGATTATTTCGACGTCTGTTTCCTAGGATACAACGGGAACGAAATATCTTTGGTGCACAACCAAATTATTTCCAGCGAACTTCTAATATAATTGATTTTTTCCACGAAAAACCGACCACAACTATGACGACACAACATCAAAATAAATAAGAGAACATAAGATAATGCGATTGTGTGATATATGTTCTCTATATAGAACTCTAAGGAATGGACTAATATATAGTCATTCATGGGGAAATTGAAAAGTAATAATCGTCATATAATTTTTCAAATTCATAACTTTGAATTTAATTATAGTCATTAATTCGATAATTAATTAATTATAACTGAAATTACCTACAAGCACACTTAAATAACAACAATGCCCAAGAGGGGGTGAACTAGGTAGTGACCTAAACTAGAAGTTTTACCAATTAATGCTTAGTGATCAGTTTCCTCAACTTAATGATTTTCACAATTAATTCCCAAAAGCAAGTTTCTAACCAATATGCATATATAAAATAAAACTTGTGATAAATATAGAGTTTATGGATAGAGAAATTGACACCGGTGATTTATAGTGATTCGGTCAACTCTTTACCTACGTCCACTTAGGGGTGGCAATTTGGGTTAGGATTCATTTATTCGTTCTATTCGATTCGCTTTAAAGCGAATATGAGTTTGAAAAAAATGGATTCGTGTAATAAATATGTCAATTCGATTCGATTCATTTCTTAAACGAATCGAATACGAATTTAAGCTCATTGATTCGTTTATTCATTTAAGATTCGTTATTTTTATTTTTATTTACTAGTTCTTGTTAATTTTCAATTAAGATTCGAGAAATTATAACTAATTATCATAGAAAAACTAATATTTTCGATATTTGGTGAGGTATTTTTAGTAAATATATTAATTACATATTTCATATGTATATATTTATGAAAAACTAATGTAAATCAAGTGTGGTAAATTATTTTATTAATAATATCATTGACTAAACGAATAAACGAATATTCGTATTCGATTCGTTTATTGAATAAGAATCCTGATATTAGGATTCGTTTAATAAACAAATCGAATACGAATCCATCACATTTTGATTCAATTTGTTTAGGATTTGATACAAATTCGATTCGTTGATTCATTTTTCCACCCCTACGTCCACTCTCCCAAGCCACACTTGAAGATTTCCACTAAGTTGTATTTACAACTTACAATCGAGTTTTTTGTGGCTCAGTGGCAACCAAGAGTTTTGTCCCCTAGGTTCACTCCAAACCTTTACACAAGAGTTTTCCAATGATTCACTCTTAAACCCGTACTATGAGTTTTGTTCATAAGTTCACTCACAACTTTTGAAAAATTGTCGTTTTGAGTATACCCACTCAACAAGGGTCTTCCCAACCACAAGTATTTGAATAATAAAAATTAAAGTATAAACTTGGGCACTCACATAGACTATGAAGATTTAGTGCAAGTTGCTAACCCTAGTAATCTAAGCTCACTACAAATAATATGAAGGTGTAATGTGTGAGCTTGAGTATGAGAGTGTATGAATATGAAGATTTTGTTTAACTTTCTGTTTTTGCCCTAGAGAAATTGTATGAAGGTTCAAGAAGTTTGGCAAAAACGAATTTGGGGCTCAATTTATAGAGAATGTGTAAAACAACCTCTACTTTCTGTCTGAGATCGATATGCCGACTTCAGAGGTCGGTATGCCGGTTTGCCAAATAATAACAGCTATATTAGCGTTGAAGATTCAAGCGCAATACTGGATTACTGACCAGTATGGAGGCCAATATGTCGTTGTGCTCACCGGTATGGACCGTCCCAGTTTCAGTGGCTATGCAGACTCCAGCTGACCAGTATAGGAGACCGGTATAGAGTAGTCCGATTTCAGAGAGCATGTAAAACTGCTCAAAATAGAATAGGGACATCGGTATGCCGGTGTGGGTGATCGGTATGCTGGTCTCAGTGCCAAAATGCAGGATTTGAAGATTAAAAATATTTTGTACATGATCCTAATGCATCTATATGCATCGTTTATTCATTCTATTCGATTCTTTTTAAAGCGAATATGAGTTTGAAAAAAATGGATTTGTGTAATAAATGTGTCAATTCGATTCGATTCATTTATTAAACGAATCGAATACGAATTTAAGCTCATTGATTCGTTTATTCATTTAAGATTCGTTTTATTATTTTTATTTATTAGTTCTTGTTAATTTTCAATTAAGATTCGAGAAATTATAGCTAATTATCATAGAAAAATTAATATTTTCGATATTTGGTAGGTATTTTTAGTAAATATATTAATTACATATTTCATATGTATATATTTATGAAGAATTAATGTAAATCAAGTGTGGTAAATTATTTTATTAAATAATATCATTGACTAAACGAATAAACGAATATTCGTATTCGATCCGTTTATCGAATACGAATCGAATACGAATCCTGATATTAGGATTCGTTTAATAAACAAATCGAATACGAATCAATCACATTTTGATTCGATTCGTTGATTCATTTTACCACCCCTACGTCCACTCTCTCAAGCCACAATTGAAGATTTCCACTAAGTTGTATTTACAACTTACAATCGAGTTTTTCGTGGCTCAGTCGCAACCAAGAGTTTTGTCCCCTAGGTTCACTCCAAAACTTTACACAAAAGTTTTCCAATGATTCACTCTTAAACCCGTACTATGAGTTTTGTTCATAGGTTCACTCACAACTTTTGAAAAATTATCGTTTTGAGTATACCCACTCAACAAGGGTCTTCCCAACCACAAGTATTTGAATAATGAAGATTAAAGTACAAACTTGGGCACTCACATAGACTATGAAGATTTGGTGCGAGTTGCTAACCCTAGTAATCTAAGCTCACTACAAATTATATGAATGTGTAATGTGTGAGCTTGAGTATGAGAGTGTATGAATATGAAGATTTTGTTTAACTTTCTGTTTTTGCCCTAGAGAAATTGTATGAAGGTTCAAGAAGTTTGGCAAAAACGAATTTGGGGCTCAATTTATAGAGAATGTGTAAAACAACCTCTACTCTCTGTCTGAGATCGATATGCCGGTTTCAGACGTCGGTATGCCGGTTTGCCAAAGAATAACGGATATATTACCGTTGAAGATTCAAGCGCGATACTGGATTACTGACCAGTATGGAGGCCGATATGTTGTTCTCACTGGTATGGACTGTCCCAGTTTCAGTGGCTGTGCAGACTCCAGCTGACCGGTATAGGAGACCGGTATAGAGTAGCCCGATTTCAGAGAGCATGCAAAACTGCTCAAAATAGAATAGGAACACTGGTATGCCGGTGTGGGTGATCGGTATGCTGGTTTCAGTATCAAAATGCAGGATTTGAAGATTAAAAATATTTTGTACATGATCCTAATGTATCTATATGAATGTTCATATGTCCTATGAGTTAAGAGACTTAAATTAACAACTCACTTACAAAGAGAGCTTTAAGTTAAGACCATAAAAGATTTTCTTCAATAGGTGCTAGTCTTCACATTCATTTGCTCTTCATCACTAATATGCTTCGACATCTTTTTTAATGTCCGCTAATGCGTGTCGAAGTCTTCTAGTGTTGAATCATCAAAATTCATCTTGAGAATATGTCGCTAACAATCTCCCTCTATTTGATGATGGCAACCTTTAAAACTTGTGAGATTTGAGAGTTCCAAATTTGTTGACGATTTTGCTCCCTCCTCAATGTGTGATTGTCTTCAATATAGCTCTATAAAACTTAGAGAAAATGCATTAGTACAAATTTGCTCCCCCTTAATACAAGCATCGGGGTAACACAAGGTTTAATCTCATTCTCATGTTTTTCTTCCCCTTTGAAATTATCAAACCATATATGGAAATAATGGTGCAAGGGATTATTATTTTGTAATATTTGGTTTCAGGGTGATAGCAACAGGAACAATTCCAGACCCAGGGTCAATAAAAGGAAATGAGAAAACAGTGCTGAAAGTGCCAGTGAAGGTGGCACACAGCGTATTGGTGAGCTTGGTTAGAGACATTGCAAGGGATTGGGACATTGATTATTTGCTGGAACTGGGTCTTATCATTGACCTTCCTCTTCTTGGCAACTTCACAATTCCTCTCTCCACCCAGGGCCAGCTCAAGCTCCCCACTCTCTCTGATTTTTTCTAATTTTTTTTTTTTTGGGTTCCCCACCCGGTATCCAGCCACATTGGGCCTGACTAATCCGGATTCGGACCGAGAACTGTACGGTATGGTCCTCCCAACGATGGAAATGTTGTAACATGATAATAAGATACTGATGCTTTTGTGTTTTATTCTGTTGCTGCAATCTTTTTACATTTTTTAAATTTTAATTTTCCTAGACCTATTGTTTTCTTGGGCCTAATTGAAGCCCTAATATAACCAGACATTTGAATCTTGCCCAACCCAAGGTCTGAAAGCAAATTTTTGAGCGACTTGTCGTTTACTATCAAAAACTGAATGACTTGTCGCCTTTATTTTCAAATTTTGGAAGACAAGCCTCCTGTTTTATAGGAAACTCTAGCCTAGGGGTGGCAAAACGAATTAACGAATCGAATTTATATCGAATTCTAAACGAATCGTATCAAAATGTGATGGATTCGTATTCGATTCGTTTATTAAACGAATCCTAATATCATGATTCGTATTCGATTCGTTTATTAAACGAATCGAATACGAATATTCGTTTATTCGTTTAGTCAATTATATTATTTAATAAAATAATTTACCACACTTGATTTAAATTAATTCTTCATAAATATATACATATGAAATATGTAATTAATATATTTACTAAAAATACCTCACCAAATATCGAAAATATTACTTTTTCTATGATAATTAGTTATAATTTCTCGAATCTTAATTAAAAATTAACAAGAACTAGTAAATAAAAATAATAAAACGAATCCTAAACGAATAAACGAATCCATGAACTTAAATTCGTATTCGATTCGTTTAATAAACGAATCGAATCGAATTGACCCATTTATTAAACGAATCCATTTTTTCAAACCCGTATTCGCTTTAAAGCGAATCGAATCGAATGAATAAACGAATACTGACCCAAATTGCCACCTCTACTCTAGCCACATTTCATGAGTTTACAGAATTTGGATCATGTGTTGACATTTTTTATACTCATTTTTTTATAATTATTTATCACGCGTGTATAATAATTAATGATTAAGATTTAATTATTTATAAATTATTCTCTAACAAAAATTGAATCTAAAACTTAATTCCCCATTGAATCCAAGTTCTTGTTTACAACTTGTCGTAATTTATTGGGAGGAATTGACAAATCGTCGTTAGGTGTCTCCAAGTGACGTGGTTTGGTCGTGTAGGGTTCAAGATCTCACATTGAGATCATGTATTCGAATGCAGAAAGTGTGTTTCTTGTAAAAACTTGAGACAGCCGGAAATTTTAAATGTTTACTTAAACCCGGAAATAACGATTTAGTGGCGAGAATTTTTCCATGCTACTCTTCAAGGGGCATATTTTCATATCTGCCATAGTTCTTTGTGCAATTTTTTAACAGTTAAAGTACATTCGTCACAGTCATAGGTTGCTTGACTCATTCAGTACAGTTCAATGTTGAAGACTATGATGATGTAATATTGGCAATGTCATTATTATATCGTTGTACTTGGAGTTTGCCATTGTTCAATTTTGGCACCATTACCGTTTACCATTGCGAATGTAACACCAGGCGTAGCACATGTGCCACCATTGCGAATGCTTAATTCCCATTATATATCAAGCATACGTTATATATTTATTTTACACATGGACGGCCCTAAAGTAAGGGGAACTACACTAGGTAGTACCCTAGAATTCCATATGCCCTCTTTTTTACTCTAATTAATATTTATCTTCAAATTTTAATTTCTTTAAGTAGCTTTTATGAAGATCCCAATGCATCTCATCGAAATTAGTAATTTTTTGATACAACAGAAATACAGATGACGTGATATCACAAATAAATTAGTAAATGACATGTATGATTTAATAATCATATTTTTAGTTATTTTTTAATATTTTAGCACGTATGACAATGGATTATTGGATTGTTACACGGATGACGTGGTACATCCGTTGTATTGTAAATTTTCTCCATTAATTTACGTGGTACCTCCGTTGTATTATAGATTTTCTTCATTGAAATTAATTATAAAAAAATTTACGTTTCATAATATTCAAGTTAAATGTGTAATTCAGATTAAAATTAGTACTTTGACGAGATTAAAAATATAATGAATTGTGAATTAATTTATGTTCCTTTTAAGTGTGATCTAATTAATTATTATCTCAACTTCCTTGAACCATTCTTGATTTCACAATATTTTCGGTATGTAAATGTATTAGACGAAGATATTTAATATTATTATTAAAATGAGGGAAATAGTTGACTTCATTTACGAGTTACGCATGCACCACATGAAATAACATTTTCAGTAAATTACACAACAGAAACTTGGCCCAATAATTCAACATTTAACTACTTAATTAGAAGCTTCCGGTTAGCTCACATATCACTTGAACCTGATGGCGTGATGTAAATGTTTTTAGAAAAATTAACTTTTCTCTATACTCTCCCAGTAATTATTTTGATACCATCGTTTCACCAATAAATCAATTAGAGTTATATGAAATATAATTATTATTTATGTAATATTTTTTATTATTTTAACATACGTTGTGAGATATTATTAGGCTATTACATAAATGACGCGATACCACAATTATATAGTAGGAATAATTCTTTGTTATTACCGTTGTATGAGTGATTTGATACCACTAATAAATAATTATATATATAACATATTAGTCCCTTATGGTTATGGGTGTGACTTGGTGACAAATGACTTAAGACTTAATTGTCAGATCTTGGATTCGAGTGTATGGGTGCATTTCTTGTAACACTAATAAATAATTATATATATAACATATAAGTCCCTTAGGGGTGTGACTTGGTGACAAATGATTTATGACTTAATTGTCAGGTCTTGGGTTCGAATGTAGGGGTGTATTTCTTGTAAGAGCTTAGGGCAGCTGAGGTTTTAGCTGCTGCTAAGCTTAAGCTCGAGTCGGGTGGTTTGATGGTGGAATTTCCAACGTTTTCAAAAAAATCTATGTATTTATATTTTTTTTTACTATTTAACACACATGTTAAGATATTATTGAATTATTAAATTGATGACATGATATAATAAAATTTTTAATAGAATTTTTCTTCACACTCAGATTATAAAACCACTCAAAAGTAAATAGAAACATAAAAAATTCCAACATCACCAACTCCCAAACTAAAACACCCATCTCCTCCAGCCTCTAGCAGTGTAGCCATGGAAGTAAAGGAGCAAGCTCCGGCCATAGACCGCCTGAGCAGCGAAAAGATCAGAAGCTCGCGGCTAACGAAACTCCGTCGCAGAAAAATAATCCAATGTTGCTGTTGCATCACAGCCCTTTTTGTAATCCTAGCAATAGTGATAACAATTTTAATCTTCACTGTGTTTCAAATGAAGGCTCCCATTATCAAATTCAACAGCTTCACAATCACAAAGCTTGAACTAGTCAACGGCATAATTCCGAAGCCTGGGGTCAACGTGTCACTGATAGCTGACGTATCAGTGAAGAACCCGAACGTGGCATCATTCACGCACGGCAACACCACCACGGGCCTTTACTACCGTGGGGCCCTGGTGGGAGAAGCAAGGGGCCCACCGGGTCGAGACGGGGCTCGACGGACGGTGCGGATGAATCTCACCGTTGATTTGATCACGGACCGGCTGATATCCGACCCACATTTGCTTACGGATTTAGGCTCGGGGAGTTTGGTCATGGACACCTACTCAAGAATTGGTGGAAGGGCTAATATTTGGAATATTTTTAAGAGGTTTGTTGTCATGAAGTTGAATTGCACTGCCATGTTTAATATTTCGACCCAGCAAATGCATGATCAGAAGTGCAAGCGAAAGATTGTCTTCTAAGATATGTAGTAATTTTTTTCATATCATTAAAAAAAAATTAATAATTTAACACGGCATGCGTAATAAAATATTATTAAATTATTATTAATTTTTCCCATGATATGAGCATGTATGGTTGCTTAATTATTACAACTAAACATATCGCGAATTTTTAATGTTGTATGAGCTTACACAACGTTTTGATAATGTAAAAAGCCAAGAGAGTTTTTCTTAGTTCAATATATAACTATAAATGCGATTATACTGATGTCACGTGATCTCTCATTAATTTCTTTTTAACGATGCTTTTTTCGAATCTGCAAATCATGATCTCTAGTTTGTTTCTTGGTTTGTTTGATGTTCCAATTCTGGTTTCCTATGGCTCCATATAATCTACTTGTTTGGTATTAAAGGTAAAAAAAAAATTAAATGGAAAAATGGTATAGGGATGACAGAATTATCCGGATCCAGAAGATTCTGAAGGATCCGGGTCTGAAATATATTTTTGCGGATTCGGATATTGATTTTGACGACCCATATATTTTTATATAGATCCCGGATTTAAATTCGGGTATACCAGGACCCTCACCGGGTATACGTAGATTCGGATAATT